>JAJEJO010004933.1:287067-488021 GCA_020662805.1 Glaucomys volans
TGACTCAGCCTCCCAAGTCTCTTGGATTACAGGCATGCGCCACCACGCCCGGCTTAGTGTATCATTTTAAATCTCTGAAATAATTGAGTGTTAGTTATTGCAGAATAACCAGCTTGATCCAATAGAATTTGCTATTCTTGCTTATTGTGCTAACCTGCACCTTGAGTACAAGGTCAAATAGAAGTGTTGATAGCTAGCATCCTTCTTTTGTTCTAACTTTAGTAGAAATACTTTTAACAAATCACAGTAGAACTTGATGTTTGCTATTGGATTTTTTTTAGATACCCGTTATCAGTTTAAGGAAGTACTCTATTCCTTCACAGTTTGCTAAGAGTTCTTATATGAATGATTTGAATTTCATCAAATTCTTTTTCTGGACCTATTACTCATATGTTCTCTTCTCCTTTAAACTTTTAAGTGATTATTCATATTTGTTTTTTGAATTAATGTTGAATCAACCTTGCATTTCTAATATAAACAAAACTGGATAAATGAAGCCATTATCTTTTTTATTTTTATTTTTTTTACACATGCCTAGATTTGGTGTGCTAATGTTTTGGTTAAGATTTCTGCAATTGTATTCATGAGTGAGATCAATCTTATTTTCCTTTCTGACACTATTCTTGGCTACTCTGTTTCTCTTATTCTCTATTCTGTGTGAAAGGTTGGGGTATCTGTTGTTGGAGCATTTATACAATTTGCCACTGAAACAATTGAAACTGATTTGTTCTTTGAAGAGTAATTTTTATATACTGATTCAAGATTTTTCTTGTTTGTTTCTATGTTTATTCTGGTTGTATTTATAGTGGTTATGGAATTATTTTCATTTTCTATATCTCCTAACTCTGTTTTGTAATTTGTATTTTCAAGAATTTGACCATTTCCCCTAAGTTTTCACATTTATAGACATAAAGCTATACATAGATGATACTTCTTTAGCTAGCTCTTAAATTTCTTCACAGCCACACTTATTATTTATTTAATACTTTTATTTATTTGTTTATTTATTTATTTATTTTTATGTGTGTTGAGTGGCTCAGAGTGCTAGGCAAGCACTCTACCACTGAGCCAAGACCCCTTCCCTTGATTTATTTTTAATATTCTTTGCTATGGCCCTGCACGGTGATGCACAACTGTAATCCCAGCAGCTCAGGAGGCTGAGGCTGGAGGATTGCAAGTTCAAAGCCAGCCTCAGCAAAAGCAAGGCACTAAGCAACTAAGTGAGACCCTGTCTCTTAATAAAATACAAAATAGGGCTGGGGATGTGACTCAGTGGCCAAGTGCCCCTAAATTCAATCCCCAGTACCAAAAAAAACAAAAACAAAAACATAACAAAACAAAACAAAGAAAACAGAAAAGAAAAATCTTTGCTGTGTTTCTTCATCAGTATTTCAGAATGTTCATCAATTTTATTAGTCTTCAAATAAAAAGCTTTTGCTATTGGTTCTGAATATTGCAGCTTTCTTTACTATTGCATTTATTTCTTCTCTAATCTTGACCATTTTCTTCCAACTGACTTTCTTTAGATTTATTAATTTTTTTCTTATTTCTAATGTTGAATTTCAGCTTATTTTTATCCTTTCTTCTATTCCAGTGAAAGCATGAAAAACTATTCATTTCTCTTTATATACATTTTTATTTATAGTTTCCAAGTTTTCATTTTAGTATTTTTATTATCATTCTAATTCCATCATTATTTCATCTTTGACCCATAAATTATTTTTAAATGTGTTCTGAGATTTCCAAATGTTTGAAAATAATGCATATTATCAAATACTTGAATTCAAGCTTCCATATTTGTCCATTACCCCAACTATATAAATTGTGTTGTCCAAATTTATATTCATACTATTTTTCTGTTTATTTTCCAGTCTCCCTAACTTGTTAATTTCTGGCATGTTTATTAAAATCTTTGATTGTAACTATAGAACTTAACTTCCCCCAATAAGGAAGTCACATTGCTGATTACTTTCCCTCCATATTTTGACCCTGTTACTCTGTGCAAACAAGTTTAGACTTGATGAATTGAAACTTTTATCTTTTGGAGTTAGTCTTTAATCTCTTCTAATGCTTTTGGCCTTAGAGTCCTTTTTCTTTTTTGCCTTAAAATCTCTTTTGTCTGACATGAATAAAGATGCTGCTTGACTTGAGATGGAATTGCATCCTGATAAACCTATCATAAAGTTGAGAAATTATAAGTCAAACCATCATTAGTCAGGAACCATCTGAATAGCTATGTGATATTTATCACATATATATTTTTCTGATTTTTTACCCTTGAATTTGGGGCATGTTCTTGAAATTGGCAAGAAGCTGGAATTTTTTAAATTATGGTGATTGATTATTAATCTGTAAGGATTTGTTCTTACTGTCTTCTGTTGTACTACATATTTGTCTCCTTTACTTTTTCTATTTCTTTCTCCTTTCTTTACATCTTTTGGATTAATAGATCTCCCATTTCATCCTCCCCCTCTATTTACTGAAAGTTATCATGGCAGTTTTAGCATGTACGTATACATTTAATCTGCTAAACTCTGGTATATGTATACAGTGAATGTTCTACGATAATTTTTTTTCTACACAAATTTTAAAATTATGTCTCCAAAGGATAATTTTATGACCCAGGAAAAGATTCACATGAGAAGATAGATAGATAGATAGATAGATAGATAGATAGATAGATAGATGATAGATAGATAGATGCATATATATGTGTGTGTGTGTATATATACATATATACACATATATATGGAGAGCTGATTCTCATTATTAGTAGTTGTGTTCTATAATGTCACTTCAAACACTGAATCAGCAAATACTAAACCATTGCTCATAGGGCAAATACAGGGTTATGTTCCTGTGAGCTTCTTGTCACATTTTTGTCAACTCATCAATATATAACCTTATTTTACATGTTTAAAGACACCTTATTTCCTGTATAACATTGATTAACATTGAACTCATGACCAATAGCACAATGTAACTCATGCCTGAATGAGGCTTATCTGGCACATATTTTCTCTGTAGGAGGGCACTTCAGCATAAGACTTGGGAGCTTTATTAAACATTGAAATCATCTCCCCAAAAAGCACAAAAATGGGGGGAAGACTCTAAATAGGGAAGACAAGATACTTACTTACAGGGTAAGAGCTGAAACAAGAAGGCAGAATGTCCCTTAGTTCAGCCTCAACTGGAAACACTTATGAGTGTTGAGTGACAAATATTTTGGCTTCTCTGCACATATGCACGAATGACCATGAAAACCACACAGGCTACTGGAATTGCAAATATAATTTAGGGGATGGGCAACTTTGCAAGTACAGAATCCATGAACAATGAGGATCAAGTCACATGAAATTTTGAATTACACCCTTAAACATATATATAAAAAAAAAGAGAGAGATTGGAAAGCTACATACCAAATCATTGGTGTTTCCAGATGGTTTTGAGATTTTCACATTTTCCAGATTGTCTATAACCACAAACTGACTTCATGTTCTAAAAAGTTACTGACAGAGACTCAGCATGGGGTCCTATGTGTCTCTTCTAGCCCTGTTTCAATGACAAGACTAACAACCTGGAGGCTTATGTGAAATGGTTCAACAGACTGTGCTACCTTGTGGCAACTGAGATCTGCATGGTGAGTAGAAAGCCGGGATGGGCATGCCCTGGCATAGGCAAAGGTGGCCTAGGACCTGGAGGAGCCCACCAGGGAGGGAACCAGAAGGGGACCTTAAGCCCCATAGTCTGCTGGCAGTTAAATGGGGGGTTATCTTTGTGAAGTCTGGACTCAGCCTACCTGGGGATTAGCTAGGTAACAAGTGTCACCAAGCTTTCTTGCAGTGACATTTCTCCTCTGGGTAGAGCCCAGGATGGACCCACTGAGCTGTTACCAAGTCAGAATGTTTGCTGAAGGAGTGAGGGGTGGTCACAACTACCCTGGAGTGGCTCCACTGCCTCCACTGTCTCCATCCCTGCCTGTCTACCCCAGGCAGCCAGGTTTGGTTTGGCTTGCTCAGGATTGAGAAGAGGTCGAATCCTTAAGAACTAGGAAGGTACAAAAAGGTCCAGGTCATTGGCTTCTCCTGGAAGGCAAGGAATCTTAGCAACATGGAGCTGGACATGCTTGTCACTGAGTTGAGGTCCCGCCTGGCCACACCTGTCCATCCTCTTCCTTATAGCAGAGGAATCTTCCTCTGGACCCTCTCCCTCACCATAAGGTGAAACCCCTGCTTGTCTCAGGAACCGATTAGACAGGCTCAGCCTATAAGGCCAGCTGGGCTCACTGGAAGCCATTGCTCAGAGAGCTTGGGGAACAGGTGTGAAAAAGTACAGGAGAGTTAGGATGCACTGAGGGAGAAGCTGATCTACGATGCCCACATAGACTGAGGTGGTTGGCCTTTATCCCCCGCCTGGTTTGAGATCAGTGTTACCTGTGAGGGTTGCCCTTTGAAGGACAGGACCAAAGGTAGGTGGCTATCCACAGCCACATCTTGTAGGGGGTTGGTGGCATGTCCCCACAGGTGTAAGAGCAGACTTCTTGGTGGCAATAGATAATTGCTGCATGTTTCATAGGCAAGTAAAGTCTATTTATGGGAAAAAAACAACATAGGGTACCATGGACCCAACCCTCTTCCTATAGTCACATCACTGGCCTGGCAGTTAAAATAGGGATTTTTCTTTGTGAAGTGCAGACTAAGCCCACCTTGCAGCTTACCCAGGACAGTGCAGGAGGCGTCAGGGGAAGGACACAGTTTGGTTCTGAGGCATGACAGAGGTCAGCAATCACATTCAATAGAAAGCAGTGGAGGAGCTGCTCAGGACACAGGGCTTCAAGATCGCATGTGGCCCCTAGTGAGGGGACAGCAAGCTTGGTGCTGGGAGGAAAGGGGAGGGGCAATGCATTCTGATTTGGGGAAAGAACAGGTGCTAGAGGTGGGCCATGGGAAGAGCCATCAAGCTGCTCCCAGAGGTGCCTCAGCCCCTCCTGTGCTGCAGGTCATTCCTGTACCCCCAGAGGAGCTCTACCAGGCCCCAACTGAGTCTCCCTGACAGTGGACTATGTCCTGCTCCACCTGTGAAGTGCTCTGAGACCCTAAAGTTCAGATATTTTCCTGGGTCTCAGACATGAAGTGGATTTGAAGGAGGTTAAGAGGTCCGGGCCAGGTGAGCAGGGTGTCTGATCAGGGCAGGGTGGGAACATAGCACTAAGGCTCTGATGCCCTGTCCCCAGCCAGCCAAGAAGAAGCAGAGGGCCCAGGTGATCGAGTTCTTCATTGACGTGGCCCGAGAGTGCTTCAACATTGGCAACTTCAACTCCCTGATGGCCATTATATGTGAGTAGGTTGCTCCAGGAACCACCCCCCACATGGGAGGATCCTCAGAGAGGTTGGAGTGGACACAACCAGGCAGGTGGGGTGCAAGCCTACACTCTCCTCTAAGCAGCATGTCGGTGTCAGATAAGTAGTCTGCAGCCTGAGGCAGCCAGTAGTCCCATCTCCCTGCCCCAAAGGTCTGGAGGAAGTGTCCTTTTTGAGGCAAACTCAGCCTTCTTAGGACGCAGTGAGGGCTTGGCAACACATCCCCAGATCCAGAGAGAATGAAAGGGCCAACCCAAGAACTGGCTCCAGGATGGGGTCTGTATGGTGGGGACATGGTCAGAGTTTACACACGTACAGGTGGGCCCACATTTCCAGTACTACCACCCATTGTCTCCCAGGCTGAGGCCACTGAAGACCTTAGCCCTTCTTAGGGCTCAGCCTAAATGGCTGGGCACCTGCAGCTACACAGTGGCCTCCCTGCTCATGAGAATGAGGGGGACTGTCCAGGCCAGAGGAGCCCCCCAGCCCAGCTCTCCCTCTTCCAGCCGGCATGAACATGAGCCCCGTCTCCAGACTGAAGAAGACCTGGGCCAAAGTGAAGACAGCCAAGTTTTTCATCCTGGAGGTAAACAAGGTTGCTGGGCTAAGGGGTTCAGCCAGCCAGCCCCTGAAAAGAGCTGCCCAAATGCCTTCCTGTCTTCTTCCAGCACCAGATGGATCCAACAGGGAATTTCTGCAACTATAGGACAGCCTTGCGAGGGGCAGCCCACCGCTCCCTGACTGCCCACAGCAGTCGGGAGAAGGTAAGTGAGAAACCTGAATGGTCAAACATTTACCCAGCCTTCAGATCCTGGTTGCTTGGTCCAGGTGGGCTGTATCAATGGGTTAGTCAGCTTTCTGTTACTATAACAAATACCTGAGATAATCAGTTTTTAAAGAGAAAAGATTTATTTTGGCTCAGTTGTAGAGGTTTCAGTCTGTGATAAGTTAGCCCCACCATTTTGAGTCTATGGCAGTGGTGAAGGATATCCACTCATCTCATGGCCAGGAAGCCAAAGAGAGAAGATGAAGCTGGTAAAGCCTCACAATCCCCTTCCAGATTATGCTCCAATGCCTCCAGCTAGACCCCACTTCCCACAAGTTCTACCACCACCTCCCCTGGGGAGCACGCCTTTAAAACATGGACATTTGGGGGACAGTTCTGATCCAAACTACGGTAATCGGGCAACCTAGAGGTTGACTCAGAGATCACCTGGTCCAACCCCTGTCCTTTTGCAGCACCTGTGATAGATAGCCATGTCACCTTGCTTGCATGCCTCCAGTGTGGACAACTTCACCACCTCCAAAACAGCTCAACCCCCCCCCTCATAAGCAGCTCTGATTCCTTGTACTTCCTTGATAAGTGCTTCCTTGTGGGGCCAGGTGTGGTCATCTGGGATCACCCTCTCTGGAGAGCCACTTAAAATGAACTACTCCTCTTCTAGCTTCTGGTCCTTTCACTGCCCTTGTGTCCCCTCCGTTGCTTTGCCTGAGTTGATAGCCCAGGCCTGCCTTGCCATGATGTGGTTTCCAGTCCCCTCACTGCTGTGACCCCTGAAGAGCTCCATCTGTCAGAGTCCCTTCTGTTTCAGATCAAATTGTGGCTCCAAGCACATAGGGTTTTACATCTGCCTTATTCTAAATGTAGTACCTCTATGTATGTGGCCTCAAATCACATTTATGGTTTTGGCAATGACTATCCAAGCTTCTTGTTCACTCAAATTGCCTTTTCACAAGTGTCTTATATTTTTGCCTTTGGGAGACCTTTGCTGACCCTGATCAATTTTATTTCTCCTCTGAATTCTCCAATTAGCCTCTGATACAGTATACTATACTGAGGCCCTAGAATTGCAACTATCATCTGGCTTAAAACTTGTCATCAAGTTTTAAGGAAAGAAACACCAAGAGTTGTACCTTCCAAGTCTGGTGTCTTGCAGGAACGTTGGTGGAATCAGGTCCCAACTGTGGTTGGTGGAGGTCTTATCTCCATCCTAAGGGTGGAAAAATTGCTGTTCTTGAAATTCTACATCACTCTGGAACTATACTGGATGGATACCAGTGGTCAAGTTTGTGAAGCAGGCTGAGAGATACATGCTTATGCCAACCCACCAGGACTTCCTGGCCCTCCATCCAGTGGGTCTTACAGCAGAGGTCATATGAGCAGACCCTGACAACCCTGATGCTACCCAGCTAGTTCTTCTAGTACAGGCTATGAGCTGTTCAATGAATGAGTCTCAGGACGGCTGAGGAATGGGATGGAGCATTGAGTGAGACAAGACCTCCAACCCCAGGGCAAGGGAGCCTGTCTTCTAGGAGCCAGAAGTCCAGAAAGCTGAGATAACAAGGGCAGAAATTTAACTTCACTGAGCACCTACCACATGCAGGTCACTTGATCTCCACCCGCTCCCCAATTTCATTCTAATGACTATAATAGGGGATGGGCTTCAGCATCGCCATTTCCCAGACTGGAAGACTAAGTCTCTAGGAAACTTCACTGTCCGGTCACATTGTGAGGAGTTGGCCAAGCCAGGAATCAAACTCCAACCCAGGAGGTGGACTATGGGGCATGGGTATATAGGAGTTGAATTCTGCACTGTGTCTGCAGCCTCTAGTTTGCAGCACTGGCTGTCTCCACTATTTTTCTTCCATCCATGCTGAGACCGGGTAGCTATAGAGCAGGGCTCGCTTTGTGTTCCTAAACTCTGAGGTGCTAGGATACTGTACTTTAGGTCTGGTGCTGTATGTGGATGACTTTTAAATGTGCATTTAGTTTTAACTGCATTCTCCTCTAAGTTCCAGAGAGACTGTAGGCTAAGCCCAGAGAAGCCTTTCCATGGCCTCTCCATTCAGAAAACAGAGCGATAGTGTGCTCTGCTTTTGGTCTCACCATAAGTGCATCAGGATGGATTTTTAACATCAAGAAAGACATAGGATGGCAAATTGCTGAATACTTCTTAAAAAAGAAAAGTGGTCACAAAATTTTAGAATAATCAACTTACTTATGTTTCAGGCATGTTTAATAGTGTGCTCAGCTCCCAGTTCACTTGAGAGAGAAGCATGAGTCTGTAGACCTCCAGATGGGGATGTTGTAAGGTTCCTACCATCCCCTCCCAACAGGTAATAGAAAAAATGTCCAAGGGCCACTGTGATTCTGCAGTTTGCACCCAGTCCAACACAAGAGAAAATGACACTGCATGCAGTTGGAGCTCAATCAGTACTCGTGTCTAATGGGTCTGGGAAGAAATGAAATCTGACCCCAGAGTTATGGGGCCTGCACATGCTTTCTTAGTGGTTTTCATGTTGTCCCCATGATCCCTAGTTAAAGTTAGTCTTTGTTATGATTTGGATCTTAAAAGTCTTCTGAAGGCTCACATGCTAAAGGCTTGGTCACCAGCCCATGGTGCTACTGGGAGATGATGGAACCTTTAAAAATTGGGACCTAGCAGGAGATCATTGTGGGTATGCCCCTGAAGGAAATATTGGAACCCCATCCCATCCTTTCTTTTTGTTTCCAGGCTGCCATCAGGTGAGCAGCTTTGTTTCACCATACGGCCCAAAAGCAACAGAGCCAACTGACCATCAGCTGCAACCTCTGAAGCCATAAGCCAAAATAAACCTTTCCTTCTTTTAAGTTGTTTATCTCAGGCATTTTATCATAGCAATGAAAAACTGAGTAACAGTCTTATAATTCTTGAAGCCTCAATGCTGGTCAGGCTTGCCCAAGAAGTCTCTCCTGTCCTCTGCATCCTGGGGCTGCATCTGAAGTCTCTGGGGGCATGTGTCTCCTGGCAAGGTTGCCTCCTGCCCTAGAGCCAACCTTATGGGGAGGCTGCCACAGGCTGACCTGAACCGTCTCCTTTCCAGATCGTCATTCCCTTCTTCAGCCTACTCATCAAAGACATCTACTTCCTGAATGAAGGCTGTGCCAACCGCCTTCCCAATGGGCATGTCAACTTTGAGGTAGGGCTCAGGATCCTTGGAGGGGAATGCCACCAATTGAGATTAGCCAGTAAAAGTGCCCCAAAAAGGACTGTTGGCCCCTCAACTGTCAGACTAATGGGGGACCCTGAGGCAGACATTGTAGTGGTTCTCAGGATATCCCCACTCCCACATCCACCAGAGGGGAATACTGAAGCCCATGTTGATATGCTCTGTGCTGGGGCTTATGCCCATTTTGGGTGAAGTAGAACCATTTTTACCCCTTGAGGAGCATCAGGGCAGTGAGAAAAATAGCCCCATAGACCCATGATGATAACCACAAGGTGCTATGACAGGGGCTACACAAAACACACAGTGCTTAGGGACCAAGGAAGGCCCCAAAGGAGGGCCCTGAGCAGTGTGGGTGAGAAGCCAGAGTGGGCAGAAGAAAGATTTCTTGACAAAATCCACAGTAGCTCAAGTGTCCCCTCCTCCAGGAAGCCCCCATCATGACCTCTTCAAGGATCCTGCAGAGCAGCAGACTAGGCTTCCTTTGCTTTGTCACAGTACCCAAGTCTTTGCCTCAGAAGCAAAGTCAGGCTGATTGCTGTGTCCCAAGTAGAACCATCCCACACACATATCAGAGTGACTGGTGGGCTAGGGGACATGGGGCAGTGGCAGCAGGAGGCCATGGAGTCAGACAGAGAGAGCACACCACCACCACCAGTAGTTACCACCTACTCTGGAGGAAGAAAAGACTTTTCTCCTTCTTGAGAGCCAACCCCACCCTAGAACTGACCTCAACAAGAACACAGATGGATGTGAAAGCCCTCAACCTTCAACTCCAAGGAGCAGTAAGTCCTGGGTCAGTCACTTGCTCTTTATGAGCCTCATAAAGAGTCTCTCCCTCTGCAAAATGGGGCTTCAACCAGAGCTATGGCCACATAGAGAGGCTAGGAGGAGGAGATGTGCAGCATGAGCCACCAAGGGCTCTGAGTGTCCCCGGCTGATGAGTACCACAGTACATGCCTGGCCTCTTCTGCCTGGGGCTGCCCTCTGCACAGACACCCCTGCAGATCGTCACATGCTGCCCACAGTCTGCTTATCCCTGAGGGCCAGCAGAGCTTGGAGAAAATCCAGTCCAGTCTGGCAGGTGGTCCAATCCAGCTACTGCGCCTCTGGGGATCAGCCCAGGCTGGAAGACACATGGATGAGACTGTAGGGCCAGGGAGCCTAGGGTGAGATTTTACTCTGCAGATGATCCTGACATACAAACCAGTATAGGAACCCCTGTTTTTTGCCCTTCTTGAATTGGTCCTCAAAACCAAGCCTGGGGGTTGGGGTAAAATTGCATCTCATGTGTCCACAGATTTGGGAAGCAGGTAGTAGGGATCAGACATGCTGCCAGGCCTGATCAAGGGGTACCACAGAGCTGTCTTTGTGCTGCTATTTATTTAAAATCCTTCTTAAAGTTGGCATACTTTTTAAAATTAAATACATGTTACAATGAGCCTTCCATGTCCATGGATTCTGCATCCACAATTCTACCAACTGTGGATCAAAAATGTTTTTTTAAATTGCATCTGTCTGAACATTTATAGACTTTTTTCTGGTCATTATTCCTTAAACAACAACTATTGTAAATAAACAGTAACTATTTGCATAACATTAACATTGTGTTAAGTATTATAAGTGATCTGGAGATGATTAAAGTTTAAGCAGAGGACATGTGTAGGTTATATGTAAACACTGTGTCCTTGAGCATCTGCAGATTTTGGTATTCCCAGGGCAGGGTAGGTCCTCGAACCAATCCCCCCAGGATACTGAGGGACTACTATATTTAAATTTTACTTAACTAAAATTATAATTAAAAGAATTTACTTTAATTTTACTTAAATACATTTACCTAAATGTATTCACGTCATTCCATACATCAACAAAAATGTATTCACTTGCCATAAATAGGAAATAACCATAAAAATAAATTCATGTAAAATCATGCTCACTTTTGCTAGATGCGGTTAAAGATGATCAGCCAAGGATACTGTCTCCTGCTGACATGCAGTGAGAGGTGCTGTGGAGATATGACGGGGTGATTCTCACAGCAAGGTTTCTTGCTGGGTGATGCTGCCATCTATTGCCCCATGTTCCTCCCCAAATCCCTGAAATCACTGGAGGGTAAGGAGAGAAGATTTCTCAGGGCCGGCCACTTTGTCACAGTGAACTTAAAGCACTGAGAGTACCTCCATTGTGTCTCTGTGTGACCCTGGCAGAAATTTCTGGAACTGGCCAAGCAGGTTGGAGAGTTCATCACATGGAAACAAGTGGAATGTCCTTTCGAGCAAGACCCCAGCATCACTCATTACCTGTACACTGCCCCCATCTTCAGCGAGGATGGTAAGTGACCCGGCAGCCTTCCTAACTCCCTCAGGCCATGGGACTCTTGGGTGGTCTCTTAGTCATCATGCAGGAACCTCTACTCTAAGCAGGAATGCCCCATACCCACAATTGCTGAACCCCAAATGGAGCAGAAAAGACTGCATTACCCTGGATAGACAACCATCCCCTCAGGAACACAGGATAGGTCCCAGGAGCCACGGGCTGGGGCCTCAAGAACCCCTGGACTTTTCCCTGGACACAGTTTGAACACTGTTGGATATTGCAAATCTGACCCATCTGTCTATCTTACCCCATTTTTCTCATTAGTAAAGTAGGAGTTAGGGTAAGAACTGGGGCTCACATGGTGATGGTTCAGCACTGGACTGACTCAGAGTCTTTCCATGGCTGGTGCATATGTATATGTGTGTGAGCATGTGCTGTTTTGGGTGTGTAATACACACTGACATGATGTGAAATGTCTTCTGCAGAATGCTGTTAATGTCTGTCTATCCCCTCCAGTAAACACACATTCCCATCTAAAAATTTGTCACAAACCAGTTTGCTTGCAAATTTGCTAAGTAGTAAACCCTGAGATCCCCTTCTTCCAGAAGTGAAAGCTCTAGAGAAGGCAGCTGTCAGGTGGCCATCCCCCTGTGGGGGCAGTGTGAGCCCATGCTTAGCGACTCTCACACTGGGGTCTGCCTTCCACTCCAGCACACAGGAGACCTGGTTCATCCTCACCAGCAAGTGTGTTACAAAGGGACCAACAGACATCTGTGTCTGGGGAACATTTACTGCCCCACCAAAGGGGGATAAAAAAGGAAATTTAGGGAGAAGGCTTTTTTAATGATTTTGCCTTTGGATACTTTCAACTTTGCCATTTTGTATTTCATATCTTGGATCCCGGAACTTGCTGAAGGGAGTTCTGCCAATATCTGCAGCCACCTACCCCCATCAAGAAGATAAGCAAGCTGGGCATGGTGGTACACACCTATAATCTCAACAGCTTGGGAGGCCAACACAGGAGGATTACAAGTTAGAGGCCAGGCTCAGCAAATTAGGGAGGCCCTAAGCAAGTTAGTCTCAAAATAAAAAAATTGTTTTAAAAGGCTGGGGATGTGAATCAGTGGTTAAATATCTGGGGGTTCATTCCCTGGTACCCGCCCCCCAGCACAAAAAAAGGGAAGCTGAACAGCTAATGGATAAACCAGCCCAGGCTGGTTCACACAGGGGACAGTGTAAACTCAGGTCTCACCTTCTCAGCCTCCTCACCTGCTTCCTCTATCAAGTGGAGTAATGAGAGAACCTTCCTCCTAGGGCAATGTGAGAATTACTTGAGTTGGAAGAGGTAAAGCCCACAGGTCTCTACTCAATCAATGTTAGTGTACAGTACTTCCTTCTATCCACAGGGTGTATATTCTAAGATCCCCAGTGCATGCCTAAAACTGTGAATAAATCCAAACTCTATATGTACTGTATTTTTCCTACATATACATATACAAATGTAATGCCTTTTTCATCTTAGCATGCACTGTGGCCATAATTTTTGCAGTTCAAAGTATCATGGCAAAACTAGCACAAATTTCTTTTTCCTCATTCACAATTTTACACATGGAAGATTTGTTCCTACCACAGACCTTAGCAATCTCAGCATGTGATTTTATATTTCTTTCCTTGTTTAGTGGAGAACTTTCCCCTTTGTCCTTAAAGAAAGCACTTTACAGTTTCTCTTTGGCTTATTCAAATTACCAGCACCCCTACTCTTGTGATTTAGGGTCATTATTAAGTTAAATAAGGATCGCTTGAACACAAGCACTGTGATTCCATGATAGTTGATCTGATAACCAAAAGGGCTATTTGTGTTAGCTTTTTGTTGCTGTAACCAAATTGCCTAACAAGAACACCTAAGAGG
The DNA here is from genome assembly GCA_020662805.1 of Glaucomys volans. Lineage (NCBI taxonomy): Eukaryota > Metazoa > Chordata > Mammalia > Rodentia > Sciuridae > Glaucomys > Glaucomys volans. Next base: position 300,637 of record JAJEJO010004933.1, read on the forward strand.
AGGAAAGTTTCTTTCAGCTTACAGTTTCAGAGGTTCAGTTCATGGATGCCTGACTTCATTGCTTTAGGCCCAAGGTGAAGCAGAACATCATGGCGGAAGGGCATGGTGGAGGAAAACTGCTCACCTCATAGCATCCAGGAAGCAGAGAGGGAACAGTGAGGGCCCAGAGACAAAATGTAAACCCCAAAGGCATACCACTAGTGATCCACTCCCTCCAGCCATGCCCCACCTGCCTAAAGTTATCACCCAGCCAGTCCATTCAAATGATTAATCCATCAAATGGATTAGTACACTGGCTAGGTTGTAGCTTTCATAATTGAATCATTTCACTTTCTGAATTAACACAGGAGCTTTGGGGGGACACCTCACATCCAAACTGTACTACTAAGTGAATAACAGGTGGGTAACATATATAACATGGAAACACTGGATAAAGGAGTAAGTCATGTACCGGAGAAATTAAGTGGGATGGCAGGAGATCTCATGTTACTCAGAATGGCATGCCATTTGAAATTTATAAAATGTTTATTTCTGGAATTTTCCATTTAATTCTTTTCTTTTTTTTTGCTATAATGTAAATTTATTTATTTATTTATTTACTTACTTATTGATTCATTGAACACAAATGGAGTACAGCTATTGTTTCTCTGGTTGTACACAAAGTAGAGTCACACCATCTGTGCATTCATACATGTACACAGGGCAATGGTATCTGTCACACATTCTGTTAATATTCTTACCCCCCCACCCTGACCCCACCCCTCCCTTCCCTCTATGCTATCTATCCTTCCTCCATTCTTGACACCCTTCCCCCGCCCCCCGCATTATGCATCATCATTCATTTATCAGAGAGACCATTCGGCCTTTGGATTTTTGGGATTGGCTGATCTCACTTAGCATAACAATCTCCAACATCATCCATTTACCTACAAATGCCATAATTTTATTCTTCTTTATGGCTGAATAATATTCCATTGTGTATATATACCACAATTTCTTTATCCATTCATCTATTGCCATTTAATTCTTTCAGACCATGGTTGACCACAAGTAACTGAAACTTCAAAAAATAAAAACCAAAGATAGGGAGGGACAATTGTATTAGGTTCCTACTGGTACTGAAACAAATCACCACAAACTTGGTGGCTCAAAACAACCATAAACTTATTCTTGTGCAATTCTGGAGGTTAGAAGTCTAAAATCAGTTTCACTGGGCTAAAATCAAGGGATCAGCAGGGCTAGTTTCTTCTGGAAGCTACAGGGTCAGTATGGGGGGGGGGGGGTCCTGGCCTTTTTCTAGTGGTTGCCTGTATTTCTTGGCTTGTGGCCCCTGGCCTTTCTAGTGGTTGCCTGTATTTCTTGGCTTGTGGCCCCTTCCTCTTTCTGCAAAGCACATCACTCTAATCTCTGTTTACAACATTGCATCATCTTCTTTCACCTATAATCAAATCTCCCTCTATCACCCTCTTCTTACAGGGACACTTGTTATTACATTTAGGGCCCAATCAGATGGTCCAGGATAATTTCCTCCATCCCCAGAAACTTAATTTAATCACATCTACAAATTTCCTTTTTGCCATAGAACATAACATTCTGGTCATAGGAGTTAGGACCTGAATTTCTCTGGGAGCAACTAATATACTAGTTATTATGATGATTGTTGTCATTTGTCAATCACCTCTTAGTGGAACTTGGGCAAGAAAATGTGTCAAAGGTATCTGAGAAGTGGGGCAGGCGGAATCTTGGGCAGAGGAGGGACATTTCTTTCACTCCTTAAGTAAACAATATTTCTTGAGACCCTGCTATTGCTTGGCAGTGAGTCAGTAGTGAACATAAAGACAAAACCCCAGCACTGTTGAAAAAGTACTCAAGAAATAATGACCAGAAAGTTCTCAAAATTAGAAAAGATAAGCCTACAGATAGATTCAGGAGACTGAATGAACCACAAACATTATCAACCCAAAGAAACCCATACCAAGGCACACCACAGTCAAACTTCTAAAAACTGGAAAAAAAAGAGAGACAGAGAGAGAAATTATACCTCAGAAGAAAAAATTTACCAGAAGCAGAGAAAGACATTTTAAAATAACGAAGGATCAATCCCTCAAGAAAATATAGCTGTCTTAAATATATATCTGCCAAACAACAGAGCTACAAAATTTGTGAAGTAAAGCTGTTACACCTGAAAGGAGAAATAAATCCAAAAGTATAATTGAGACTTCAAGACCAACTAGATAGAAAATTAGCAAAGATAAAGAACTCAACAGCACTATCAAACAAGATCTAATCAACATTTTTAGAGCACTCCATACAACTAAAGTAAGACACACCTTTTTTTCAATTGCCCACAGAATATAAACCAATATTTATTACATCCTGAGCCATAAAACAAACCACAAGTAATTGAAATCATAAATAGTATGTTCTGCAACCATGTTGGAATCAAATTAGAATTCAGTAACATAAGACCACAGGAAAGTCTCCAAACACTTAGAAACTAAACAACATACTTCTAGCTGGGTGTGCTGTCACTCGCCTGTAATCCCAGCAGCTCAGGAATTCAAAGCCAGCCTCAGCAACTTAACAAGACCCTAAGCAACTTAGCAAGACCCTGTATCAAAATAAAAAATAAAAAAGGGCCAGGGATCTGACTCAGTGGTTGAGTACCCCTGGGTTCACTCCCTGGTACCTAAATAAATAAATATTTAAAAAATAAAAACACACTTCTAAATAATTCTTGGGCCAAAAGAGACTCAAGGGAAATAAAAAAGTAATTGAACTGAATGAAAATACAAACAGAATTTGTGGGCACAGCTAAAGCAGGACTAAGAGGGAATTTTATAGCACTGAATATATGCATTAGAAAAAAGGAAGAGTTTCAAATCAATCTAAGTCCTAATCCAAAAGTTTAGAAAAAGAGGAGCACAATAAGCTAAAGATAGCAGAAAAGAAGAAAAACAACAGAACTCAGTGAAACCATAAACATAAAAACAGTAAAAAAAAATTAACCAAAAGACTGGTTCTTTGAAAAGAATAACAAAATTGCCATCCTTTAGCAAAGGACCTCATGTCAAAGAAAAGAGAAGACACAATATTTTAAGAATGAAATGGGATATCACAAGACTCTGAAGACATCTAAAAGATAAAAAGGATGGGCCTGGGGTTGTGACTCAATGGTAAAGCACTTGCCTAACATACGTGAGGCCCTGGGTTCAATCCTCAGCACCACATAAAAATAAAATAAAGGTATTTTTTAAAAATATAAAAGGGAATTCTACAAACAACTCCACACAAATTTGATAATTGAGATGAAATGGACCAATCCCTTAAAACACACACACACACACAAACTGCCACAACTTGACATAAAATAGATAATTGGAATAGTTTTAAAACTATTAAAGAAATTAAATTTATAATTAAAACCTCCCAAAAATTAAGTGTCCAGGCCCAGATGGTTATACTAAAGACTTCCACCAAATGTTTAAAAAATTAATTGTAATTTTGCATAATATCTTCTGGCAAGTAGAACATAATGGAACTCTCCCATTCATTTTATTAAGCCAGTTTTCTTAATTCAGGCTGATAAAATAAAATAGCTTAGGCTGGGTACTTGAAAAATAATAGAAATTTATTTCATACAGTTCTGGAGGCCAGGAAATCCAAACTTAAGGTGTGAACAGATTCAGTCTGGTGAGGGTTGGCTCTCTGCTTCCAAGATGGCACCTTTTTGCTGCATCCTTATGTAGAGAAGGGATGATGCTGTGTTCTCACATTGTAGAAAGTTGATAAAAGGCTGAACTCATTTCCTCAAGCCCTTTTATAAGGGCAGTATCCCATTCATGAAGGTGGACCCTTCATGGCTTAATCATGGGGTTCCCCCTCTTAATGCTCTTGCATTGGGGATTAAGTTTCAACATGAATTTTGGAGGAACACAAATCATAATACTTCATATTTACCTCACATTAAATCAAAGACATGGCAAAAAATAAAATGTAGGCCAATATCTCCCATGAATGTAGTTATAAAAATCTGTAACAAAATATTAGCAAGTAGAATTCAGAAATATATAAAAATAATCATGTGGCCAGGCATGGTGGTGCCTGTAATCCCAGCTGAGATTTCAGGAGGCTGAGACAGGAGGATTGCAAGTTCAAAGCCAGCCTCAGGAATGGTGAGGCACTAGGCAACTCAGTGAGAGCCTGACTCTAAATAAAATACAAAGTAGGGCTGGGGATATGGCTCAGTGGTTGAGTGTCCCTGAGTTCAATGACCAAAGCTGTTCAACATTTGAAAGTTAACTGATGTAATCTATTATATTAAATAGCTAAAGAAGAAAAATTACATGATTATATCAATCAGTGCAGAAAAGCATTTGATGAAGTTCTACCCCCATTCATGATAAATAAAAAATTATCAGATAATAGTAACAGTAAAATTTATCAACTTGATAAATTACATCTATTAATAACCTTATAACATCATACTTAATAGTGAAAGACTAAATACTTCCTTGCTAACATGAATGGCAAGAAGTCTTCTGTTCCCCAGTTAGTCAACATAATGATAGATGATCTAGTTAGTGTAATAATGCAAGAAAAGAAAATAACAGATCAGAAAGGAAAAAATTCACACTATTCATATTTGCAGATGAGAATATAAAAAAGTTCAAGGAATCTACAAAAACTCCTAGAGTTGCCAGGAATGGTGGCACACACCTGTAATCCCAGGAATTCAAGAGTCTGAGGAAGGAGGATCATAAGTTCAAAGCCAGGCCCTAAACAACTTAATGAGAACCTGTCTCAAAATAAAAAATTAAAAGGGTTGGGGATGTGGCTCAGCAGTTAGGCACCCCTGTACCAAAACGACAAAAAAGACAAACCCCTAGAACCAAAAAATGAGCTTAGCAAGGTGACAGAATACAAGATAAACATACAATAGATTGTATTTCTATATACTAGCAATGAATATATGGACACCAAGATTTAAAATGTAATACTATTTACAATCCCTCAGAACATGAAATACTTAGATGTAAATCTACAAAACACATACAGGAATTGTATGCCAAAAAATTACACAATGCTGAAATCAAAGATTTGAATAAATGGAGAGACATGACGTTCATTCTTCTAATTCAGAAGACCCAATATAACAAAGATGTCAATTCTTCACCCCAAATTTAAGTACAGTTTTAACACAATTCGTATCAAAATTCCAGCAAGAGTTTTTGGAAGACCTAGATATTACTATTCTAAAATTTATATGAAAAGGCAAAGGAACTAAAATAACTAAAACAATTTTGAAAAAGAATAAAATGAGAGGAATAAATCTACCTGATAGTAAAGCTGACATTATATAGCTATAGTAATCAAGACAGTGTTGTATTGGGAGAGGAGACAGACATAAGGACCAGTGCGACAGAATAGAGAACCCCAGAAATAGATCCACACAAATGTACTCAAGTGGTTTTTAAGAGAAGTGCAAAAACAATTGAATGAAGTCAAGATAGGCTTCCAACAAACTGCTGAAGCATTTGAACATCCAGAAACAAAAAATGAACCGTAATTGAAATTTAAGACCTTATACAAAAAAAAAAAATACTTCAAAATGGATCATAGACTTAAATGTAAAACTAAAACTTTGGGGAAGGAGACAAGAAAATTTTCAAGATATAGACTATCTCCAATTTACAATGGTTTGGCTTGTGATTTTCCAACTTTACAGTGAGAAATCAGTGAGAACAATATCACTCTGTGGAAATTATCCTTCAAATTTTGAATTTGGATCTTCTTCTGGACTAGTAATATGCAGTCCAATACTCTCTTGAGATGTTAGGCAGGGCAGTGAACCCTAGCCTCCAGTCAGCCCTGTGATCCTGAAGGGAAACACTCTAGACTCTACAGTGTGCTGTGTTGCTTAACTTTTATGGTCAGTAGATTAGGTATGTTCAATGCACTTTTTACTTACAATTATTTCACCTTACAAAGGGCTTATTGGGATTAACCTCATCCTAAATCAAGGAGCATCTGTATAGAACTAGGCAGAACATTTTATAAGACTAAATATGTAAGTTATATGACCCTGCAATTGCACTTTAAAATATTTTTTAGTCATAGATGGACACAATACCTTTACTTTATTTTTATGTGGTGCTGAGGCTCGAACCCAGTGCCTCACACATGCTAGGCAAATGCTCTACCACTGAGCTACAACCCCAGCCCCAGCAATTGCACTCTTGACCATTTTTTTAATTCTAGACAAATGAATACTAATGGCCACATAAAAGCAAACATCTGTACACCAATGTTTAGAGCAGCTTTATTTGTTATGGCTGAAAACTAGAAACAACCCCGATAGCCTTCAGTGGGTGAATGGTTAAACAAATTGTGATACATCCTTATCATGTACCATGCAGCTACAAACAGGAACAAACTATTGATACATGCTAGAGACTGGATAAATCTCCAAAGTTATGATGAGTGGAAAAAAGTCAATCCCTAAAGGTAACGTAGTTTATGACTCAATTTATATAACATTCTTGAAATGATAAAAGAAATGGATCAGTGGTTGCAGTGGTTAAGAAAAGGGTGGACTAGGAAGGAAATAGATGTGGCTATAAAAAGTCAGCAGGAGGGATCCTTCGGTGGCAATGGGAATACTATGTATCAGTGTCAATATCCTGGTTGTCATATACTGTACAGGTGCTCCCCAATTTATGATGGAGTTACATCCCAGCCTACATTAGAAATATTCTTAAGTCAAAAATGCATTGAATAAAGTCTGCCATCCTGTATAGCCAGAAAAATGAGAAATCATACTCCATTATATATGATGTATCAAAGTGCATTCTACTGTCATGTATAACTAATTAAAACAAATTTAAAAATTAAACAAAACATAATAAAAAATAAAGTTTTTTTAAACTGTACTGAATACACTTAACCTACTGAACAAAATAGCTTAGCCTGGTTTACTTTAGATGTACTCAGAACACTAATGTTAGCCCACAATTGAGCATAATCATCTAATACAAAGCTGGTTGTATAATAAAGTGGAATATCTTGTATAATTCATTGAATATGATGTACTATTGAGTATTGATTGTTCTTCTTGTGATCACCTGGCTGACTGCCCAGTACCTCAAGTGAGATCTTCCCACCTATCACTAGCCAGGGAAAAGATCCAAATTTGAAATTCAAAGTGCAGTTTCTACTAAATGTGTGTCGCTTTCACAGGATCATCAAGGAATGGTCTGTACTATACTATACTGTAGTTTTGCAAGTCATTACTACTGGGGGGAAATTGGTAAAAGGTTCACAGGATATTTGCACATCATTTCGTATAATCATATGTGATTCTACAATTATCTACAAACAAGTTTAATTTATAAACAAAAAGCAGGTCTGGCTCTGAGTGTAGAACAGATTATCATTATCTACCATAATTATATAATTTCACTTCCTTTTCTGCCTAGGTCTTTATTTGGCTTCTTATGAAAGTGAGAGTCCAGAAAACCAAACAGAAAAAGAAAGGTGGAAATCTCTAAGGTCAGTCTTTTTGCCAGGATAGGGTGGGTAGAGGGAAGGGTTGGGCTGCTTGGGAGAGGGCTGAGGGGCTTCTGAGATGCCCGATCATCAGCCTCCTGGTGGCTTGGCCAGCCCATAGAGAGGGGGCAGAATCAGCCCAAGTTCATAGGGTTTGGGACACAATTCAAGGGCTAGAGTAAGTCCATGATCCCTCGTAGCTGGTGGTTGCCTCTTTGGGCAGTCAAGATATGTGTCCCAGGGCCCGAAATTCCCAGTCCATATTTTTATGCCAGAATATAAAACACACACACCATCTTCTGTTTGTTCTGCTTGTTAACACAGCTGAATGGAGATCAGAAATGAGTCACAGCAATGGGCTGTGAGGAGCGAGCCAAAAAAATTTGCCAAACATCCTCTGGCATGGTTTGAAGGCAGTCCATGCTGGGAAGTAATCAGGGCTAGGACCCTCATCACTTTCTGGCATGCTTAAATCCACAGATCTTCTATTTTGGGGAAGACATGAGAAGCCCTGAGCTGAAGGAGGAGGAAGAGATGGAGCCAGCAGGGGCCATCCACAGCCCCGCCTCAAATGGCCCAGTTGGTGGAGGCAGAAGCAGCACCTCACTACTTTGCAAACCGAGACGTTATGGCCTGGTGCCCACTACAATAGCCCCATGGGCACTAGAAACCTTTTGTGGGACTTCAGCCCTGGCAGACCAGACAGGGCCCCAGACATGTGGGCGGCACATGCCTTGGCGACACCCTGCCTTAAGGAAGGTGAAAGCCTTGTTGAATCAGTCTGTCCATCCTGGAAAAGGACATGGTGCTATCCCAGAGAACTGAGCAACTGTAATCTCGTTATTTTGTTGAGTGACATGTACCACACAGGTCCACACAGTTTGTCACCAGTTGGTTGGGAGACATGATGTGAAATATGCCTATACCAGCTCAGAGCCCCAGCAGCCCCTGCCATTCTGCTGATGGACTGCTACCCTGTCCCTCCCAATGGGCTTGTCTCTGCAGCCCCATGCACTGTTCCCTTTCTGGATCCTCCTGGTATCAGGATAACTTTTTCTGGTGACAGCTGTGAAACAGGTCAGCAGGACACACTTGGGTCACAAAGTTGACAATGTGGACATTACAATCCTGTTGCCTAGCTCCCTTGTAAACTTAAGAGTTGGTATAAACACATTTTCATAAATCCTGGATATCCATGTCCACACTGAGTCACTGAACCTCGGTCCTTAGGTAGCATTCAGTCAAGATGCAGGTCAACTCAGCCCTGGGAATATTGTAGTTGACATTCACAAGTAGGATGTATGGCCATTTCCTATCCATAGACCCCATGTCATGCTGACATAGCCTGGTGCATATTAGGTGCTCAGTAAACCTTTGATGAATGGATACCAGCTGCCCTGCATGTGTTCAAATGCTTCTTATACAGAGAGGGTGGTGATTAAGCCAACTGAGGCTCTTCCCAGTCCTTACTCAGTCTGTATTTCTAGTCCATTATATACTGAACCAGGAAGCAAATGAGCTGTGGAGCAGCTGAGGCCCCACCTGCCCTATGAGGAGCTCACCTAGTCAGGAAGTCATGGAGTGCAATATGCACCCTCTTTGCTGGTCAAGGACAGCTGGGTATGGATGCAGATGTGGTAAGTAGATGGGGTGTTGAGATGCACTGGCCCATCCTACCTGGTTCCTGCCCATGTTAGACCCCTCAGCAGCTGGGACTTACCCAGAATAAGACTTGGCTGTCCTGGCCTTGGGTCCCATCTGGGGGATAGGCAGGAAAAAGATAGCCAGCAGCTATGAGTGCCTCACCCAACTCAGGGAACTGTGCCTGATGAACCAGGATCTCAATAAGGCCCCAGAAGGACCCAGGAGCCAGAACCCTGGCAGAGGTGTGGCAGTGGTACATCTTAGGGTTGAATCGGAACCTACTCTGTGCATAATCAACTGTCCCCCTTTTCACCTGAGACTGCGGAAAGGGCAAGAAGTACAGATAGCTGGGTGACAGAGCAGGAAATGGCTTGAGCTGATCCCAGGCTCTATGTCCATCCCATGTCCTGCTCCCAGTGGGGGCCTGAAGTGGAGCAGTTGGTATCAAACCCAAGAAGTCTTGGGAGTCCCAAGAGCTATCTAGAGTCATCTCTTCATTTCCCCATCCATACCCAAAATTATCTCTCAGTTTCTGGCATCCCTTGGGCAACCTCAGAAAAGACCCCCTTCAGATGTTAGCAGGAACCATCCCTGCTTCCTGGCCATACTGAGTATTGCCTGTCAGTATCTGAGGTGAGCAGGTACAAGAGCTTAGCAGGTACAAGACCAATGCCCAGGGCCTGGCTTCAACCAGAGGAGACTATCTCCTGCTCCAGCTGCAGGAATAGGAGACTGTGGTTCCCCCCTCACCCCAAGAGTCAAGGCCATGCTGATCACCTGGTTCTACCTCCTTACTCCTGAGTTAGTTGGTTCAGGGGCCTTTGAGGAAACTCTTGGGAGGCCTGGGGGCAACTGACCAAGATGCCCTCTCCCTGCCTCATGCAGTTCCTCACCCAGGCCTAACATCTTAGCTCTCTCTCCAAGGCCAGCCTCAAAATGCCTCCCCACAGCCATGCTTCTCCACTCGTGTCTGAGAGGCCAAGGCCCCAACTCAACTCTTCCCATCAGCAGCTTCATTTTCGGCTGTGGGGAACATGAAGAAAGGAAATTGAGAAAACATACAGGCCCACTGAGATTGAAATGTCAGGGGTTAGATGGAGAGGGAGGTCAAATCCTATCAGCATTTGTGAAAGATAAGGCCTGGCCTTGCTAACCCCACTGCAAAGGAAATGGTGCACTTTTCCACTCCTCTGGCCTTGCACACACTGTTGGTACTGCTGTACCACACTTTGTCAATCTAGTCAAAGCTGCAACCTGAAGTGCAGGACTGTCTTCTTGAAACAATTCCTGATGGTGTTATGCAAATCATTCGCAGCAAGGGACCAAGCATGTTGGGAGTGTTGGAGAACTCAGGTTTATTTATGCTGGCAGACCCAGATGAACCAGTGCTCTGCAGTTCTGGGCCCCAAGCTATAGTTGCATGAGACTTTTATGGGAAAATTTGACATCATTTCTTAACCATTACAATATTGGTGGGTTTGAATTCTTGGTCTACGTGTCCAGAGACCATGCACAGGGAATTCAAAGATAAGTAGTTCACAAGTGTAGAATAAACAGTAAAACATCTGCGACTGATATTATGAAGTGACCTTCACAGACTCAAGGTGACTTGAGTTTATTTCCCAAAGAGAGATTTCTAAGAACTAAGTCAACAAAGTTGCAGTTTAGACAGCAGTTAATTGGTCTAGCAATTAAGAGATTTAGCTACATTCCCACAGAGTTCAGAAAGTTTCAAAGTATAAGAAATGACCCTTTTTACAGGCACCTATTGAATCTCTAGCTTTGAAAGTCTTTCACAGGGATGTTTGCACTTTGAAAGGGAGACTCCCAGAGACAGCTATTTAAAATCCAATGGATAGGGACCCATGGTTAATTAGCCCCCACCCCCAGGTTGACAGAAGGGAGGGTTAAAATTAATCCTTTCTCCAGACATTGGTTCTTTATCATAATGTTCTTATAATTTCATTTTATCATCAGGTCTGGTATCTCTGCCACAATAGAAGCCCTCTCACCAATGCCTGTCAGCCCCTCAGTGACCTAGCACAGAATAGGCATCAGGGGAAGATGTAAAGATGAGACCTAGACTCTCCAGGACTCACTCCCAACTGCAAGTAGGTCCAGAGCAGGAGAGGAGGTAGCCTACAGCCAGACCTGTAGAGACCACAGGGTTGAGGGGAATCAAGCTAAATATGTTTGTGCTTAAGGACCATCCAAGAGGCACTCAAAATTGTTCTCTACCTCTCTGAGCAACTGCTCGTGCCAGGCCCAGGTAAAACCAAAAGAAGTAAGTTCCCTCAGAAGATCTACCTAGGAACCTCCCACCCATCCAGGTGGAGATCATTGTACCCTTTCTCCAGGTGCAGCCTTGGAGCCCAGAAGGGGGTGCGCCTTGCTCATAGCCACATGGTCTGTCCTTTAGCCACATCCAGGACTCATGGCTTTTCCCTGCAAAGGTGCCTTTGTCCTCCTATCATCCTGACTCCAGTCCTTATGGCTGGCCAGAAGGGAAGGTCCACAGGGGCTACACAGGGCAGAGGCTGCATTGGTGAGACTAGTGGCAACAGCAAAAATGGTGTCTGAGAATGATGTGCTGAGGCCCAGCATGGTGCCAGGTGATGCAAATTGACACACAGCTCAGGGTTTGGAGCTGCCTAACTCAGCCGTGCTGCAGGCACCAAGGAGGGAACATGGCTGTTGATTTATTCAGCTATTTCACTACTGTGACTAAAAGGACCCAACCAGCACAATTATAGAGGAGGAAGAGTTTATTTGAGGGCTCATGGTTTCAGAGGTCTTAGTCCATAGAATGCCGGCTCCATTCCTCAAGGCTCCAGGTGAGGCTGAACATCATGGGGAGAGAGTATGGCAAAGGGAAGCAGCTCGCATCATCAGGAAACAGAGAGAGAGACTCCACTTACCAGATACAAATGTATACCCAATGCCACACCCAATTCCCACCTCCTCCAGTCACACCCTACCACTACAGTTACCACTCAGTTAATCCCTATCAGGGGATTAATCCCTGATTGGGCTAAGACTCTCACAAAGGATCATTTCTCCTCTGAACCTTCTTGCATTGTCTCACACATGAGTTTTTGGGGGAACTCCTCATATCTAAACCAGAACAGCTGTGGTCTTGTCTTTGTTACCTCATACTCTCTCTTAGTGCCCTCCAGAGTCAGAGCTGGACTGGGGTTTGCCTCCAGAGCCCTGGGCCTGGCTGAGGTCCAGAATCAATTCATTTTCACATGATTAATCCATGGATCCTCTGAAGCCCCTGCCCCACCCCACACTGCTACTCACCAGAAACTCCCTACTCTATCAGTTCCTTATGAGAAGGTGCATCTTAGTCTGTTCTGGGAAAATAGATTGAGTAATTTTAAAACAACAGAAATTTATTGCTCACAGTTCTGGAGGCTGGGAAGTTCAAGACCAAGGCACCAGCAAGTTCAGTGTCAGATGGGAATTCATTCCTCATGAAGGTGCCATCACACTTCTATGTGTCCTCATATGACATAAGAAGCAAATGCACTCCCTTCTGCCTCTTTAAAAAAAAAATTTAAATGCTATCATAGTGGGGATTAAGTTCAATATATAGATTTTGGAGGTACAACAACATTCAGACCATTGCAGGGCATCTCCACTGTGACCAGCAACTTATCTCAGGAACCTAGCCACCTCCATCTAGTTCTCTGTGCATTGCTGTTTGCCACGTAAATTGATACATAACTATGGACATGAATTTTGCAGCATGTCAGCTTTTCATCATTATACAAAATACCAGAAACTGCTAGCTTTATTAAGTAAAAAGGTTTAATTAGCTCACAGTTCTGGAGGTCCAAGGGCATGGCACTGCATCCACTCAGTTCCAGCCAAGGAGCCCCTTGGCTGTGTCACATCACAGCAGATTGCAATGATGGGAGTACGTGTGGGGGAGTGAGGGATCACATGTCAAACAATTAGCCAAAGAAAGGAATCTCCAATGAGAACTACCAAGGGGTCACATGAGAGAGAGAGTAGGGCTCTGAATCTCCCTAAGTGCCTCCCATTAGGCCCTATCTCTTAAAGGTTCTATGGCACCTCTCAATACTACGACCTTGGGCACCAAGTTTTCAACTTGGGGGAATACACAGTAGCCAAAGAGTTTCCATCAAAATTACAAATATGTAAATGCTGTGATGTGGCTGCTTCACCTCTAGAGCTTTATCTAACCATCATACTTATCCATCTTCAAATGATGCCCTCATAAGGCTATTCATTGCAGCACTGTTTGACAACCAAAGATTGGAAACAACTCGCATATCCATAAGTAGGGACCTAGCTAAGTAAACCATCTGCAGCTATCATGAGGATGTTTTATGTTCTGATACAAAAAGGTACCCATGATCCCTGACCTACACTTCCACCAGCATGGTCAGGAGTCCCCCACAAACCTTTACCAATACTTGGTATAAAGATATGTTCCTGCAGCAAGATGCATGCCACCAAAATGAGAAATAAATCAAGAAAGATGATGAGGATCAGCAATCATGAATCCAACACAAGGAGAAAAAGCAAGCAGTCCTATGGGGACAGCTATATGGTAGCAGAACACCCAGGGCGAACTAGAGCCAGTAGGAGGATAGGGACTCCAGGAGAAGCCTGAGCTGAGAGTTTGCTGGCAGGTGTGACCATCCTGTAACTACAGATGGAGAATTTTTTAAAAGGAAGTATAAGAAGCAGTAGTATAAAAAGCTGTTAGGATGAGCAATCAGGAGGGGAGAAAAAGGAAGGACGGGGAGACAAGGGGTAGCAACTTCTGTTATAAACCTTTAACACTATAAATCATTTCAAGTAATACTTCAATAAAACTTCAATCTTAAAAAGTATCTCAAAATCATATCCAAAAATCAATTCAAGCATATTTTCAACCCCCCAAAATTACAGAGATTTGGGACTGGGACTATAGCTTAATAGTAGGGCACTTGCCTAACATGCACAAGGTCCTGAGTTCAAACATGACCCCCCTCCACACACACACACACACACACACACACACACACTCTCACACACATACTCAAACCCACACTAATTCATGATGGAAGGTGGGATGAAGCTTCCAAGCCTGAGAGGGCCTGTGGCCTTGTGACAGAGCTACATGCCCAGAGTGACAAGGAAGGAAATTAGAAAGAGGAAGTACAGAGACAGCAAAAGATAGATTTATCTCTCAAATGTGATCTCCCTCCAAAATAATATAATTCCAGTCATACAGAGGAGGAAATGTCCTGAGGACAGAAGATTTGGAGGGGAGGGCCATGTGAGGCTCCTTGGGTGAGTGAAAATGAAGAGTGTCCTCTGGGAATCAGAAACAGAAATCTCAGAGTTTGCAGGATCCTCTTCTGGTGTAAGGAGCTCCATGGACCAACTCTTCAAAAATCAAAAGTAAGTGATGAAGGTCTACTAAAACTCAAAAAACAGTGAGCATTATTACATTTGAGCCATGGCCATTTCCTTACTAATGACAGAAGTTCCTCTCCAGGTGGGAACAGCTGAGAGCGCATAACTCCCAACCACTGACTACCATACCTCTACAGGACAGACAAGCTGCTGGCATTTATTACCTACCCCCCAGTTATGTGTAGCAAGGACTAAATCCTAAGTAAGTACAACTAAGGAGTCAGCGGCTCCCTTCCCCCACTCAGTTCCCATTCATAGAGTGGAGGCTGTGCCCCAGGTATTTAATTCTGAGATTACTGGGACCCTGATCACTCTCTTCCCAACTCACTCAGAGTGGAAGTACAGTTTTAGGAAAGGAAAGAGAAGATGAGAAGCTACAACACCCACTTCATGCTCTGCTCAGAAAGCAAGGTGTCACTCTGAGACAGTGGACCACTGTCCCTAATACCTGCTATGGAGCAGAGACTCAAAGATTTCATCAAGAGGGGAGGAAGAAGCAAAATATAAGAACAAACAGTTCCTAAGCTTTCCCCAAAAGGAACTGACTTTATTTGAAGTATAGGGAAG
Organism: Glaucomys volans; assembly: GCA_020662805.1. NCBI lineage: Eukaryota > Metazoa > Chordata > Mammalia > Rodentia > Sciuridae > Glaucomys > Glaucomys volans. The sequence goes on from JAJEJO010004933.1 coordinate 315,832, forward strand.
TTCAAGTCTAAGAGGACTCACAAAAACTTGAGAGATTTTGGTGGTATGCAATTAACAGGAAACTAGTAGTTTCAGAAGACTGATAAGCTAAACCAAAACCATAAGCCAGCCAGTTTACCAATGACAACTATGGAGAAAAAAACAGGCCGGGCATGGTGGCACACGCCTGTAATCCCAGCACTTGGGAGACTGAGGCAGGAGGATCGCAAGTTCAAAACCAGCCTCAGCAACTTAGCGAGGCCCTAAGCAACTCAGTGAGACCCTGTCTCTAAATAAAAAAATACAAAATAGGGCTGGGGATGTGGCTCAGTGGTCGAGTGCCCCTGGGTTCAATCCCCAGTACCAAAAAAGAAAAAAAAACAACCACAAGGAACCCTCCTGGATAAGAAGAATGAATTTGAAAGATTTGTCTGGAAAATTATCCTGCAAAGGAGACTGTATTTAGTTGGATCAAACTTCACAACAATTTATGTCCCAGGACATTGTTGTAAACAACAGAGCAATCATCTAGCAATCAGTGGAACATAACAGCTGATATGATATCAGCAAAGGCAGATAGCTAACAGAGAGATAGGGACAGAGTCAAAGAGAACCCTGTTAAAACCACTGTCCTACCAGAATGACTGTGCACATGAGGTGCCTAAAGAGCAACATCACAAGTTTCACACTGCAGGAGAAATGGACTTCAGTAAAATAGTCCACCTAAGTCATCAAACAACAAATAAACAAAGAAATAATGACAACTAGCTGGGGAAGGGACAATCCAAGAGTTGTTATATTTTCTAAAATGTCCAGTGTCCAACCAAAATTACAAGATATGAAAAGAAACAGGAACATCTGACTATGATATAGGGCAAAAGCAAGAAAGAAGCAAACAAAGAAACAAACCTGTCAACCTAGACTCTCAGATCCAGCAAAACTATCTTTCAAAGACCTCTGGGAAATGTCCTATGGCAAAATGGCAGGTGCATGTGTGTGTTAGCCTGCTTTCCATTGCTATGAAGAAATACCTGAAATAATCCTTTTTAAAGAGGAAATGTATCCTGGCTCACAGTTTCAGAGGTTTCAGCCCATGGTTGCTTGGTCCCATTGCTTAGGCTCGTGGAGAGGCAGTACATCATGGTGGAAGCATGAGACAGAGAAACCCTGTTCACCTCATGGTGGCCAGGAAACAGAAGAGAGGAAAGCTCTAGGAATCCCAATATCCCTTTCAAGGGCACTTGGCAATAACCCAAGTTCCTTCTGAATAAGCCCCAACTCCTAAAGGTTCCACCTCTTTCCAGTAGTGCCACATGATGGCAACCAAGCTTTCAGTATATGGGCCTTTGTGGGACATACAAGAAACAGACCGCTGTAGAGAGTGAGAAGATAGGAAGCAAAGTAAGTGGCTTGTGCATGTAGAGGAATCAGCTCTGACCCCCTAAGACCTTGGGAGCTATTGAAGAGTCATGGTCCCTGATAGATCACATTGTTTTCCAGAAAGATAGCCCTGTGCCAAAGAAAATTGAACATTACCTTGTGATCCAGCAATTCCACTCCATTTATATACCCCAGAGAAATAAAAATACACATTCACACAAAAACTTACATACAAATAGCAGCATGTGAAACATATTGAAAACAAAGGATATTTTTAATTTTTTTATATCTTTATTTTATTTATTTTTATGTGGTGCTAAGGATCAAACCCAGGGCCTCACACATGCCAGGCAAGTGCTCTACCACTGAGTCACAACTCCAGTCAGCAAAAAGCATATTAATGAATGTATGGCTAAAGAAAATGTGCTATAGCCATACAATGGAATATTATTTAGCCATAAAAAAGGAATGGAGTTCTAATACATGCTACAATATGAATGAACCTTGGAAACATTACCCTAAATAAAGGAAGTCAGACACAAAGGGTTACATACTGTATGTTTCCATTTATCCAGGACAAGCAAATTCATAGAGACAGAATTCGTTAATGATTGAAGAATGACTGCAAATGGGAATGACTTTCTTTGTGTGGGGGTGGGTGGACACATTATGGAATTTGATAGTAATAATGATTTCACATTCTATGATTGTGAACTTCATGTTACATGAAATTGTTATCTGAATTATCATATCTCAATTTAAGGGAAAAGGAAAGGTGATAAAGAAGGACTAGGAGGTAAGTTATTTGAGAAATCTCTTTAAGGTAAAGACATTTGAGGTAAAGACACCTGAGTGATAAGAAGGAGTTCAACTAGGGAAAAGAACATTCTGGGCAAAGGCACTAACCATGCAAAGGTCCTGAGGCAGAACAACTACCATATTGTCACTCATTCAGTCTACAAATAGCTATTCAAACCTAGTCTGTGCTAGGACTGTCCACTAGGGATACAGTAGGGACAAAACATCCTAGATATAATGTTGGTATAAGGGCTAGGAAGGAAAACAAAGTAGAGAGAGGAGAGAGTTTAGAGGTGCTACGTTACACAGGGAAGTCAAAGAAGACCTTACTGAGAAAGTGACATTTGAGCAAATGGGAAAGAGGAATGGTGGGGAATGACAGCAGAAATGTTGAAGGACCCAGAGAGCAAGGGCCTCAGGCCATCTGCAGATGGGGACTGGACTGGGGTGTACAGGGAGCTGCTAGAGGGTAGAAGAATATGTGACACAACTGGATCATTCTCAAAAGATCTAGACCACTCTGGCTGCTGTGGGTTCAATGCCTCCCTCTTCCAAATTGGCAGCTAATGTTATTTATCAGATAAAATTGTTTCTGTAAAAGAAGTCTTGTGTCATATAAATCCCGGGTATGACACCTGTTACATGGGAAAATAAGTTAAATTTTACAGAGCTTAATTGAGAAAAAAAAATGATGAGTGAATCAGGCAGTTCTCAAAACCAGAGTAGGTACAAAGAACTTTTAGAGGCAACACAGTCAGAGACTGGACAGAAAATGGGAGTGAGGTTTGGAGACAGTTTAACTGGTGGCAGTTCACTGTTTGCCTTATTTGAATTAATTGGCCATCTGTGATTGACAGCTCCTGTGATTTGGCTGAGATTCAGCTGTTTATTACAAGAGTGTATTCCTAGCCAGGTTTTCAGGTAGTTTACATACTAAGTTAGGTTATGGTTCATTATATAAGGACGCAGAAACAGAGGCATCCTCAGGTCGAATTTAGTTTAACACACTGATTAGGGCTTGACAGTTCTGGACATCTAGGATGCCTGAGTCCCCACAGTGGACACCAACCGGCCAAATCCAGCAGGGGCAGAGGCAGTGTTCTGAACCCCACCCTAGGACTCAGGCTCAGGGATCTGGAATAGGCCTGGGAGTCCTTTTGGTGACCTGTGGCCACAAGTGCTGCTGACATAGGTGGCCACAGTCCCCACATTGAGAAAACAGCAACCTGGGCTTTGCAGAGCACAATGTTGAAGCCACTTGCCACGGAAGAGCACAAAGCAATGGACCCAAATCCCAGTCTAAAACCCCATTTGCATGGCCACCATGATAGTTGCAATTTAGTTGCTGACAAACATTTAGAAAAGGGAGATTAAAAGCAACAATTTGGATTTCTGGATGTTGAAAATCTGCACCATCTGCCAGCTCTGGCCATGTCTCCTAACAGCAGTTATACACATCTCCTGTGGGCTTCTCATACATTCATGTGACCCACCTGGGTTGTGGTCTGTTGGTATCTTAGTCTGTTCAAGCATCTACAACTAGGTGGCTTACAAACAACAGAAACTTGTTTCTCAAGTTCTGGAGGCTGGAAAGTCCAAGATCAAGGTGCCAACAAACTTGGTTTGTATTTTAGGCCCATTTCCTGGTTCACTGTACCCTCACGTCACAGGAGTGAGGGAGCTCCCTGTAGCCTCTTTTATGAGGGCACTAATTCCATTTATGAGAGCTCCACCTTCATAACCTATCATGTCTCAAAGATCCTATTTCTGACTACCATCTGCTATGGATTTTGGGTAGAATAGAAGAAGTAGAGATAGGTAGAAATGAGATAAACAGGGAAAGAAAAAGAAACTGTAACTTCAAATCTGAGAAATTCCATGAACCCACTCATCTTTACTCCCAAGCCTGTATTGGTCTAAATTCTTAAAAAGCCTTTGATTCCTAGAGTATTGTAAATCCAGATGATTACTGCCTATATACATTGCTTGCTAGCTTATGCAACATATTTTCTTTAGACAAAACAAAGCAAAGGGAAATCGTTAGAGATTTATGGTATGGGTATTTCCAAACATCATGATTGGATGATTGCATGACATCATCCTAGAGATCCTAGAGAACCAGACTACTGTGACACACCCTGTGCTCCAAGAGAGAATTGAGGGCTGGAAATATGGCCTAGTGCTAGAGTGCCAGCCTAGCATGAGCAAGGCCCAAGGTTCAATCCCCAGCATCAAACAAAACAAAAAACCAAAGAGAACTAAGCTCACCAGACCCATGTTACCACCATGTCCTTCTCATGTTCACTATTTATAGTTCTCTTGAAAAAGGAGAACCCAAGACCCCAAAAATGTCCCTCTCCCTTGAGTGAGTCCTATTCTACAGCTTGCTTTCCTAAATAAATCTCTTTGCTTCTTAAGTAAATCTTTGTGCCTCTTTTGATACATCCTGAAATTCCTTCCTGTAGTAAACATCAAGAAGGGATGGGGGCTGGGGTTGTGACTGAGTGGTTGAGCACTTGCCTGGCACTGGGTTCAATTCTCAGCACCATGTATAAATAAATAAAATAAAGGTCCATTGACAACTAAAATATATTTTTTAAAAAGAAGGGATGAATCAAGGACCCCTTTATAGTAACATATTGAATGTGCCTCCCCAAAATTCATGTGTTAAAAAAAATCCTCATTGTATATTGAGATGAGGCTTTTAGAAGGTGATTCGAGTTAGATGAGGTCCTGAGGTGGAACTCCATGACAGGATTTGTGACTTTGCACACTTGCTTTCTTGCCATGTGATGCCTCCTGCCATGCCATGACACAGAAGGAAGCTCTTCACTGGATGCCAACACCTTGATAGTAGACTTCCCAGCCTCCAGAAGTATGAAGAATAAACTTATTTTCTTTATGAATTGGTATATGATTCGTTAGTTATATTACAGTAACACAAAATGGACTACGACACTATCACGTTAATGGATTAGATTTCAATATATGAATGGGGGGCATGGGAAACACAAGCATTCAATCTATAGCAGTTGGGTTTGGGACCCTGAGGGGATCCTAAGGATGACTTCCACATGTTTTCAAATGGCATCCATCCAACAGCCCTGTGTGATTTGATCTGGACTTAATTTTCCACCCACTTAAAAATTAAACTACTGGTACTGTGGGTGTAACTCAGTGGCAGAGTACTTGCCTAACATGCACCAAGCCCTGGGTTCAAGACCTAGCACTACCAAAAAAGTAATATAAAATAAGCTACTACTAAAAGCTCCCAGAAACATCACTAAATCATGTTAATAACAGTAGGAGTATAATAGTAATTTATGGCTTTCTTATAGCCCCCTTTCAATTCACAAAGCATGTTAATATATATTATCACTAATCCTCTCAATAACTTTATGAAGAAGGAATGCTGAATATAATCCTTCCATTTTACAAATGTTAAGACTGAGCCTTGTGGGCTGGGGTTGTGGCTCAGTGGTAGAGAGCTTGCCTAGCACCTGTGAGGCACTGGGTTTGATTCTCAGCACCACATTAAAATAAATAAATAAAGGTGTAGAGTCCATCTACAACTAAGAATATTTTTTAAAAAAAGACTGAGCCTTGGAGAATCAAGTTACTCACAATCTGTTTCCTAGGGCTACCACAAATTTGGTGGCTTAAAATAACAGAAAATTGCCAGGCACGGTGGCGCACGCCTGTAATCCCAGCATTTGGGAGGCTGAGGCAGGAGGATCAGTGAGTTCAAAGCCAGCCTCAGTAACTTAGCGAGGCCCTAAGCAACTCAGAGAGACCCTGTGTCTAAATAAAATGCAAAATAGGGCTGGGGATGTGACTCAGTGGTGGAGTGCCCCTGGGTTCAATCTCCAGTACCAAAAAAAAATAAAATAAAATAACAGAAAATTATTAGTTCAGTGTTTTGGAGGCCAGAACCTGGGTTCAATTCCTAGCACTGTACAAAAAAATTTTTTAAATCTGCTTTTTCTTTTCTTTTTTTATATCCAGAATAGGGTATCAGGAATATCAGGCTCTTATATCAGGCATATTTGGGTTAGATGAAGTCATGAAGTTCCTTATAGCTGAGTTCTGAGCAATAGAGTTAGGACTTTTGCTGGTAAAGTTGGATGGGGTGAGTCAGGTCAGGTCCCAGGCAATGCAGACTTTCTCTCTGTCCCTGGAACTGAACTTGCCCAGTACACATTCCAGAGAACCTCAGGGCTGAGAGAGCATCCAGGAGGAGAATCCGGGCATCAAGAGGCCAGAAAGGAGGGCACAGACTTTTATCTATGCCTCTAGGAGGACAAAAGGCCCAGTAGGAACTGGGACGACCTGAATTCTTGCCAATCAGTGCTATTTTGGGGGAAGAGGGAAAGTGGTCTCTTCTATTGAGGTCAGCAGATACCTGAGAAATTCTGCCCCATGCCAGGCATTTTGTCAATGCTGAGACAAAGACAATAAGGGGTAGCCTCTAACCCTAGCCAGAGAGATAGGCATGCATGACAGGATGAACTGAACCTTTCACCCTGGCCACTGGGGCACTTACCTGGAGCTTAGAGAAGTCACACAAGCATGAGAATCCTCAGGAGAAGGTGTTTTCAGTTAATCTCTGAAGAAAAGAAAGGAAAAGAGAAGAGAAGGGAAGAGAAAAGAAGGGAAGAGAAGAGAAAAAAAGCCAGAAGGAGGCAAATGCACTATAAGCATAATAATGCCATAGTGACTGGGGGCTGAACAGTGGCCCCCAAAGATGTTCTACATCCTCTTCCCAGTACCCCTGTTACCTAGAATGGCAAAAGGGACTTTACAGGTATGATTAAGTTGAAGATCTGGAGATGGGAGGATGATCCTAGATCAGCCAGGTGAGCCTTAAATGTAACCAGTGTTTTAAAAAGAGAGACAGAGAGAGATTTGATTATAGAAGGAGATGTGATGATGGAAGCAGAAAGCAGAGCGATCAGATTTAAAGACGGAGGTCGGAGCATAGCGGCTACAGGAAAAAAAAAAAAAAAAAAAAAAAAAAAAAAAAAAACAAGGAAACAGACTCTCCCCTGGAGATCCCAAAAGGACTCAGCCCTGCTGACATCTTAATGTTAGCCCAGGAAGGCTGATTTGGGGCTCCTGACCTCCAGAACTATGAGAGGATACCTTTGTGTTGTTTCAGGTCACTGAGTTTGTGGTCATTTGTGACTGCAACTATAGGAAAGAAATGGCGGAACTTACACAAGCAGGAGGAATATGCATGCAGCAGCCTGAGTAGCATTCAGAAGAAAGCGAGGCTGGGGATATGGCTCAGTTGGTAGAGTGCTTGCCTTGCAAGCACAAGGCCCTGGGTTCAATCCGCAGCACTGCACAAAAAACAAAAACAGAAGAAAGCAAACCGTCATGGGGCTGAGGGCCTTTAACTCTTAAGGGCTCTAAAAAGAAAAATCAACCTCAGTTTTGCAGGTGCAAAACCCTGAACCTGAAGATCCCAGCAGCCCCTAACCCCATGGGCAGTAAAGCAGAACCCACCCGGCAGTGACAGCTAGCAGTTGGGAAAAAGCAGATCCACTGGCTCCCCACAGCGGCAGCCTAGGGCGCAGCACATGTCAGTCAAGACCCGCCATCCTGCCAGGAGGAGCAGGCACTGGGCAATGAAGGAGAAAAGGGGGCTCGCTGGGGAACCCCGAGGAGGGCAGAAATAGAGGAAAGCAGGGAGAATAAGGATGTGGCTGGGTACCCCTCACTGCAGTGCTCTCCACCCTAAGAAGTTGGGCTCAAAAGGAAACCCTTCCTTCCCTCCTCTCTTTCTTGTCTCCCATCTCCCTTCTTCCCTCCCTCCCTCTTCGGACCTTTCCTTCCAAGTCAAATAATGTTCCCTATTCACAATACTTTACATTACTGCACAATACATCATTGTGCAGTGGTTCCTCTACTTACAATGGGGCCACATCTCAATAAATCCATCATAGATTGAAAATGTGTTTAATCCACCTAACTTAACCAAGAGAGGATCATATTGCATACTACTAGACTGGGAAAATATCCAAATTCAGAATTCAAAGTACAATTTCTTTTATTTCTTTTTTTTATGTTTTCCTTTTTTTTTTTTTTTTGTGGTGCTAGGGATTGAACCCAGGGCTTTGTGCTTAACAGGCAAGCACTCTACAAACTGAGCTATATCCCCAGCCCCTCAAAGTACAATTTCTATGGCATACATATCCCTTTTTCATCATCATGAAATAAAAAAAATCTACAGTTGAACCATCATTAAGTCAGAAATCCTTTATATTATCATTATTAATTTTAATCTAAGATACTTTAAAACATACAGGAAAAATAACAAAGGAAACCCCTAAACTCTGTCAACCTCTTAATAAGTCTACTCCCAGAAATTATTAAAATTTGTTTTGAGATAATTGTCTCCACATAAATGCTATTAGCATAATCCTAATGATCTTTTCAGTGTGATTTTTTTCCTTTTATTTTTCTTACATGGTTTCTCCCTTCCCTGCCTCCCCTACAACCTCTCCCCTGAGGTAAACAAATTGTATACTTCTGTGGTTTTCTCCAAACTTTATATAATCTTATACAAACACACACAGGGTCTTAGTCATTTACAAAAATCTCACTATATGCCCACATGACCTCTTTCTGTGCATTCTTGATATCTCTTCTTATAAGGGCACCAGCTCCACCAGAACAGGGCCTCACTTTCATATTTTCATCTCACCCTTATTAAATCCAATAAAGCCCCATCTTCAAATGTCATCACATTGGGGGTTAGGACTTCAATATATGAACATTACCTCATAGTGCTCCATCTATCAAAATTCCATTGCATTTACTCTTCTAGTCAGCCACCCCACTGCCTCCTGACAGAGCAGTTGTGAAAAGCTAAATTGTATCCCCCCAAATTTATATACTGAAGTCCTAACTAGATATGCTAGAATATGACTATAGTAGGAGATAAGGCCTGTTATGGGGTTCGGAGGTGTGGTGTCCCCCAAAAGCTCATGTGTGAGACATGCAAGAAGGTTTAGCGGAGAAATGGTTGAGTTATAAGAGTCTTAACCAAATCAGTGAATTAATTCCTCGATGGGATTAACTGAGTGGTAACTGTAAGCAGGTAGGGTGTGGCTAGAGGAGGTGGGTCCCTGGGGGCATGCCTTTGTGGCATATATTTTGTATCTGGTGAGTGGAGTCTCTCTGTCTCTGCTTTCTGATCATCATGTGAGCTGCTTCCTCTGTCACACTCCTTTTCCATGATGTTCTGCCTCACCTAAAGCCCTGAGGAATGGAGCCAGCTGCCTATGGACTGAGACCTCTGAAACCATGAGCCCCCAAACAAACTTTTCCTCCCCTACAGTTGTTCTGATTGGACCTTTTAATCACAGCAGTGAAAAAGTTGACTAAAACAGGGCCTTTAAAGAAATAAGGTAAAATGAGGTCATGAGGGTGGACTCTAATCCAGTACGACTAGTGTCTTTCTAAGAAGAGAAAACTGGGACACAGATACACAGAGAAGACCATGTGAGGACACAGGAAGAAGGTATCCATCAACAACTCAAAGAAAATGGCTTCAGAGTGAAAGTAACCTGTTGACCCCTTGATCTCAGACTTCTAGCCCTTAGAATTGTCAGAAAATAATTTTCTGTTGTTTAAGCTACCCAGTCTGTGGTATTTTTTACAGCAGCCCCAGAAATAAAGTAGCACACAGGCAAAATTCCACATGTATTAATTTACTCCTTGTAGCATAGTATGATAGAAATAAGTGGGTAACACCTCAAGTGTTCCTCTAGAGAGTACTGATTAAATTAACTATGCTCCATCTGTGTGCTAGAATGCTGTGCTGCTGTGCGGAAGATGGAGGAAGCTTTGTCCTAAAAATGAAAGGTATTCAGAATATGATATTAATTTTAAATAACAACCTAAAAAAACAGAAAATATAGCATACTATCTTCTGCCCCCCACGTTAAAAGAGGGAAAAGGACACTTGAATGCATGGTCATTTATTTGTGTTTGCATAAATTAATACAAAAAAAATGGAAAATCAATTTTACAGAAAAACCAGTGCAAGTGCTAATGTATGGTGGGGAGGACTGATGTGATCTCTGAAACATGTGATGGTGTTGTATGTGAATGTGTCCCACCTGAATGTCAACTGTGTGGGTGTACAGTCGGTCCCGGCTTAGGATGGATCAACTTAAAATGTTTGACTTTATGATAGTGCAAAAGCAATATGCATTCTGTAAAATCATACTTCAAATTTTGAGTTTTGATCTTTTCCCAAGCAGCGGTAGGATACTCTCACAATGCCAGGTGGCAGCAGCAATCCACAGTTCCCGGGTGGGCTACATGCTCACATGGGTGAACGACCAGTATTCTCCAGTGTGCCGTATCCTGGGAGTGTTTGTCAGGTTAGGCTTATTTGATTCAATTTTGGCTAATAATACTTTCAACTTGCAGTGAGCTTATCAGGACATAAGCCTGTCATACACTGAGCAGCATCTGTATCCTGTGTGGATATTGCCCAGGTGAGTGTCTTCCCTGTGAATATGTCCTATATGGATGCATCCTATGTGGATGTACCCCATGTGAATATATTACCTAGTCATCTTTAGGGCTGCTCACTGAAATTTCTGGTTTTCCTCCTTCTAGACCCATGGTTGGATTGCACTTCTACATCCCCTGAAAGTCAGATGCAGTCATGTGACTTGCTTTAGTCAATTAAATGTGAGCAGAAGTAAGAGATGTCATGTTCTTCCTTCTGCCCCAGAGATCAGGAATGTTCAAACAACAAAGACTTTGTCATCTGAGGTCCTTTTGGAAGAGTTACATTGAGCAAAACTTCCAACAAAGGCTATGGATGTGGTAAAGCACTTGCCTAGCATATACAAAGCTAGCATTGAAAAAAAAGAAAAGAAAACTGCCAACAACTGGGGGTGGAGCATGAGCAAGATCTGAAAGCCAGTGAGACTTTGGCATTGTTTGTAATAAACACTAGCGAGTTATTTATTTTAAAAAACAAAAGCCAGGCAATGGTGATACAGGTAATTCCAGTTACTCTGGAGGCTGAGGCAGGAACAGCCCAAGTTTAAGGCCAGCCCAGGCAACTTAATGAGACTCTCTCAAAAATAAAAAAGAAAAGGCTGGGGATGTAGTTCACTGGCAGAGCACTTGCCTAGCATGTATTCAATCCCCAGCACCACAATTAATTAACATTCATTAATCACAAGTATTAGTCTGAATCTACTCAGAAGAGAGAAACCACAGAGTGATCTGAACAGTAAAAGCACAATAAAACAAATTATGAACTGCAATAGGGGATTCCAACAGTGAATTTGGCTAAGAAATAAAGAGAACTCGAAAGGTTAAGAAGACGCTATCAAGAACTTTGATTAGATTAGAGAACTAACAAAACTGATAAGAGGAAATAAGAAATCTGAATAAGCCCACAATTAATTTTTAAAAATCTGAATAAGCTGGCAATTCTGCCTTCTGTTTTATGGAGAATTCTTTTGATTGTGATTAATGGGAAGGCAATGCAAACTGTCCCCAGAAAAATTTCGGTGTCTTTGGTTCAAGAAACCAAAAATCCCAGCTTGGCTTGAAGCACACTAAACCTGAGATGTTGGTGGGAGCTCACTCTTTCCTCTTGGTCTGGTTCTCCTCTCAGGCAGGCTTTCCATAAGTTTGGCAACCCTCCTCCCCAGAAGTTCCAGGAAGCATCTTGGAACATCCTTACCTCACCTGCAGCCAAGCCTGAGCTCTTTGCTGACCTGTAGGCAGGGTTGCACCGTGAATTTTGTGGGCCCTTGGCTTTTTCACTTCATGAGACACTTCAGTTACAAAAGATATGTTTTGTATTATTCTATGTGATGGCTGGTCAGGTGCAGCCACAAGGAGGACAGATATGCAGAACACAACATTTATTGTACCTACAGAGAAGGCACTTGATGCCACACAGGGCCACACGAGAAGGATAGCAGGGTGGTCAGAAGGCAGGAGACAAGAGTAAGGGGAAGGTTTAAACCAGAGCCTTTATTGAGGTTTCTTCATGAAAAGAAAAGCAGGATAAGGTAAATGACTTAGGATTGGCAAGTTTAAAATTTTTGCATCCGGCTCTAAGCTATGTGGTGGTATTATGGCTTAAATGTGTCCCCCAAAACTTAAGTGCTGAAAACTCGATGCCCAATGCAACAGGGTTGGGAGGTGGGGTCTAATAAGAGATGGTTAGTTTATGAGGGTTCCTTAACATGAAATGGATGAACACAGATATCCCTGGAGTTGGTTGTTATGGAGGGACTGGGTTTGCTATTAAAAGCAAATTTGGACCTCTTTTACTCTTTCTCTCAGACTCTTGCCCTTCTGCTTTCTGCATGGGGTAATATAGCACAAAGGCTCCACCCCCATTTTGAACTTCCTACCCTTCAGAACCATAAGCCAAATAACTTTCTATTATTTACATATTACCCAGTTTGTGGAATTCTGTTATAGTAGCACAAAAGCAAGGAAGACAGGTGGTCCTTAGTTGCCTGGTCCCTTAGGCTGTCCTCTTACCCCCTGGGGTGCCAGGGCCAGATAAAGGAGGGCTGGCCTGACATTCTCACTGATTACTTTGCATATCAAAAGCATGTTCCTGTCTAAGCCTCTGCTCTCTCTCTTTTTTTTAAATTTATCTATTTTTTTAAATTTACTTATTGATTCATTGAACACAAATGGAGTACAGCTATTGTTTCTCTGGTTGTACACAAAGTAGAGTCACACCATCTGTGCATTCATGCATGTACACAGGGCAATGGTATCTGTCACACATTCTGTTATTATTCTTACCCCCCCACCCTGACCCCACCCCTCCCTTCCCTCTATGCTATCTATCCTTCCTCCATTCTTGCCTCCCTTACCCCCGCATTATGCATCATCGTTCATTCATAGCTGCTCAATTCACAATAGCTAGATTGTTGAACCAACCTAGGTGCCCTTCAATAGATGAATGGATAAAGAAAATATGGTATATATACACAATGGAATATTATTCAGTCATAAAGAAGAATAAAATTATGCATTTGTAGGTAAATGGATGATGTTGGAGACTGTTATGCTAAGTGAGATTAGCCAATCCCAAAAATCCAAAGGCCGAATGGTCTCTCCGATAAATGAATGATCTGCTCTCTTAAGAATTGGCTATCCCTGGGAAAGGCAATCTCTCAGTGGGAAAGATTTCTTTTTTTTGTTTTGTTTTGTTTTTGCAGTGCTGGGGATTGAACCCAGGGCCTTGTGCTTGCCAGGCAAGCACTGGGAAAGATTTCTTTAAGATGCCCAAACACTTTCACCTACCCATGACCCACCAACCGAGGTTCATCGGCTGATCCTTCGCCAGTAGCCTGTAGAGCCTGCAGACCATCGGTGGATCGCCAGCTGCCTGCTGTTGCCTGGAAGTTCGCCATCACAGTATCTGCAGGTTTGGTTACACGTGGCTGCCGCCATTTTGGGGGGAAAAAAGTCAGGAGCTGCAGGATCACCAGCCCGACTGACAGCACTCCGCCTCCAGGACCCCCGGCCTGACTGACAGCACAACACCTTCAGGGGCCCAGCCTGACTGACTGCACCCCACACAGTCTCGGTGCCCATGCCTTGCGCTGCATCTCCCCACTTGCCAACACGCTTGGAAGCCAGTGCAGCCATCTTGGATTACCTGCGAAGAGGAAACTGTCATTAGGTGGGGCAAATCCCATCCTGAGAGGCCTGCTGGAGACTGGAAGTTCATTGTCAGGTACCTCCCATGCCTCAGGCTACTAAAGACTGGGAGGTTTCAAAAGTATATGACGGTTATACTGTAGATGTCTTTTTCTCCTTTGTGATAGCTTTTAAACTTTTATTTCTTTACTTTTCTTGCTCTCTACTTTCCTTTTGTTTACCTCTTTCCTCAAGGGCTTTTTCTCGCTTTTCTCATGCTAACAACCAACCTCTTTTGACTACACTTTCACTCTTCCTATGACCTAGAACTTCTTCATACTCTTTTCTTACACTGTTAACAGTTACAGCCTACACCCCTCCCCATCCTCTTTGTCCTCCATTAGAAACTGTAGTCCTCATTGCAAATCTGTTTGTTATACCGTAGATAATAATTGAACTCATCCTCTCTCTTTGTTATGACAATATTGTAACAAAAAGACTGCTATAACAATAGTCTTCACAGGGGCTATTTGGTTTACAACTGCATATTGTCTGCCCTGGATGTTGCTAATATTGATCCCCCCTTAAAGAAGAGGTTTCAGAAAACTATAGGGTCACTATAAGTCTATAGGACAGAAACTATAATACCCTAGATCTGCATTGCTAGAGGGGAAGATACATAAACAACATGAAAAAACAAGGGAGGAAAGTGTTCCAAACAAACCAAGATTCTACACTGATAGAATCCAATGACAGCATGATAGAAGAAATGCCAGAAAAGGAGTTAAGAATATATATGATTAAAACGGTCAGAGAAACAAATGATGAGTTAAGAGAGCAAATGCAGGCAATTATTGACCATTCCAATAAGCAGCTGAAAGAGCAACTACAGGAAACAAAAGATCACTTCAACAAAGAGATAGAGATTCTGAAAAAGAACTAAACAGAAATCCTTGAAATGAAGGAAACAATAAAGCAAATTAAACACTCAATGGAAAGCATCACCAACAGACTAGATCACTTAGAAGACAGAACTCAGACAATGAAGACAAAATATTGAACCTTGAAAATAAAGTTGCCCAAACAGAGAAGATGGTAAAAAATCATGAATGGAACCTCCAAGAACTATGGGATATCATGAAAAGATCAAATTTAAGAATTATCGGGACTGAGGAAGGCACAGAGATACAAACCAAAGGAATGAACAACCTATTCAATGAAATAATATCAGAAAATTTCCCAAACCTGAAGAGTGAAATGGAAACTCAATTACAGGAGGCTTACAGAACACCAAATGCACAAAATTGCAGCAGATCCACACCAAGACACATTATATGAAAAGGGCTAATGTACAAAATAAAGATAGGATTTTAAAGGCTGTGAGAGAAAAGAAACAGATTACATATAGGGGGAAACCAATACAGATATAAGCAGATTTCTCAGCCCAGACCCTAAAAGCTAGAACGGCCTGGAACAATATATTTCAAGCTCTGAAAGAACATGGATGCCAACCAAGAATCCTATATCCAGCAAAGCTAACCTTCAGATTTGAAGATGAAATAAAATCCTTCCATGACAAACAAAAGTTAAAGGAATTTACACATTGAAAGCCTGCGCTACAGAACATTCTCAGCAAGATATTCCATGAGGAAGAAATGAGCAACAACAATGTAAGTCATCAAAGGGAGGAACTATCCTAAAGAAAAGCCAATTAGAGGAGAAACCAAGTCAAATTAAAAACCAAATCTAAGCCAACATGACTGGGAATACAAATCATATCTCAATAATAACCCTGAATGTTAATGGCCTAAACGCGTCAATCAGAAGACATAGACCAGCAGACTGGATTAAAAGGAAAGATCCAACAATATGTTGCCTTCAAGAGACTCATCTCATAGAAAAGGACATCCACAGACTAAAGGTGAAAGGATGGGGAAAAACCTACCATGCACACGACCTCAGTAAAAAAGCAGGGATTTCCATCCTTAAATCAGATAAAGTGGACTTCAAGCCAAAGCTAGTGAGAAGGGATAAAGAAGGACATTACATACTGCTTGAGAGAATCATAAATCAAGAAGACATACAATCATAAATATTTATGCCCCAAACAATGGTCCATCCATGTACATCAAACAAATCCTTCTCAATTACAGGAATCAAATAGACCACAACACAATAATTCTGGGTGACTTTAACACACCACTGTCACCACTGGACAGATCTACCAAACAAAAACTAAACAGAGAAACCATAAAACTCAATAACACAATGAATAACTTAGACTTAACGGACATAAATAGAATATTTCCATCCATCAATGAGTGAACAAACTTTCTTCTCAGCAGCACATGGCTCCTTCTCTAAAATAGATCATATGTTATGCCACAGAGCAGCCCTTAGTAAATGCAGAAAAGTAGAGATACTACCTTGTATTCTATCGGATCATAATGGAATGAAATTAGAAATCAATGACAAAAGAAAAAACAGAAACTACTCCAACACCTGGAGACTAAATAATATGCAATTGAATGAAGAATGGATAACAGAAAATATCAGGGAGGAGATAAAAAAATTCTTAGAGGTAAATGAGAATGATGATACAACATACCAAAATCTCTGGGACACTATGAAAGCAGTAGTAAGAGGAAAATTCATTGCATTGAGTGCATTCAAGAAAAGAATAAAAAGTCAACAACTCAATGACCTAACCTTACATCTCAAAGTCCTAGAAAAAGAAGAACAGAATGACACCAAAAGTAGCAGAAGACAGGAAATAATTAAAATCAGAGTTGAAATCAATGAAATTGAAACAAAAGAAACAATTCAAAAAATTGACAAAACAAAAAGTTGGTTATTTGAAAAAGTAAACAAAATAGATAAACCCTTAGTCACACTAACAAAGAGGAGAGAGAAAACTCAAATTACTAAAATTCGTGATGAAAAAGGAAATATCACAACAGACACCATTGAAATTCAAAACATAATTAGAAGCTACTTTGAAAACCTATACTCCAATAAAATAGAAAATCTTGAAGACATCGACAAATTCCTAGAGACATATGATCCTCCCAAACTGAACCAGGAGGACATACACAATTTAAACAGATCAATCTCAAGCAATGAAATAGAAGAAGCCATCAAAAGCCTTCCAACCAAAAAAAGCCCAGGACCAGATGGATTCTCAGCTGAGTTCTCTCCTTCGAGAGAGAACTTATACCAGGACTATTGGTATAAGTTCTCTCTCAAAGGAGAACTTATACCAATAGTCCTAAAAGTATTTCATGAAATAGAAAAGGAGGGAACCCTTCCAAATTCATTCTATGAAACTAGTATCACTCTGATACCAAAACCAGACAAAGACACATCTAGAAAAGAAAACTTTTGGCCCATATCTTTGACGAATATAGATGCTAAAATCCTCAACAAAAATCTGACAAATCGCTTACAAAAACATATTAAGAAGATAGTGCACGCTGATCAAGTGGGGTTTATCCCAGGGATGCAAGGTTGGTTCGACATCCAGAAATCAATAAATGTAATTCATCACATCAATAGACTTAAGGTTAAGAATCATATGATTGTTTTGATAGATACTGAGAAAGCATCTGAAAAAATACAATACCCCTTCATGCTCAAAACACTAGAAAAAATAGGGATGGTTGGAACATACCTGAACATTGTGAAGGTTATTTATACTAAGCCCACTGCCAACATCATTCTTAATGGAGAAAAACTGAAAGCATTCCCTTTAAAAACTGGAACAAGACAGGGATGCCCACTGTCACCACATATATTCAATATTAGGCTGGAAATGCTAGCCAGAGCAATTAGACAGACCACAGAAATTAAAGGTATACGAACAGGAAGAGGAGAACTCAAACTGTCACTATTTGCTGATGACATGATCCTGTATTTAGAGGATCCAAAAAACTCCACCAGGAAACTTTTAGACCTAATTAATGAATTTAGCAAAATAGCAGGATATAAAATAAACACACATAAATCAAATGCATTTATCTACATAAGCGATGAATCATCTCAAAGTGAATTGAGGAAAAAACTCTGTTCAAAATAGCCTCAAATAAAATATTTGGGAATCAATCTAACCAAGGAGGTGAAAAACCTCTACAATGAAAACTACAGAACATTAAAGAAAGAAATCGAGGAAGACCTTAGAAGATGGAAAGATCTTCCATGTTCTTGAATAGGCAGAAACAATATAACCAAAATGGCCATACTTCCAAAGATGGTATACAAATTTAATGCAATTCCAATAAAAATTCCTATGACATTCCTCACAGAAATAGAAAAAGCAATCATGAAATTCATATGGAAGAACAAAAAACCTAGAATAGCCTAAACAACCCTGGGCAGGAAGAATGACGCAGGAGGTATCACAATCCCAGACCTTAAACTCTACTATAGAGCAATAGTTATAAAAACAGCATGGTATTGGCACCAAAATAGACAGATAGACCAGTGGTACAGAATAGAAGACACAGAGAAAAACCCGCATAAATACAGTTATCTCATACTAGACAAAGGTGCCAAAAACATACAATGGAGAAAAGATAGCCTCTTCAACAAATGGTGCTGGCAAAACTGGAAATCCATATGCAATAAAATGAAATTAAACCCCTATCTCCCACCCTGTACAAAATTCAACTCACAATGGATCAAGGATCTAGGAATTAGACCTGAGACTTCGCCAAATAGAAGAAATAGTAGGCCTGAATTTTCTTCATATTAGCTTAAGACCAGACATTCTCAACATGACCACCGGAGTGCAAGAAATAAAAGGAAGAAACAAAAATGGGACAGAATCAAACTAGAAAGTTTTTTCTCAACAAAAGATACAATTGATAATGTGAAAAGAGAACCTACAGAGTGGGAAAAAATCTTTTCTACACACACTTCAGACAGAGCACTGATCTCCAAAATTTATAAAGAACTTACAAAACTTTACACCAGAAATGCAAAGAATCCAATCCATAAATGGGCTAAGGAACTGGGCCCTTAGTTCCTTAGGCTAACATTTTCTCTGATCAGTGGATGCTGATACATAAAGGGGGAAGGAGGTTATGGTGGGGGGATAGGAAAGAATGGAAACAGTATGGATGGTGTAGAGGAAAATGGGACCAGAGGGGATGGGGGAAGGAAAAGTAGTAGACTGAGACCGTCAGTATTACTCTATGTATATGTAAGATTATATGAATTGCGTGAATAAAAAAAAAGATGCCAAAGCATCATAATAAATGGAAAAATGTTAAGGATACATATGATATAACATATCAAAATATCTATTTTATTACTACATTGATATAAAAACAAATGTAATCTTTCCCCTAAAAGATCATTTCCTACCAATTTTAAGACAACCTAAATCATTTCCATGAACCTCTAACAGTATGGTGGGCCCTAGGCACTGTGCCTACTGTGCCTAGTGGACAAGTCAGTAATGCCTGTGGCGGGGAGCTCACCTGTTGCTATGTGACCAGTCCATGGTCACATGTTCACCTTGAATCTAAGAAAGTTGGATTCATGCAAACCAGGTAACCCAAGAATGGGAGCAAGGGATTCACAAAGAAAAATCAAGTCTTTCACCAAAGAAGGTAGAGCTGGGTGTGACCTCATGATTAAGATATGTTCTGAGAAATCTGTCTTTAGGTGACTTTGTTGTATGTACATTATAGCTTGAACTTAGACCTTAACCTAAGTGGTCTAGGTTAATGTGGCCTCTTGATACAACCAAGAGATACATGTATGGGGTTGCTGGAACACTGTTCTACAGTAAACTTTTTTTGTTTTGTTTTGCTTTTTTCAGTATTAGGGATTGAACACAGGCACATTCTACTTCTGAGCTACAATCCCTGTCCCATCCCCTTCTTTTCTTTTCTTTTCTTTTTTCTTTCCTTCCTTCCTTCTTCTTTCTTTCTTTCTTCTTTCTTTCTTTCTTTCTTTCAAGACAGGTCTTATTAATTTGCCTAGGCTACCCTCTAATTTATGATCCTCCTTCCTCAGCCTCCCAAGTAGCTGGAATTACAGGCATGTGCCACCACACCTGGCTATAAACATTTTTTTGTAAGTAGGAGTATGTTTTATTTAAAAGTACATAGTACATACATAAACCAGTAACATAGTTGTTTATTATCAACTATTATGTAAGGTATGTAATTGTACATGCTAAGCATTTATATGACTGGTAGTATAGTACATGTTTCCACCAGCATCACCATAAATGATATTCACCATAAACAAAAAATGTTTCACATTCTGTTTTCTATTGCTACCTCTAGATAATAGGAATTTTTCCATTTTGATTCTATGTAAAGGACCACCATCATCACTGAAACATCTTTACATAGCACATGTCTGTAGTATGTAAAAAGGTCCCATGCAGGTAAGTCACAGACGACTTTAGGCAAGGCACCTCCTACTGAGGGTGCAGCAACCTGTAGCTTGCACCCCTTCTAGATCCATGCTGCCTGCTCCAGTCTTGAATCTGAGCCAGGGTAAGAGAGGAAAACAGGAGCAGAGGATGAAGATATGGGGGGCCAGGGAAGAGAGCAAGCTCTGACCTTAAGGAGCTCACAACAACAACTTCTTTCCTGAGAGATCCATCAGTTTGAGGGCAGAACCCAGAGGCCCTTTCTGACAATGTTGGCTGGACAACGGACCTGGGGCTAAATTCATTCATTTTTTTTCCAGTCAACTTTCATTGAGTGTTAAAACTTTTGGTCCTAGCTAGGCATGGTGGCACATGCCTGTAATAAATTTGGGGCCAACCTATGTAACCTAGTGAGGCTCTGTTACATTATTTAACAAATAAATAAATAAATAAATAAGGACTGGGATGTAGCTCAGAGGTAGAGTGCCCCTGGGATCATCCCCTAGTACCACCAAAAACAAAACAAAACAAAACAAAAAACCTTTGGTCTTAATAGGAGGTACACATAGGACCTGCAAACCACTCAGAAGGGCAAGGAGAGATGCCATGTTGTAATATATTTAGTGTTTCCTTAAACTTTTAATTATTTGCCTTATCACTATAGGTGTTCCTTTTTTCTCTTTAGATAAATACTGTGGTGTGTTTTGTATTTACATATTTTGAGAACTCTATCAAACAATAATTTTCTTTTTTAGTGATCAATTACAGTGTTAAGGAATTTAAGAGAGAAAAAATCTAGTACATATACCCAGATATTTAGCACTTCTTTGCTCTTCTTTTACTCCTGAAATTCCAAGTTTACCTCTGGTATCTTTGCCCTTCAACCTTAAGAGCATCCATTAGCAGGTCTGCTGGCACCAAATTCCTTTATTTCCCTTTCTCTAAAGATGTCTTTATTTCACTGTCAGTCCTGAAGACATTTTCAGCAGAGAGAATTCTGGGTGTTAAAGACTGAATGTTTGTGTCCCTCCATATTAACATAGGGGCCTTTGGGAGATGACTGGGTTATGGAGGGCAAAGCCCCCATGATTGGGGTTAGTAACTGCTAATTGTTTGAATGTGGATATTGTTTGACACGAGAGATTCATGTGCTGGAGTCTTGGTCCTAGTGTCATAGTATTGAGGAAGTGGAAACTTTAAGGAGTTGGGCCTGGTGGAAAGTGGTTAGGGGAATGGATTAAGGTCAGGTCTCATGGGACTGAATCATTTCTCAGAAAAGCAGGTTGTTATAAAACGAACAAACAAACAAACAAAGCAGTGAGCTAGACTCCATCTCAGTCTCTTGCTTCCTGTCTCACCATATGACCCCTCTCTCCTTCTTGTATGTGCTCCCACCATGATGCCATTTGCCATGTTGTAATGTAGCCAGAAGGCCCTCACCAGGGCCCAAACAATCTTTCTTGAACTTTCAACCTCCAAAATGTGAGGTAAATAAACCTTTTTTTCATTTGAAGAAATTAGCCTCGGGATTTTTGTTATAGTAATGCAAAAAGGACTAAGATAGCACCCTTTAAAAAAAAAGACTCTGGTAACCCCTTCCACCATGTGAGATCACAGAAAGAAGATAGATGTCTATGAACTATAGAAGGGGGCCCTCACCAGACACTAAATCTGTTAGTATCTTGGTTTTTAACTTCTCAACCTCCAAAACTGTGAGATTCGATGGATTTCTATTGTTTGTAATCCACCCAATTTATGTTATTGTTATAGCATCCCAAATGGACTGAGGCACTAGATTAACAACTATTTCCCTTCAGCAGTGCTCCAAGATCTTTTGCCCTCCATAGAGTCTGATAAACAATTCACAATCATTTTAATTGTTCTATATGCAGCATGTCACTTTTCTCTGACTGCTTTCAGGTTTATTCTTTATCTTCAGTTTTCATCAACTTGTTTACAATCTATTTTTGCTTTCTCTTAGCTTTTATCCTATTCAAAATTTGCTGGATTTCTTGATTCTAAATGTTTGTCTTTTGTTAAATTTGAGAAATTTTCAGGCATTACTTCTCCAATATTTCTTTGTGCCCTAATCACTTTGTCGTCTCTTACTGAAACTATAATAACTTGGACCATAAACCTTTCAATATTGTCCCATAGACTTTTAAATATTGTTTTATGAGACTCTGGTCCATATTAAAGTTCCCTCAAGGGAGACTTCATATTATGGTGGTTTTAGCAAGCAATCAATCCTGGTTAGTTTCAGATCACAAATTCTGTTTTACCTTCTGAGTGATAGACCAATAGCACCTTAGTTCTTAAAGTCTTTCCTTTGTAGGGATGTAAAGTAGCAACAGCTGTTCTGGAATAAGAGTTTACAAGTTTCTTATAAAACAAGACATGCACTTACCATATGACACAACGATTTTACTCTCAGGTAGGAGTCTGACTCAGAAAAATAAAAACTCATGTTTATCCAAAAACATGTAACAAATTTTCACCGTGGCTTTGTTTATAATAGCCCAGACTGATAACAACCCAAATTTCTTTCATTGGGTAAATGATTAAAGGACCTTTGATACATCCATACAATGGAAACTCAATAGTAAAACTCAGTAATAAAAGGGAGCATGCTATTGATACATGCAACAGATTGAATGGATTTCATAGACATTTTGCTCTGTGAAAAGAACCAGTCTTAGAAGGTAACATACTGTAGGATTTCATTTATATAACATTCTCAAAATGACAAAACCAGATAAATGGAAAACAGATTAGTGGTTTCCAGAATACAGTGAAGGGGGTGGAAGTGGGTACAACTGAAAAAAGATACAGAAAGGAGTTTGTGGGTGTTGGAGTGGTTCAGTATCTTTTTTAAAAAAAATTCTTTTGCTGTACTGGGGATCAAATACAGGGCCTTGTGCATAAAAGGCAAGTGCTTTACCACTGAACTACATC
This sequence comes from Glaucomys volans, assembly GCA_020662805.1. Taxonomy (NCBI): domain Eukaryota; kingdom Metazoa; phylum Chordata; class Mammalia; order Rodentia; family Sciuridae; genus Glaucomys; species Glaucomys volans. The sequence continues at coordinate 338,987 of JAJEJO010004933.1, forward strand.
CCTACCCCATTCTATCCTTTTTTTTTTTAATTTTGAGACAGGGGTCTCACTACATTGCCAGGCTGGCCTTGAATTTGCAGTCCTCCTGCCTCAGCGCCTGAGTAGCTGGGATTACAGGTGTGGGTCATCACACCTACCAGGTGAGTAACTTTTTATGTATGTGGTGCTTGTGATCCAACCCATAGCCTTAGAAAGAATGCTAAGCACGTGCTCTATCCCTGAGATACATCCCCAACCCCAGTTCAGCACCTTGGTGGTGGTGGTTACATAAATATATATAAAAATTGCATAGAACTATACAACATGTGCGCACACTCATGGATGTAAGTAATGGTGAAAACTGAATAAGATCCAAGGACTAGTTAATAGTATTGAACCAATGTCAATTTCCTGGTTTTGATATTGTGCTACAATGTATCTTACGTGTGGGTGTTCCTTGGTTTACAATAGGGCTATGTCCCAATAAATCCATAGTAATTTGAAAATATCATAGGTCAAAACTGCATTGAGTACACCTAATCTACAGATCATCCTAGTTTAGCAACACAGTACCTTGTAGCACATCAGCTGTTTCCCCTGGTGATTGTGATTTGACTGGGAGCTGTGACTCACTACTACTACCCAATATTATAAGAGAGCATCATACCACATATGGCTACTAGGGAAAAGATCGAAATTCAAAATTTGAAGTACAGTTTCTGCCACGCCCACCACTATTCCCCTCAGTGCTTGACACGGTTCCACTGGGAATAATGAAGATTCTTGCATGGTCTAATCTTCTGGGATATGTGGACGTGGCATGCTCCTTCTTGTTTTTGTGTTGTTTCTTATTGTATGTTTACATTTAAAGATTTCGGTAAAAAATCAGACCTTAAGTGATTTGGAACATAAAAATAACACTGTTCAAGCCTTAACTGATTTCATATTAATATTACCTTAAGCAAACAGAAAAAAATGTTGTGGGTCAGATCAACAAGAGTTATTGTCCACTGCTCTCAGTTAGCTTAATGCAGCCAGACTGCCTGGCTGCTTTAGCCCAAACCAGAATGTGCCCCCTTCTTAGTGAAACTGTTTTCACAGTTCAGGGACCACACTGGATTGCTTATAAGATTGATGGGAAGCTGTATCTTGGGTGTCATTTAACTATTAACAAAAGGAAGTTCCACTTTATATACTATAGACAGGTAAAAAGGTATTTATGCTGCATATCAACCTCCCAGAGATGTGTAAAGTACAACTGTTATCCTTGACATAACTTTAAATCATGACGTGTTAAACCTATAAAGATAGCCTCGGCTCTTATCGTTCCTAGTAAGATGAAAACCAGAACCAGTTAATGGTTTAGTGACGTTTTGTTTAGAAAAGTAGAACTTGATTTGTTTTGGTTATACTTATGTCCATCACATTCCGTTAGAGCTTTTCCACCTCCCCTTCTATGTAACCTCAAAAGAATGTACTCAAGCTGAATGTATAGATACATATAGATCATGTGTGAAACAATAGCTGAACTTAGAACTTAGCCATATAGCAGTGAAGTTAATACTAAGCCTCAGATCTTCGAGTCTGTGTCGCCAACGCCTTCCCCTCACCAAACTGTGCCACAACCCCTGCTAAGGCTTGGACCTCAGCAAGTTTCTAGTAAATCTGAATCACCTTTGCAACATTGTAAACCTAACTATTGTAACTCAAGGATTGCTTACCATTATGTAAGTTGCCCTCACTGGAGGAAGTGTACACAAAATTTTCATCACTATTTTTACAACTTCCTATAAAAATATAAAAAGCTTTTAAAAGATTTGCTGTGCTTTTTTGACTCTACTCTTAGAAGTAGGCCTGGGATTTGTGTTGGAGCATCCATAGAATAAGGGACTCCCTTCTGCTCTCTCTCCCTTAGGATTCATCCTACATCTCTGGCTCCCCTGGGTTTTCTCTTAAAGTTAAAACTTATACTGCCAACACCACAGTGCAGCTTTGTATCTGGGGCTGCCATCATCGGGGGAAGGAAAGAAATCAGGAAAAGAAAATGAACCCAAAGATTTCATTCCCACACATACTTCATTTTGCAAAGGCCCCCACCTAGTCTTCTGGTGTGTTAGTCAACTTTTGATCACTGTGACAAAAATACCCGAGATAATCAACTTTAAAGGAAGAAAGGCAAAAAAAGAAGGAAAGGTTTGTTTGGCTCAGTTTCAGATGTTTCAGTCGATGGTCACTTGAACCTGTTTGGGCCTGTGGGAATGCATGGCAGAAGAGACCTGATCATTTCATGGTGACCAGCAAGCAAAGAGAGAGAGAAAGGGACTGGGGCCAACATACCCTTCAAAGGCACACCCCCAGTGACCTAACTTTCTCCCACTAGGCCCTGCCTCCTTAAAGTTCCACCACCTCCCAATAGCATCACAGGTTGGCAACCATGCCTTCCACCCATGGACTTTGGGGGACATTCCAGATCCAAACTATAGCATCTGGCTAAAGAGATGGTTTCTCTTGGTGCGTTTTTTAACACAGATACTTACTCTACATTACTATACTGGAATTGACCTTGGTTCAAGGGAGACAAGAATGGAAAAGAGACATGAGGAGATTTGCCCTTAAAAGGGTCATTCTTCTTCATGTTTTGTCTCTTATCTCCAATACACCTGCTATTGTTAGTTAACATTTCAGGGTCCTCAGCTAGTTATTTATTTTGTCCAGAGGGTTTACATTATTGTTTTTGTTTGTTTGCTTGCTTTACTTGTTTTTTGTTTGTTTGTTTTACTTGTTTTTTGTTTGTTTGTTTGTTTTACTTGTTTTACAGTAGTGGGGATTTTTATTTTTTATTATAAGACAGGGTCTCACTAAGTTTCCCAGTTTAGCCTTGAACTTGGGATCCTCCTGCCTCAGCCTCCTGAGTAGCTAGGATTGCAGGTGTGTTCTATCCCATTCAACTTGGCCAGAGATTTTTGCTTATGATTGGTGGAATAGATAGATTATACTAATCTTAATTTCATTTTGGCTAGCATCAAAACTCATAGTTATAACTTTTTAACCTTTCCAATTACCATGCAAGATTAGTATTAATTCTCCTATTTTAAATATAAGGAACTTGAGTTTTAAAGAGCTATAGTTATCTACTCAAGTCCATATAGCCAATGCTAAAACTAAATAGATAGGTAGGTAGGTAGACAGAGATAGAGATGCTCCTCAATTTACAGTGGGGTTATGTCCTGATAAACCTATCATAATTTTCACAAATTTTGAAAATATTGTAGACAAAAAGAGCACTTAATACAACTAACCCTCCAAACATTTAGAACACAAAGCACTGTAGAGTATCAGTTGTTTGCCCTGATGATTACATGTTTTACTGGGACCTGTGGCTCACCTCCACTGCCCAGCACTGGGAGAAAATTTCATACTGCATATCACTATCTCAGGAAAAGATCAAAATTCAAAATTTGAAGGACAGTTTCTTCTGAATGCATATGCTTTTTCAACATCAAGAAGTTTTAAAAAAATATTGTAAATCAAACCACTGTAACCTGGTTTGACCTTTAAGAGGCAGTGCCTTATGGGAGGAACTTAGGTGACTGGGGACATTTCCTGGAGGGGATTATAAGACTGTAGCCTACCTCCCCCACCCCTTCTCTCTCTTCTCTCTCTTTTCTCTCTTCTCTCTCTCTCTCTCTCTCTCTCTCTCTCCTCTTCCTGGTCCAAGACTGAGCACCTGCTCCAATATGTGCTCCTGCCAATGTGCCACCCTGACCAGAGGCCAAATAACTGAGGCCACCTGGTCTTGGTTGAGACTTGAACCTTCGGAACCATTGTCTGTCTATCTGTCTGTCTGTCTGTGTTTCTCAGTCCCTCTGTTTCTCTGTGTCTGTCTCTATGTCCCCGTCTGTCTCTCTGTGTGTGAGGTGTGTATGTGTGTTTGTGTGTGTGTGTGTGTGTGTGTGTGTGCGCGCGTGTGTGTGTGCGCACGTGGTGTGTCATATAGTTGTTTTTTCCAGAAAGCAGGAAAGGACAAAAAGGAAACAGGAGATAAAAGAAAAAAGTGGTAAAGGAAAGAGGAAAGCAGAGAAAGAAAAGGAAGAGAAGGAGAAAATAGAAAAGGTGAGGGGGCTTTTCCACATGAGTCAGGATAATTCCAGGCAATGACACTCATACACCGAGATTATCTACCCAGAGTCCACCCCAATTATATGTATTCCATTCCTTCATGAAGTTAGCATAAAGAAATTAGTCAGTCTAATGAATGAAATAATTCTATCTCCCTTTGCAGTCAGACCCAGACTTAAACTAACTAGCCTTGGCACTTTCTTGTTGACCCATTTTATTTAGGTTGGTTGGGTAGATATAAAAATTGGCTAAAGATGATGTTTATTATATAGTGAAGAAAATACTTTCTCTCTTTCTCTCTAGAAGGATATAAAAATTGGCTAAAAATGATGTTTATTGTATAGCGGAGGAAATACTTTCTTTCTCTCTCCTATTGCTGCTGGTATTCATCTTAGAGTTGTGAGAGAAAAGAGTCCTGGGGACAAAGCCAGTGCCTGAAGTAGATGCTTGGTATCCTAGATGGAACCTTTTATTCCTCTGAATTTCCTTCTCTAGTAAACCAGTTTAATTCAGGGCTTTTGTTACTTGCATTCCAAAGCATCCTAATTGACCCTTAATTGTTCTCCTTCCAGCCTGGGGTGCTCCTTGGGGGCCTCTCCCCAGGTGGGTGCTGGAGAACTTCCTGATTCTGAGCCTAGGATCAGAGCAAGCGACCTGTAGTCACAGGTGGAGAGTCCAAGTGTGTCTGTTGTTGTCCCCACTCAGATCTACATTCTTTATGAGTACATCCCAACTTTCCTTGGGAAACACCTGTTTTTTTTCCCCCCAAATAACCAATTCCCCAACTCTCCAGGCAACAACCAATTCAGCTGGGTATCCTATAATTCAATCCATTTCTGCCACTGAGTATGCAGAATTAGCATCAGATTACAACAGGTATAGGGGTTCAGTCTCATAAGACTACCCTCACTTCAGATACCAGCTGCAAATATTGAGTACCCAAGTTACCCACACTTCTGTCCAACTTTGCTACAAAGTCAGAAGTCCCCACAACCTCACCTCTTTCTATCATTGCTAGAATTCAGGACTCAGAAAACACAGGTTTAGTCTGTTGTTGTTGTTGCTGTTATTGCTATGACAGAATATCACAGACTGGATAATTTGCAAAGAAAAGAAATTTATCAGAGTTCTGGAGGATGGAGATTCAATGCCAAGGTGCCAGCACCTAGTGAGAACCTTCTTGCTACATCAAAAGATAGTAGAGGGCATCTCATAGTAAGAGAGAAAAAGGGTAGGAGCAAGAAAAAGTCAAGGAAGCTGAACTCACTTTTTAAAAAAGAAGTTAACCTTCATTTTATTTATTTGTTTTTATGTGGTTCTGAGGATCAAACCCAAGGCCTCACACATGCTAGGCAAGCGCTCTACCACTGAGCTACAACCCCACCCTGAACTCACTTTTTAAATTTTTAAATTTTATTTGTTCTAATTAGTTGTACTTGATAGTAGAATGCATTTATACATTTTGATAGATAATACATAAATAGAGGATAATCTCTCATTTTTCTGATTATACATGTTGCCAGGATCACATCAGTCATGCAGTCATACATGCACAAGAGGTAATAATGTCTGTTTCACTCTACTAACCCCCTTCCCCTCCCTTTACTCCCCTGTACCTATTATAAAGTAACTCTATTCTTCCCTACACCTCCTTCTCTTATTGTGAATTAGCTTCCGCATATCAGAGAAAACATTCGGGCTTTTTTTGGGGGGGGTTTGGCTTATTTCACTTAGCATGATATTCTCTAACTCCATCCATTTACCAGCAAATGCCAGAATTTCATTCTTCTTTAAAGCTGAGTAATATTCTATCATATATATATATATATGTGTGTATATATATATATATACACATATATATTCTATCATATATATATATACACATATATATTTATCATATTTTCTTTATCCGTTTATCTGTTGAAGGACATCTAGGTTGGTTCCACAGTTTAGGTACTGTGAATTGAGCTGCTATAAACATTGATGTGGCTGAGTCACTGTAGTATGTTGATTTAAAGTCCTTTGAGTATAAATTGAGGAGTGGGATAACTGGGTCAAATGGTGGTTCCATTCCAAGCATTCTTAGGAATCTCCAAATGGCTTTCCATAATGGTTGCACCAATCTGAACTCACTTTTATAATAACTCACTTTTGAAATAACTAGCCCATTCCAAATATAATGGCTTTAATCCATTAATGAGGGTTCTGCCCTAATCGTCTCCTAAAGATCTTACCTACCATCACAATGAGAAATAAACTTGAATTTGAATTTTGGAGGAGACCACAGCACTTATCATTACCAGCTTATTAAAAAGGCTACAATTTAGAAATAGCCAAATGAAAGAGATGCATAGGGCAAGGTACGGGGAAAGGATCATGGAACTTCCAGGCCCTTTCTGTGTATCCCTACCCCCACCCCACTCAGCACCTCAATGTGTTCACCAGCCTGGAAGTTCTATAAGCCTGTAATTTAGGGGTTTTATGGGGGGATTAGTTGCATTGACATGATTTATTAAATCATTGACATTGGTGATTAACTCCATCTCCAGTTCCTCTCCCCTCTCTGGAGTTTGGCTTTTAGGGTTGAGAGTTCCAATCCTCAAAGCACATGATTAGTTCCTTTGCCAACCAACCCCCATTGTAAAACTAACTAGGGGCCATTGGTCACTGGTCACCAGCCATCTAACCTGTGAAAAGAAGGCATTATTATCAGAAAACTCAAAAGTGTTAGGAACTATATGCCAAAAACTGGGGACAAAGGCCAAATATTTATTTTTAATTCTACCACACCATCCATTATCAGCCCATCGAGTTGGGTTAAGAGGTTGCCACCTCTGCCTCTTGGAGTAAGCATGGGGTGGGGTCTGGTCACTTTATCCGTTTGGTCACAGTAGTTGGCTCAATAGTAGACTGATGACATGAGATCCAACAATTAGACTCAGAATATGGCTTGGAAAGTCTATTAAAAAGAGAAGGAATTTCCCTCCTGCTATGCCCTTCTGGGATTCTGATAGTACAGAATGTTCCTCCAGGATCTGCTGAGGGTCATCTTGCACCCATATAGGGAGAATCTATAAAAATAAAAAGACAATTATGATGAAAACAATATTGAAAGAGCCTTTCTAAACAGAATTGGGAGGCCATCAAGGGAGAAGGACTTGTGTATGATTTCAGCTGCTGCCTAGGAAGGTGCAATATGGTCACCTGACTGCAAGCATCTAGAATGTATGTCATGCCCAGAGACTCAAGATGCATATCAAGAGATTATCAGAAATTTGTTTAATGGACATTTTTACTAACTATATACATTCTTTTTAAAAAAAAAAAATCCTCTTTTGGTTGTAACAGGAGGGACTTGGCCTGCCTTTGCTAAAAATAGTGACTCTTTACCTAGACCTGCAGATGCACTATGGGTAACTGAGAGCAGGATAACGTTTGGCCTCTCTGCCTTCATCTTGTACCCATCTCCCTTGTTACCTTAAACTTTGGGTCAGGTCCCTACTTAGCTCTTTACGCAGTTCTGTTAATCATTTAAGGAGTGTTCATCTGTGCTTGCTTTAGCAAGTCTGTATGCTAAAACTGGAATGATAGAATATTAGCATGGCCCCAGTGCAGGGATGCATGCAAATTCACAAAGTGTCATGAAAAAAAAAAAGAAAGAGTGCTCATCTAAAAACTAGTACTACAAGGTTTATTAGTCCTAAATTTATCTGACCTATCTTGGCCCCCTTGGAGACTGAGGCAAGATTCACAGTATCCTGTCTTGGACCCTGGGAGTGGTGCCCAGGAGTTGTCAGTCATCACCCTTTTCCAGGACCACAGGTCTGATAGACAAACATCCTGAGCAGCCATGGAGATTGTCCCCTCAAGTGATAAGGATTTCTCTAGAGCTACCTCCTTGCAGAACCAGAACTGAAAGAATAATCAACCAGACCACAGTTTGACCATACCTCTCACACCTTGCCCCAATTCTTCCTCTATTTAAACCCAAAGCACTTGTCAGCAACCTGAAGACAGAGCTGAGATACTGGACCTCATTTTGCCTTCCCAATATGGCAATATTGATCAAAAGTATCTTTCCTGCTTTTCACCACTAACTTTCCTTCTTGTTTTTTTGGGGAAAGTGACTGGACCTGGTTAATTGGAAACCCCAAAGTTAGACCTCAGGTCTAGGAAGCCAATAACATGTTTGCATAGTCCCTGTCATATAGCACCTGTTTTTCCTCAACTTCAATAGAATTTCCCTACCAAGGAATTTTTATTGCTTTGTACTGTTTGTCCATTTAAGTTCCCACTTTCGCAGGGCGTGGTGGGGCACGCCTGTAATCCAAGCGACTCGGGAGGCTGAGTCAGGAGGATCACGAGTTCAAAGCCAGCCTCAGCAACTTAGCGAGGCCCTAAGCAACTCAGTGAGACCCTGTCTCTAAATAAAATACAAAATAGGGCTGGGGATGTGTCTCAGTGGCCGAGTGTCCCTGAGTTCAATCCCTGGTTCAAAAAAAAAAAAAAAAAAAGTTCCCACTTTCTCTGCTTTCTTTGAAACACTGATTTGGAGCTATCTGAACCTGTGTTTTCCAAACTGCAATTCCTAAGATCTCAAATAAAGTACTTTTTACTTTTGTAGTTGAGCTTGGATTGATTGACAAGCCCATCTGAAAACATATAAAAGCAACATAGAAGAGAGCAAGACCAAGACAGGGACAAAGAGAGCCCAACTCCAATTTTATCATTTAACCTCCTAGATATAGTTCTTGAGGATAAACCAATTTCCAGACTTTTCATAAATGACCCAGTAGATTCTCCTCCTAAATCAGTTGGGTTTCTGATACTCACAGCTAAAATGGTCCCAATGATTACATGTCATTCGATCCTATGGTATCAACATCCCGCTTTGAGACCCTTCCTGACTCCTCACAAGTAGCCAAAAATCCCAACTCCTTCATTCGCCGAGTTGGGTCTTCTCAGGCAGGAGGGACTCCCTACTCTAGGATAGGCTGAATTTGGGAGTCTTTTAAAATAAACAGTATGGGGGAAAGTTCAGAATGACATGACACTAAAACCCAGGCTTAGAGTATTTCTGTGTCCTCCTCCCTTTTTAATCAACTCACACCAGTTAGGACTACATTCTAGATGTAGATGCAATATAGATGCAAATAAGAGAAAATGTTTCACAGGGAGAAATCTTTCCCAGGGTTTCAACAGAGAAATAAAAAGCAGGAAGAATGTAGAGGGCAGGCTCAGCATCTAAGGAGAGTCTTATTGGCGGAGTCTCCTTTACACTTGCTTCTCCACTACTCTGAGTACATAGCTTCCATCCTCATGATCTCATGTGGGCAGGAGGAAGGGAAAGATGTGACAGCAGCAGATCTCCCTTCTAGAATCCTGGAAATTTTTGGTTGTTCATTAATGTAGTCTAAGTACTCAGAATTGCTGCTCCAGAAAAATGTTCTGAATGAATGAACAGATGCTCATACAAAAAAAAATATTTTAAAATTATCTCCTATATCTTGTACAGTAGAATCGGGCATGAGAGAAAGTCCTGGAATGAGCAGTTGGTGACCCCTCACCTATTCTGCCATCCTATTCCCCACATTAGCATGTGATCTCTTGGCATTCCCTCTGGGCCTTCATCTTCCACAGAAAGGATCTCTTGGGAAGATTTTTTTTTTTCATATAACTGAGCAGATCTGAGCACCTCACTCCATTAAATTTTCTTAGGATATTCTTACCCACCACAGGGCATATGGTTCACTGGGGAGATGTGTTCTCCACTTTCTGTAACTTCTCCTGGGGTAGAAATGATTAGCAAGATTGACATCTGATTGTGACTCCAGTAGATTTCATGAGCTGGCCCCCTCCTGCCTTTAGCAATGACATTAAACACCAAGCTGATGCTTTTCTCAGTGCCGGGATCAAACCCTTGCATATGCTAGGCAAGTGTTCTACCACTGAACTATACACCCTCAGGCCTGGCACAATTTTTGAAGTAGGACTTCTAAAAGGAACATTGCCAACATTCACATCCCATATGCTACAATAATGAAAGATTTATCCTAACAAAGGTGCCTACAGTCAAACCAAATCTATGTCTTTTTTTTCCTGAGGGGTGGAGATAGGATCATTCAATGTATGGAGAGTATTAAAGAGGCTTCAGGCCAGTGGTATGGGGCTGAGTGGTGTCATCTTTCCCCACATCCCAAATTCACATACTGAATCCTTAACCCCCATTTGGAAATGGGGCCTTTGGGAAGTGTATCAGTCAGTTTTGTTGCTTTGACCAAAATCCTGATGAAGACAACTTAGAGAAGGAGAAGTTCATTTTGGCTCATGGCTTCTGAGGTTTAGTCCATGGCAGACTGACTCCATTGGTCTGGGCCTAAGATAAGGCAGAAGAACATCGTGGTGAAAGGACTGGTGGAGGAGCATTGCTCTATTCATGGTGGCCAGGAAGCAGTGGTGTGGGTAAGAGGAGACCACAGGGAAGGTGAACTCTTCCAGGGTATATCCACATGGACCCACATTCTTCAAACATGCTCCACCTGCCTACCATTCCCACCCAGCCAGTTCATTCAAACTAGGATGGACTGATTAGGTTATGTCTCTTATAATCTAATAATTTCATCTCTGAATATTCCTGCATTAATACAAGAACTTTTGGTGGAGAGCCCATATCAGGAAGTAATTAGGATTAATTGGGGTAATGAGAATGGGTTCTCATCATGGGATTAGAGACTTGATAAGAAGAGAAAGGCAGACATTGTGAGAAAGAGAGACATTGTGCTCTCTTTGTTGTGTGAGGACACTGCACAAGGCATCATCTGCAATTAAGGGAAAGTCTTTACCAGGATGCAAATCAGCCAGCACCTTGATCTTGGACTTCCAGAATGGCAAGAAATAAATATCTTTTGATTAAGCTACCCAGTTTATAGTATTCTTTTTTAGAGTGGTCTAGCAGACTAATAGAGGTCTATAAAGGAGAACTTACTTGATCAAGGGTCACTAGGAGCCAACACCCCAACTCTCTGCACCCTGACCTTCCAGCAATACCTCATCCTTCCTACCTTTGTTTCCTCCTATCACAATATGACTACTTTTAATAGGTTCCTCAGTGTCCCTTGATGAATCATTGGAAGATAGCTTTCTTTCTCTTTTTTAAATTTTTACAGACTGCATTTTGATTCATTGTACATAAATGGGGTACAACTTTTCATTTCTATGGTTGTATACAATGTAGATTCACACCATTTGTGTAATCATACATGTACATAGGGTAATAATGTCTGTCTCAGTCCACTATCTTTCCTTCCCCTACCCCCTCCTGCCCCATTTCCCTCTACACAATCCAAAGTTCCTCTATTCTTCTCTTACCCTCTTGCCCCTCCCCCATTATGTATTATCATCCTCTTATCAGAGAAAACATTTGGCCTTTGGGATTTTGGTATTGGTTTATTTCACTTAGCATGATGCTCTCCAACTCCATCCATTTACCAGCAAATACCATAATTTTATTCTTCTTTATGGCTGAGTAGTATTCCATTGTGTATATATACCACAATTCCTTTTTTAAAAAAAATTATTTATTTTGATTAATTATACACAAATGGGGTATAGCTGATGTTTCTCTGGTTGTTCACAAAGTAGAGTCACACCATTTGTGTAATCATACATGTACATAGGATAATGATGTTTGTCTCATTCTGTTATTATTCCACTCCCCTTTTTTCCCTATGCACTCCCTCCCTCCTCCATTCTTGCCCCCCCCCCCCCCCCCCGCATTATGTATCATCATCCACTTATCAGAGAAATCATTCAGCCTTTGGTTTGTTGGGATTGGCTAATTTCACTCAGCATGATCATCTCCAACTCTATCCATTTGCCTGCAAATGCCATAATTTTATTTTTCTTTATGGCTGAGTAATATTCCATTGTGTATATATACCACAGTTTCTTTATCCATTCATCTGTTGAAGGGCATCTAGGTTGGTTCCACAATCTAGCTATTGTGAATTGAGCAGCTATAAACATTGATGTGGCTGCTTTACTGTAATGTGCTGATTTTAGGTCCTTTGAATATAAACCAAGGAGTAGGATAGCTGGATCAAACGCTGGGTTCATTCCAAGTTTTCTGAGGAATCTCCATACTGCTTTCCAGAGCAGCTGCACCAATTTGCAACTCCATCAGCAATGTATGAGTGTGCCTTTTTCCCCACATCCACGCCAATACTTGTTATTGCTTGTGTTCTTGATAATAGTCATTCTAATTGGAGTTAGATGAAATCTTAGGGTGATTTTGATTTGCATTTCTCTAAAAATTACTAGAGATGAGGAGCACTTTTTCATATCTTTGTTGATCACCTATGTATCTTCTTCTGTGAAGTATCTGCCCACTTCCTTAGCCCATTTATTGATTGGGTTCTTTATATTTTTGGTATAAAGTTTTAAAAATTCTTTATAAATTTTGGAGATTAGTGCTGTGTCTGAAGAGGAAGATAGCTTTTTTATCATTGCAAAAAGAACACATTTTGAACATAGACACAAAATTAAGGAAATTAAAAATTCTCACCTGCCTCACAAATAAACTCAACTATTTTTGTTTTGCTAATTCCCATCTAGTCCTTCTTCACACATGTGGATTTATTCTACATAATGGGAACCAGAGATTTATTTCACATTCTGCTTTTGCACTCAACAAAACATCAGAAGCATTCTTCACATTGCTACAGCTTGCTTGATATATTAATAGCTGTATAATCATCCTCAAATTTTTTGCACCATAGTTTGCTTAATAAATAAATTAGTGTATTTCCAACTTTTGTCCCTGTGGCTGATGCTGCAATCATTGTAGTTATGAACACAATTTGTTTTTTCTTGTATTGAATATTGGTTTAAAAGCAGTCTAGACACAGGCGTCAGTTCAAGACTGGTGTCTGACATTGTCCTGATCCTGCTGAATCTTCAGGCTACTGGTTGTAGAAAAGCTGATGGGTCTCTATATCAGACTCTCAGTTGACCACAAATGATCTGGAAGCAGCACAGTCCCTTACCTGGATGATGTCTTTGACTGTCTTCTGTTGCTATCACTAAGTACTACAGACTGAGTAATTTGTAAAGAATAGAATTTAGCCCACAGTTCTAGAGGCTGGGAAGTCCAAGAGCATGGTGCTGACACCTGCTCAGCATCTAATGAAAGTTTTCTTGTTGGAGAGTACTCTGCAGAGTCCGGAGGCAACATGAGACATCATGTGAAAAGACAGAGCAAGGATGCTAGCTAGCTTAGATTTCTCTAATAAAATGGGGCCCTACTTCATGATTTTATCTAATCCTAATTACCCAAAGGCCTCACCTCCAAATACCATTAATATGTGACTTTGGGGATTAAGTTTCAGGATGAGTTTTTGCAGGGACAAACACTCAGACCATAGCAAATGACATGTCTGAAAAGAGACTCAAAATCCTACTTCTACTTCTAGAAGAAAGCAGCCAGAGTTCACCTGAAAGGATCTGGATCAGGCAATCTACTTGGGCTTCCTCATGTCTTACAGAGGTTGCCTTTGGTTGCCCCATTTGTTTAGCTATGTTGGCCCTGATGGAGTTATCCTTCCTTCATCAGATTCTCCCTTGGCAAGGATGATAGTCAAGGTGCCCTGTGCTCATTTGTTTGTTTCTTTCTATTTTCCATTACTGGAGATTGGATTCAGGGATGCTTTGCCACTGAGCTACATTCCCAGTCCTTTTTAATTTTTATTTTGAGGCAGGTTCTTGCTAAGATGTTGAGGCTGGCCTCAAACTTGCAATCTTCCTGCCTCAGCCTCCTGAGTTGCTAGGATTATAGGCATGTACCACTGCATCTATCTGGTGCTATTTCTATGTCCAAGGTGTGGGCACCTGATTCAAATTAGACCAATCAGATACTTTCTTTTTGGAGTAACAAATTGCTTACTTGGATAGCAGCACCTTGATGAAGCTACCCCATAATTTCAGATGAACAGATCCCCAGAGCTGCCTGGGTGCTGTCTTTTTTGAGCCTAGTCCTGCCACCTTCCCTTCAGCCTGACAAGCAGCTCTGCAGCCTTCCAAAAGAATCTTTTCTGTACATGTTAAACTAAGTCCATCTCTCTTACTGTGAGAAAAAGGCCCTCCTGGATAACTATGTACCCTAGGGATGACCACTTCAGGTCAGCCTTAGCACCAGCACTCAGATATGAGAGCTGGCTGGGCTCCACTCTTCCTCAGCCTTTTGTGGCTCAATCATTCATCACTCTGACCAAACAAATCCTGACAAAGGACAAAGCAATACCTTCGATTCTTCTAAAAGACAACCACCCTGGCAGCTCTTGCCTGCTCAGCATCCCAAGGGAAGGATCAGGCTCAGGACCCACTTAAGTTCCTGGAGAGAGCTGGGCCTCAAGTCTCTGGCTTCCTGGACCTGGCCAAAAGCAAAGAAATCCAGGGGTCATCTGTACACTGAGCCTGGTGCCAACCTGTGGCAGTGAAATAAGTGAGGGTCCTGATGCCAACCAGGATTGGGTTTGTGACCCAGAGTCACCTCTCATTCCTCATCAGCTAGGCAAAGAGGTTACTTCTCTGAGCTTCAGTTTCCTTATTTGCAAAATGGGCTTGATAATCCCTATGTCTGAGGGTCTTCATGGACATTAGATTCTAGTCTACGGAATATGACAGATTCCAAATCTGAGACATTTTGTCTGTCATCACCCTTCTGTTTATAGGTGTTTTTGCAGTGTCACTGCACCTGATCCCAAACTCACTGTCTCCCATAGGGCCTGGGTTGTGGGGAATGCCAGTACAGCAGACCTTCCTTCTCCTTGCCATTGCTTCCCTAATGAGACCCCACCATGAAGGGAGGAAGGGTAGCTTCCTTCCGTTAGCAGAATTGCTCAGAGGTGAGAGGAGGCTTGTCACTTCCATTTTTTGAGGTTCCTCATATACTAAAAATGAGGAAGATTATAGTAGTTGTGGTATAATTTCTGTGTTTACACAGAGAAAGTAGAATATAATATATTTGTGCTATTGACAAGATAATTGCAGAACTCAGTACATTTCCTGGTAAATGTTTTGCTGTGCTTGAAGTCTCAAGATGGTCATATATTTCTTTAAAGCCACTGGAGCTGGGGTTGGATCCTTAAAGTCTGAATTTCTAGAAAATAACATACAAAAAAACCTAATACAGAACTTTTATTGGATTCCATTCAAAGAAAAAATTTGTGTGTGGAGAGGGGACATTTTTAGATGTCTGGGAACATCTGCATAAGGTTGTGATACAGGATTATGTTAGGGAATTTCTGTTAATTATCTTGGTCATGAAATATAGGAGAGTAGCCCAAAGAGCCATTGCTGTGGTTTAGACATTGTGTTAGTCAGCTTCCATTAATTAAGAAAATGTTTATTTTGGTTCATCATTTTGGAGGTTTCAGTCCATCATCAGTTGGCCCCCTTGATTTTGGCCTATAGCAAGGCAGCACATAATGGTGGCAGTGTGTGGCAAAGCTGTTCACCTCATTGCTGGAATAAAAAAGAGGACAAGGAAGGGGCTGGATCCCATACCCCTTCAAAGGCATGCCCCCATGACCAGAGACTTTCCATTAGGGTCTACCTTCTAAGGTACCATTGTCTCCCACTAGCACCACAAATGGAAGACCAGGCCTTTAACACACTGTTTCTTGGGAACTTATCCAAATCATATTGTATATGGTTTGAGCACATCACCCAAAGGTTCAAGAGCTGGAAGATTAGTCTCCAATGTGATAGTGTTGAGGTGGTAGAACCTTAAGAGGTGAGACTTAGTCAAAGGTAATTAGGTTGTTAGGGTTGCACCCAAATGAATGGATTAGTGCTGGTCTCTTGGAGTAGATTGGGTTTCAAAGGAGAGGGTTAGTTCCTAAGAGAATGGATTCTTACCGAAAGGAGCAAGTCTGGCCCCTCCCTAGTTTCTTGTTTCCTTGCTCACACAGGTACCCCATCGGCATATCAGCCAATTGCCTTTCTACCTCTTTGCCAGATCATGACACAGCCACGGAGACGCTTGTCAGAATGTCAGCAAAATGCTCCAGAACTATAAGCTAAATAACCTCTTTGATTTATAAAGTCCCCAGTTCCAGGTATTTTTGTTATAGCAATATAAAATGGACTAAGATAGTTCAGGAAAAAAATAAATTTTTGTGGTAGGCCTTGAATATGCTTGCATATGCTAGGGTAAGCACTCTACCACTGAGCTACACCCTGAACACTTTTTTAAAATTTCATTTTGAGACAGGGTCTAAGTTGTCCAGCCTGACTTTGAACTGCAGTCCTCTTGCCTCAGTCTCCCAAGTAGCTGGAATTACAGGTATGTGCTGTCATGCCTAGCAAGAAAAAATATTTTTACAAATAGAAGCAATACAAACATGCAGCATTTGTGACCAAATGTTAATCTCTACTGAACCCAGGTAGAAGACATACAAATATCATTTTTTAAACTGTGTCATATATTTAACATTTCTCAATAAGAAAGAGTAAATTTTTTGGATTGCAAAACAAATAAGTGGTAAATTTTTCTATTATGTTGTTTTTTGGTGGCAGTGAATGAGAGCAGAGGCAGGTAAGCTGGCCAGAAGAGGTGAGAGACATTACTGGGATACAGACAGAGAAATGGTCTATTGTGGAGAGAGCTGGGTGTGGTATAATTCCAATGGCTTGGGACACTGAGGCAGGAGGATTCCAAGTTCAAAGCCTTAGCAATTAGTGAGGCCCTAAGTAACTGAGCAAAACCCTATCTCAAAATAAAAATCAAAAAGGGCTGGAGATGTGGCTCAGTGGTTAATGTCCCTGCTCCCAAGGTTCAATCCCTGGTACCAAAAACAAACAGAAAACCCAGACAAGCCTGTGTGCACTCATTCACAGGTCAGAGAGGACCACAGGACCAGAGTAAGACTTCAGCACATGTCCTCTAAGGAGATTTGACATACCCAAATAACCCCTATGTTTTTATTTACCTTAATTCTTAATTAACTAATTTTTAAAAATTTAAATAGTGTTCTAGAGGAAGCCTTGTGCACAGAAAATAACAAGTGGTTGGTAAGCACAGGGAAGGATCACTCACTAATCATTAGGAAAATGAAATTAAAACCACAAAGAGATACCACAATTCTTACATCCATTAAGATTGCTACTATCCCCACCTCCCCACCCCCAGAAAAGCAAACCAGTGTTAGTGAGGATGTGGAAAAACTGAAACACTTGTGCACTGTTGGAGGGAATGTAAAATGGTAGAGCTGTTTGGCAGTTCCTGAAAAAATATTTAACAGAATTGTAATTTGATCTAGTAATTCTACTTCTGAGTATATACACAGAAGAACTGATATACCCATGTTCACAGCAGTATTATTGGCAAAGGCCAAAAGGTGGAGGAACCCAAGTGTCTTCCAGTGGATAAACAGAAGCAAAACATGGTATAGATATGCAATGGGACATTATTCAGCCTTAAAAAAGAAGCCTGACACATGCTACAATATGAATGAACCTTGCGGATATTATGCTAAGTGAAATAAACCACTCACAAAAGGACAAATACTGAATGATTTCACTTATGGGAGTTACCTAAAACAGTCAAATCCATAGAGACAGAAAGTAATCGGTGGTTGCTAAGGGTTAAGGACCAGGAGAATGCAGAGCTATTTAATGGGTATGGAGTTTCAGTTTTGAAAGATGAAAAGAGGCCTATAGATGAATAATAGTGATGGTTACACAACAATGAAAATGTATTTAATGCCACTAAATGGTACATTGAAAAATGGTGAAGATGCTAAATTTCGTGTTATATGTATTTTACCACAATTTTTCAATAAGGTAGATTTATATCATTATAATAAAAGAAAAACCACTTACCCTAGAGGAAAAGTCTCCATAAAACTAAATACAATTACACTGTCCCAAAACAGGGTGGTGTTGACATTGCTCCAGATGCTGGTGCCTGCTAACTCTGTGCACAGATACCTTGTTCCACTTTTAGTTAAAGGAGAGATCAGCAAATACAATGGAAATATTAAAAACTCTGGTCCCAACTTTCTCCTTGACAACTTCAAAGGGACAAAAAGAGAGCTTTCTAAAAGGAACTCCCTTCTCACCACCTGGTTTAAAAGGGTGGTGTCTGTGGGCCTCTATAATAATTTCTCATCTCAGGAAGCATGGACACCCCACTCTTTGAAAGACCCTTGTAAGGGCAAGGGAATAGGAGCTATGTGCAACATGCATAGGACCAGGCCAGGACATACCAAGTGGGAGGGGCAGAGGAAGGAGAGCCCCAGTGGGTAAGAGTTTTAGGCAGGTTCTAGAAGTGGCCTGGGGCTATTTGTGCAAAGAATTCCAGGGCCTCTGCTACCTGAACATGGATACCTTGGTCCTAAGGAATCCTTGCCTTGTGAGGAGGGGTCTAACAGGAGGAGGAGCAGAGCAGAGCCCTCTATAAGTACTGCCCCAGATTGGGACCCAGTTGCTTTGGTCTAGGAGCTGAACTTCCTCATCGTAAGTGAGTAAAAACCAGTGTCAATAGGGAGGATCTGATCTAAAGAGGATGACAGAACAGGTAGAAGGGAGGAAATTGGAATACGTGAATATTGTGAAGGATGTGACTGCAAAAATACCAAAGGACATCTGATATTTTAGCCTGCACTGCATCCATACCCTTTTCCTGGATACAGTGCACCTCAATTTTCTCTCAGGACGCTCTCTTATCGCCAGGATTCTTAGTACATTTGGTTGGTCCAAGCTGCCTTCAATCCCTTCCCACTATAGAAGGCTGGAAACTCAGCTCTGACTGGTCAGAAGATGTCATCCTTCCTCCCCACAATCATCTTACAGCTTCCTGATTTAGCTGCACCTGAAGTTAGGTTCATTCTGCCCCCTTCATTTATATCTTAATGTGATGTGTGTGTGTTGGAAATAGGGCTCTACAGGAGGTGTTTTATATTCGACATGGGTGTCCCATCTTCAGACTCAACCAACCACAGGTTTGAAATATTCAGAAAAATTGCCCCTGTACAAAATTTTCCCGTTGTCATTATTCCCTAAATAATACAGTATCACAACTATTTTCATAGCCTTCCCATTGTATTAGGTATTAGCAGAAATATGGAGATTTGTAAATGAGAATGTGCATAGGTTCTATCCAAATTCTATCCCATCTGAGTATCTGTGAATTTCAGTACCCGGGTGTGTGTGTGTGTGTGTGTGTAGGGGTGTCCTGGAACCAATCCTTTGAAGATAGTAGGGAGGACTGTACAATCTTCTTATCGAGGGCTCGTGGAGGTTTTTGTCTAGTCTTTAGTGGCTCTTGTCGACCACTTTTCGCCCCTGCAGTTCCAGGGCTACTAAGCCTTCGACACTTATATAGAGAGACACCCCTCTCCTCAAGATGTCAATTATAAGACTTACGGATTTAAATTTCAAAGACATTTAACTTAAAACCTCACTTTTAAAGTTTTAGGTGGTTTTCGTTTGTCCCAAACGCTTCCACATGCCCTTAGAAAGCTTCCTGGCCCCAAACCCCGTGTCTATCAAGCCTGGGGGTTATACAGCCAGGAACTCGCTGTCAGGAGCCCGGACCTCCCCCAGCCCTCGTGCAGGCGGGCGGGAGCAGACAGGGACTCGTACGCATGCGCGTGGGCGGGGTTGCGCCTCAGGCCTGCGCGTTGCCGCTCCGTTGGAGGGGGGCGGCGGCGGACGCGCTCTGGGGGCTGCGCCTGTACTAGTGAGACTTTGTGCGCCTTCAACCCTCTTTGGACTGAGTCGCCCGAAGCTACCTCTCCCAACATCAGCTGTGTCCGCACAGGGTGCATCCACTTGGCAGGACCGAAACGGGGCAATGAAGGGGAACCACCCTCTCAGCCTTCGAAGGTCCCTGAGGAGACGATCACGCACGGCCTGACCTGCCGTCCTCGCGAGGAGCCCATGGGCGCGTCCCCGCGGGCGGGCAGCGGACGTGAGAGCGGCGAGCGGCAGGGCTGCAGCTGCGAAAAGGGCTGTGCTCGTGCTCGGCTCCGCGCAGGACGCGCGCGCGCGCCCCCGCCGCAGCCCCGGCCGCGCCCGCCCCGCCTCTCAGTACCGGCCTGGGAGCCCGGTCCGCGAGCGGCGGCGGCGGTCGGAGGGACGATGAGCAGCGCGGCGCGGGCGGGCCCGGCCCGGCTCGCCGCGCTCGCACTGCTGACCTGCAGCCTGTGGCCAGCGCGGGCGGACAACGCCAGCCAGGAGTACTACACGGCGCTCATCAACGTGACGGTGCAGGAGCCCGGCCGCGGCGCCCCGCTCACGTTCCGCATAGACCGCGGGCGCTACGGGCTCGACTCGCCCAAGGCCGAGGTCCGCGGCCAGGTGCTGGCGCCACTGCCCATTCACGGAGGTGAGGACCGGGCCGGGGGGAGAGGATCCTCAGGTCTGGTGGCGGGCGGTGGTCGCCGAGACCCGGGGCGCGCGAAGGTGTCGGGGTCGGGGTCCTCGGTCGCCGGCTCGGGCTCGCCCGCTCCGCGACGCTGGACCGACCGCCGCGGGGTCGAGGTTTCTGCGGTGTGGAACCCGGCCTTGCTTATGGCTGGCAGTGAGGCTCCAGAAGCCTTTTTGCCCCCCCACCTCCTCTTTTTAAGACTTGGAACGTTCTCTTTTTCGTCTAGGTAGCTTGTTTACTGGAGGGCATTGAACTGCGAGTTTTGTAGGGACAGCTTAGACAAAGGAGGTGGTGCCAGGAGCGCAAAACTAATTCATGGTGGATGAGATCTTAAACCGGCAGGTTTGTTCCTGAAATCACGGATGTAAGGCTGCACTGGATCTCGAAGGATGAAAGGCCCTTTTTCTAACGTCAAAACGTGCCGTTTTTCTTAAGTGGTAATGGGGGGGGGTTTGAAAGAGGAAAATGGAAATCTTCCCTGTTGCTTTTGGCTCTTGTTCTGCCCCAGTAGTTTTACTGTAATTTGACTCCGGAAAATTTCACATTAAGAAGAATTAGATCAATTGGAACTAATAGCCAAGTCTTCTGGTCAGGGGTCCCGATCAAGAGAGAAACAGGTAAGATTGTCAAGACTTGTCTTTGAAGCCATCTGATTTATCTTCATGTTTTTCTGTAAATCCGGACTTTGTTTAGTTAATGATTTGGTGCAAACTTGTATTTGCCTAAGTTACTAGTTGTATTTTAAAAGGAAACGTTTCCCACATTGGAGAGTAAATTTTGGGTTTTTTGGGGACACTGTGGACTTTTTGGAAAATGCTATCTTCTCCACCCCCACTTTCATCCTGAGAATAAGAGAGGAGTTTATTGTTTTTAACTGCTATACATGTTTAAATTATCTAAACTAGGAAACCTAAATAAGGTAATGGCATTTGCTTTTATAGTCTAAAATATTAAACATCATGCTCTTCTGAGCTCTGTATTTGTATGGTAACATGCTAAATAAATGGTTTTCTTCTTTGAGGCAGTCTGGCTGGGGAGAAAGAATCATAGTAAGGCTTTCCTGTGCAGCCTGTCCCCAACATAAATGAGGCTCTTAAAAATTCATTTTAAATCAATAATCAGGGGTTTAAGGTGCATGTTTCATTTCCACTTTGTTAAAAGCAGTGTTCAGGGGTCCTGCTTGGCCCTAGAAACAACTTTTGTTTTTGGTGCATTCAGTAAATATTTGGTGCAGTAAATATTTGTGTGCCTGCTCTGTGCCAGTCACTGTGGTTGGGACACATAATGTTGCCAAACTATGGTACTAACAATGCTAGCCTATTTTCTGGTGGGGAGAACCAGGAGGGTCACGTGGAAGGGTAGGAAGAGGAAGAGAGAGGCAAGCTGTTCTGGAGTAAGAGCTGGTCCTGTGCAGTGTTTTGAAATCTGTGGTTTGTCTTTGAGGCTTGATTCCCTCAGGGACCCCAGATCTATGGCCCTTACTTTAGATTCTTGCCCCCAAAGCATTCCATGTCATTATACTATTTGTTGCTTGTCTGTCACCCCAAACAAAAGCCCCATCTTTAAGAAAGCTTGTTTTAGGTGTTCTAGTAGAAGGTTGTTGGGATTAATGAAGATGTGTGAATGAAGGTCAGCCCTGTTACCCTATCGGAAAGTAGCATTGTTAAGATTAAAGGTTGAGTCAGACCTCTGCTGTACATATATTTTGTGACACTGGCAAAGCAGTTCTCCTTAGCCCCAGTTTCTTTGTAAATTGGAATGATGAAGTATTTAACTCTTAAGCCATTTTAGAAGTTTAGATGCATCTTGAATTCTTTGGAAACCCATTAACCTATGTATGTGAATTCAAATAGGTGAAGTTTTAGACACTGAAAAAAAAATGAACATTTGTGAAGTAGTGTGTGAAAATGGAGTGTGAGGTCACTTTTTGCAAGTTTTGATCTTCCCTTTCCTTGATTGTAGGGACAGGGGTGCCATTTTGTATTACAGGAGAAATCCTCTGGGTTTTCTTTTGGTGGTGGTAATGGTGAGATCCCACAAGTGGTTTGAGTCTGACTTTGTACCAAGGGTTTTCATGCATATGTTCTTTCACTCCAGCAAATATGATTGAAATCCCACTGTGTGCCAAGTACCATTCAAGGCACTGGTGATGAGAGAAGGGCAAAAGCAGTGAATAAAGTGATAAATCTCTTTGAAGCTTATATTCTAGTGGGGTCTTTATAAATTAATCCACCTGTAAATTGTTTCTAAATCTGTGGGTTTATATGAAATCCCAAAATGTTCTGCCTGGGCAGTAGGAACTTTGTGCATTTTAAAAACACATTCTTTAAAAAAAAAGAATGTGGTAGAAGTCTTAAACTCATGTTTAAGAAAATGATTTAAAGTAGGAATAATTTGGGGGACTTTATAATCTTGATTTAGTGAGTTACAAAATTTTATGTATTTTTTAAAAATTGTGTTCCTTATAACAGAATTTTTTTTTACATGTTTACTGAGTGTGTTGACACTAAGCAAAATGATGTTCAAATTATATTTATATTCACAAGTTATGAGACAGAATTCCTGGCTTAAAAACAGCTGTGGTCAGTAGATATGAAATTCATGAAAATTCATTTTGAGGGTGAGTGATTGATTGGAATGAATGTAAAGACTAAAGATTTTTTACAGTTTTTCTAGAGCTTACTATGGTGGCTCATTTTACATCTGTGGCTTGATTTGTGAAATCTTCTTTTGCTGTGCTACTCTTAGGCTTGTATGAATTACAAAGTTAGACCTGTATGAATTACTGAATAAAATTTATTTTTCCTCTACCTTTAAGAAAAATTGGCTTGATTTTCCTTAGGTGTTTTCAGAAAGTATTCTACTTTTTAATAAAATATTTCATAAACAAGTGTTGTACTTTGAAAATACATTTTTGTCTTTAAATAGAATGCATTGGTGAGTGGAAATTCATTTGTTAAGTGCTAACACATTTCACATTTTAATTGATAATTCATTTTTAGAAATGGAGTTTTAAAGGGTTGTGTCTTGGGTTTATGCATGGATTATTGTTACTTTTTTACTATTTACCGAAACAGAACTTTTAGAACTAGGGTCACAATGTTTAATACCTTTGCAAAGCAGAACAGCTAGTGTGTACTGTGGAGCAGACATTGTAAATGTGCTTTATGTGTATGCACACTAACTTTTTGTTTGAGTCCACAGTGGGGGTTGGGAGAGGAGAAAGCTCTGTGTCGATGATGTAATTATGTATGCAGATGTGCTGGTGGGAAGAGTTTGGTATCAGCCACTTTTTGCCTTGCATAGAAATTTTCTGGATTGAGTGTTATAGCCTAAGAGAACAATTTTACCAAATAATAAACCTTTTTTAATGCCTTTTTGACTGTAGGAATGCAATAAGATTTTTTAAAAATGATCTCTTTATGTTTAAAAAAGGGTGATCCTATTGGATGAAGTTTCCTTTAATGAACCTGAAATTTGTTTTAGAAATTCTCATAAATAGTGAAGAAGATTGATGTGAAAGTGGGCGTTTGGATGAAAGGAGTCATAATATTGGAATTCATAATGTCAAAGGCAGAAACTATTGGACATAGTTAGAGATTTCAAAATATTTGGAGAAAAAGTGTACATGATCCTGGGAGCAGGGACTCTGAACATTCAGAAAGAGAATGCTGGAGGAGGAGCTGGAGGTTCTAAAAGCCAGATGTCAACATAATTAGGCAAGGAGAAAAAGGAGGGATGTGTGTCTTAGAAAATGTTTTTATATACCATGTTTTTTCTTCACCTTTAGATGATTTACTTTAGTGTGTAAATATTAGAATACTTTTTAAAAATCACTTGACTTCACCACCACGTCTCTAATCTGCTACTATTACACCAAAGCCTCTCATATGTGTTTTCTGTTACTATTATACCAAAAACCTCTCATGTGTATTTTCTATGCTTGTTGCCTCCAACTTTTAACTTTTTCCTCCTGCTCTTCTTCTTCTTCTTTTTTTTTTTTTTTTTTGGTACTGGGGATTGAACCCAGGGGCACTCCTCCGCTGAGCTATATCCCCAGCCCTATTTTGTATTTTATTTAGAGACAGGGTCTCACTGAGTTGCTTAGGGCCTCGCTAAGTTGCTGAGGCTGACTTTGAACTCTCGATCCTCCTGCCTCAGCCTCCCAAGCCGCTGGGATTACAGGTGTGCACCACTACACCCGGCCCTCCTGCTCTTCTTTACATTTTGAAGGTCTTTGATTGCTGTGCCAGTGATTCCGATAAAAACATAATATATTGGATAACAGGTTCAGGTTTCCTAAGATCTCAGTGTAGAATGATGGGCTGAAATTACAAGAAAAATAGTTAATAGAAATGCACATATGATCCTTGGGTTTTAAAAAACAACCTTGAGTGAGAGTTGTTGAGAAGAGATAAGGTTTAGCTGCATGTCACATGACAAAGCCTATGAGCTCTCTCACTTTGCCCAGGCTAATCTTGTACTGCATCTGGATCTAGGGCAACTCTAGTCCTGCTTCATAAAGGCCAAACACACCTTTAGTTTATGTTTAATTCTGAGTACAAGTTTTAAGAAATGAACAAGCTACAGAACATTCTTTTGAATGTATAAAAAGGAAATCCTCCATTGGAAAGAATAGACTGGATAGCTTCTAAGAGCCATCCCTCTCACCTTGAACAAGGTGTGACTGTAATGTAAAAAGACAAATATTTTAAAATCAACCTGTTAGAATATGCCCAGTAAGGAGAGTGTTGTTCTTTTCAAACCAGTCACAGTGTATGTGGCTGTGTAGATGCACATATTATGCAGTAATGAAAATATTGTGAATATTCTTAGCATTAGTTGTGAATTTATCTTTTTGATTATTTGATAAAAAATATCAGCAATGTGTACAATCCTTTTCTAGATAGTTTTAGATTTTGACTACAATTGAAAGTCATTGAGAATAAGTTGCCTGTCTAAGAAGGTACTGAGAATTTTGTTTAAAAAAGAGAGAGGAACTATAAAGGAAACATTTTTATGGGCTAGTTGCTCTCTGTACATAATTCTCACACAGGATGTATTACTATTTTGGGCCATGTTCACCTGCATCAGGGGGATGAATGAATAGTCTTAGGGCTAGTTTTTTTAAAGTATAGTAGTCTTAACCTATTTACAAAATGAAACTATTAAATTTATCTAAAACATCAACATTTATTTTATCATCCTTAAATATTTTGTGTACTAGGCATTCATTATTTTCCATAAGCTTGATAGTATAGCTTACTTTACTATTTGAGGCAGTTTTTAATAAAACAAGGGGAACCCTTCAAACATCAAATGAAATATGATGGCCTGGGTTGTGGCTCAATGGTAGACCACTTGCCTAGCATGCATGAGGGACTGGGTTTGATTCTCAGCACCACATATAGATTGATCAATAAATAAAGTTCCATCAACAACTAAAAAAAATTTCTTTACAAAGAAAGAAGTGCATCTCAAAGCACTTAATAAACACCTACTCTGTGCTTGTTATGTAAGCCCTGTGGTGTGGCAAATGGCATGGTATGTAAATCCTGACTAAGAGAACTTGGTCATGTTGTTGACAAGATCGGTTCTATCTGGATAGCACGCTAGGACTTGTCACTATAAAAGACTGCGCAGGCTGTCTTCAATTTACAGATGGATTTTGTTCTTAGGCAGGGATTTGCAAAGAGTGTTATTGGAATGCATCTATGTCCATTTGTTTACATAGTGTCTGTAGCTGCTTTTGTGATATACCAGCATGGTTGAGTGGTTGTGACTAGAGCTACAGAACCTGTGAGCCTAAAATATTTACTCTCTGACCCTTTGAGAACAATTTTTATCTCTGTTCTAAATGGGTATTTATACCTTAATTTTCCCATTAAAGACTATACTATGGATAAGAATTTGACTCCTACGTTATCCCAAACTGTGAACTCCTGGAAGCTAGAGATCATGTCGTCTTTGTTTCAGCCAAGGACCTAGAACTGTGTCTGGCATCAGAAAGCCACTCAAATTCAAGTGATTGTAGTCCTGTGGTGCTTGGTCTAGTAGTGAAACTGATGGCAGGCATCTTAGAAAGGTTTGTATGGGGCGGGTGTGGGCACTGTTAAGACAGAGTGTACTGTACTTCCATTGTGCTAGATTGTAAATGGTACAGAGATCGGAAAAGAAAAGTTATTTGGACATACAGTCTAGAAAGGTTTTATTGAAAAAGTGGAATTTGAACTCAAACATGAGAACTTCTGCTTCCAGCCATAGTGGAGCAACAGGCACTGGTTTACCTTCCCACCTTAACTGACTAGAAAATTTAAAGTTTTGAAACAGCATTGTTAGATATGGGTCAGTAAGCAACACAGAATGGTGATCCCTTAGAGTGGGGAAATAAGTAAGGGCACTTAATCGTTGTCTTCCATCTTATTGCCTATGGAGAATTTCCAGGCTGCAGCACAGTGCTGTGCACCCAAATAGGCAGTCTTCTGAGTTGATAAAGAGTTCAGAGCTCTAGGAGACTAAGGCAACTCCAGTGTCTGCAGGGGAGAGGGTTATGCAGAGAGCCAGGTCTGGATTGCTGCAGGTATGTCCCTTCAAGTCTTTGATGTAACACCAATCTGCACATCTCATGAAGAAATTACTGGAGGCTGGGGAGAAGAACTGCCAGAAGTTCATAGGCAGGACAGTTATTAGAGTTCATACAAAGCTGGGAACAGTTCATATTCTCACTAATCAGAGTAGAAGACCTCTTAATGCACAGGGAATGCAGTGAAGTCAAGTTATTCTTAGAGCCAAGTCTGCTTTGAACCCCACTAAGGAAGCTTAAAAGCAAACCTTAAAAGAATTGGACTGATTCCAAGTAGTTTGTCCCATAATAAAGCGCAACAGTATTTAAAGGAATATATCAAAATCCACCTCCCAAAAACAAAATCTCAAACCTCCAATCCAAAATTATCAGGCCTGCAAAGAAGCAGGAAAGTATGATCCATAACAAAGATAAAAACAATTGTTAGAAAAAGGCCCCAAAATGACAAGAAAGAAGGAAGTGCATTTTAGGATGTTAAAATAGCTCTTATATCAGTATGTTCAAGGAGATAAAAGGAAACGTATCTAAAAAAGATCTAGATCAGACTTCTTGCAGTGAAGTTAGCCTTGAAAATGTGTAGAGTTTGTTGACAGAAAAAGGAAGAGGAAAGGAGGAGAGTATACTGTTTCTTGCTTCAGTGCTTTCACTTTATCCCAGGCAGTAATGGAGTTTATGCATATTGGTATATGTATACCAAGGTATACCAAGAATTTTACACAAATTTTATTTAATCCTCATAACAGCTTTAGGTGGTACTATTATCCTTATTTTGTGCATGGGGAATTCAGGGCACTCCAGTCTTTCATTTAGTGCCTTTTTTTCTTTATAGCACTTAATAGTGATTGGAAAGTATATATCTATTTTCTTTGTTTCTGAGGGCAGAGATCCTGTCTCTTGTGTCCACTCTTGTATATTTATTGATTAATGTAGTATTTGGAATATAGTAGGGTGGTGCTGAGCAATTAGTGTTGGGTGAATTAAAGACTGAAGTAACTCACTTTGTGGCCTTGGGGATTCAGCAGAGCTGGGACTTGATGTAGGCCTGACTGGTGGCAGCGCCCATGCTTTAACCACTTTTTCATAGTGCTTCCCAAGTGGGTTTAATAAATTATGACATATCCACTCAGTGGAATGTTACAATGCCATAAAAGATGATCATTGTAAAAGCTCTATATATGCTACAAAACTAAATACAAGGTGATTGAACTGTGTGTTAAATTTGTTTACAACTAAGGCTCAAAGTAATATGCAGAAATAAAAAAGGGTTGTTAGTATCAGTGACATCTCTATTTTTAAGAAATTACTATAGGACTAGGGATGTGTGTAGCTCAGTGTTTAGCATGTGCAAGGGCCTGGGTTTGATCTCCAGCAACACAAACACTTATTTCTGTTACTTTTCACTACAAAAGAGAAAAAAATCTTTGTGAGGGAAAAGGGGGAAAAAACCCTGATATTATCTGAAGGGGATAACTAGAAATAAATAAATACAGATTTATTTATCTATTTATTTATTTGGTGGTGCTGGGCATCAAATGCAGGACCATGCACACACCAGGCAAGTGCTCTGGTGCTCTACCACTAAGCCATACCCCCACTGTGCGTATATGCATGTGCACACACACACACCCACACTTTTTTTTTAAAAAAAAAGTTTTTTATTTATCTTTAAGAAAAATAGAATTTTAAGCATTGGTTAGAAATGAGTAGGAAACGGGAAGGTACTAGGAATATGTTGAAAAGGGCAAGCTTTGTTCCATAATAAGAAGAACACTAGAACCAAGATTACTTGGTCTGAATGTAAAACAAATGAAATGTGGCATGATTTTGAGCAGTAAGTAAATCCTGGAGAAGGATGTGAAATCCTAGCATAGGATTCAACTTTTCTGTAATATTTACATTGTGATGATATTAACACTTGTATTGGTTTTGTTGTTTTTGACCATTTAGAATTAACCTCAACTTAAAAGATAGGAGGTTTAATTGTAGTTTCAGAGCATAAAGTTAATGTTATACAGACACAAATGACAAAGATGGAGAAATGGAAGAGAAAAAAAGAGATGTTATGGGTAACTAAGGGAGCCAGTATATTTATCTCAAAGGGTGAGAACTTCAGAGGTAGTCTATAATTGAAGAAACTAGAATGATTTAATGACACAGGAACATAGTGAAATAATGAAGTCAAGAGGAAGAGAAGATGGAGAAAAGTAAGTGAGCAGAATCTCAATTAGTGACATCAGGGATCCACAGATGACACCCAGAGTTGATAAACCAAGAAATGATGGCTAGTAGTCTTTTTAAAATTATGAAGGATGACCATGTAATTAGAAATAGTTAAAAGTTGGTTGCCTCTGGGGCTTGGGGGCAGGCGGAGAGAGGGAACAGCTATGATGCTTTGTAAGTCATTGGATGAATTTGTCTTTTTCATAGATGCGTACGATTAGATTCCCACTTTTTCCCCTTTGCTTATTGTTTCTATTGTTTTTCTCCTTTGAAGAAGTTTCCTATTTTCCAAACATCTGAACTATTCTCCAACTCCAGTGACATGCTGTAGAATTCAGAATTGTGTAGAAATTAAGCAATATCTCAGGAGATCTACTTGAACTATGAAATCAGGACATGCTGTTTAATTAGTGATTTTATTTCATAAACAAGTCTAGGATCATGGACCTAAAATAATCTATTACAGAAGTCATTACATGGCTTGGCTCTTAGTTTTCCCTTTTCTCTGGCAACTACCTCCCTCCCCAAATCCATTGTGTTAAGCCCTCACCATTAGCTGAAATATAGTATGATCCTGTGGCCCTCTTTGGATAAAGTGTTATCTTTTAGCTCCTCCTTGGCTTCTCATTCAAATGAGGATCACCTCATTTGATGCAATAAAGTGCTTTTCATGTTAGTCATCCCCTTTTTTCCTCTGTCCTGTATTACATTTGGCAACATCTCCATCATGGATGAATCATGTACTTTGACCCTGTCCGTATTGCCTACAGCCAAGCATCTAAATGTTGCTGGGGAAAATCTTAGAATACAGCTGACAGAGGTTGGAGATAATAAATTCTAAGCAAACTTAATAATGTCCAGTAGTCCAAAAATACTTTCTTGTAAGGAAATAAAGATAACTCTCTGAGACTTTTTTTTTCTCTCAGCATGCATCTTGTCACCTCTTTCTATAATCTGCATTATTAGCTTACACCAATGTCCTGAGTTCTAGATTCATACATTGAACTGCCTACTTGGTAACTTATCTTTTTTTTAAATTAATTAATTAATTTTTTAATTTTAGGTCATTGTACACAAATGTAGTACAACTATCATTTTTCTGGTTGTACACAAAGTAGAATCATACAATTTGCATATTTATACATATACATAAGTATAGATGTTTGTCTCATTCTATTATCTTTCCTTCCCCGCCCCCTCCCCACCCCTCATTTTCTTCTGTACAATCCATCCTTTCTCCATTCTTCCTGAGCCTCCTCCCACCCCCACTATGTGTCATCAACCACTTATAAGAGAGATCATTCAGCCTTTGGTTTTTTGGGATTGGCTTATTTCATTTAACATGATCTCCAGTTTCATCCATTTGCCTGCAAATGTCATAATTTTATTATTCTTTATAGCTGAATAATATTCCGTTGTGTATATATACCACAGTTTCTTTATCCATTCCTCTATTGAGGGGCATCCAGGTTGGTTCCATAAACTAGCTATAGTGAATTGGGCTGCTATAAACATTGATGTGGCTGCATCACTGTAGTATGCAGATTTTAAGTCCTTTGGGTATAGGCCAAGGAGAGGGATACCTGGGTCAAATGGTGGTTCCATTCCGAATTTGCGAAGGAATCTCCATACTGCTTTCTAGAGTGGCAGCACCAATTTGCAACCCCACCAGCAATGTATGAGTGTACCTTTTCCCTCATATCCTCGCCAACACCTATTGTTGCTTGTATTCTTGATAATAGACATTCTAATTGGGGTGAGATGATACCTTAGGGTAGTTTTGATTTGCATTTCTCTTATTACTAAAGATGTTGAACATTTTTTCATATATCTGTTGATTGCTTGTAATCAACAGATCCTCTTCTGTGAAGTGTCTGCTCATTTCCTTAGTCCATTTATTGATTGGGTTATTTATATTCTTGGGGTAAAGTTTTTTGAGTTCTTTATCTTAGTGCTCCATCTGTCGTGTGTGTGGCAAAGATTTTCTCCCACTCTGTAGACTCTCTCTTCACATTGATGACTGTTTCCTTTGCTGAGGAAAAGCTTTTTAGTTTGAATCTATCCCAATTATCCTGCTTTCATTTCTTGTGCTTTGGGAGTCATGTTAAGGAAGTCCGTTCCTAGGCCCACATGATGAATATTGGGACCTACTTTTTCTTCTATTAGGTGCAGGGTCTCTGGCCTAATTCCTAGGTCTTTGATCTATTTTGAGTTGAGTTTTGTGCAGGGTGAGAGATAGGGGTTTAGTTTCATTTTGCTGCATATGGATATCCAGTTTTCCCAGCACCATTTGTTGAAGAGGCTATCTTTTCTCCATTGTATGTTTTTGGAGCCTTTGTCTAGTATCTCAAGGCCCCAAGTGGAGCTTTGATTCTTTTTTTCACCACAATCTACTACCACTGTTTCTCAGTCTTCTCTATCTCAGTAAATAACATCACTGTTTACTCTTGTTTTTAAACAAATTGTTACTCTTGTTTCTTTTTCTCACATTCTACATGCAATCTATCTAGAACTTACCTTCAGAATGTATCAAATCTATCTGTTGCTTGCTATTTTCATAGCTGCCATCTTATTCCAGGCAGCTATCATCTCTTACCTTTCTTGGTCTTTCTGTTTCTTAACTTCCTTTAATTTCTTCTTCCTCCACTACTCAGAACAGTCTTGAAGGTTCACTCAGTCATATCATTCCTTGTTTAAACCCTTTCATTGGTTTCTCATCACCCCTAGAATGGAAATGTAGACTTCTGCTGTGATATATGGGTACTTACTCTTTGGTTTAACTCCAGCCTTGCCCTCTCCTTCCTCATGCCATTCATCCATTTAACCCCGTTCATTTGCTAAAACCAGTCTGATATCCTTTCAGTTCCTGTGGCTTCTGTGTTTTCTTTCTAACTAGCATTCTATTCACCTTTATCTCCCTGTCCTCAGTGTTTACTGTATTAGTGGAGTTTTACAGTTCTTGGTTCTGCAAATTGCCATTTAAAGGGACAGATGGAAACACAGGAGAGGAATTATAGGCTCTTAGAACTTAATGGTGACTATCAATGATCAACAAATCTAGCCTCCCATCTGAGGCTTCATCATTACTCACAGATAAATGTACAACTAAGCTTGAACAAATGCAGTGACAGAAACCTGCCTCATTCATCTCTGGAAAACTTGAATGTTAGAAAGTCTTTATAATCCAAAAAGAAAAATTGATTTGCTTATTTGTAGACAATTGTTAATTTCTTTGTCTGACTCAATTTTGATCATTTTTAGGAATGTGATATCTTAAACCTCAATGCATTTATCTATTAATATTCTAATCAGAGGGTATTGTGGGTTGCTGTGATCTGAGTGTTGGTGTTCCCCCAAAATTAGTATGTTGAAACCTAATCCCCAATATGATAACATTAAGAAGCAGGGCTAGTTGTGGTACAACACATCTGTTTTTTTTTTTTTTTTTTTGGTACTGGGGATTGAACCCAGGGGCACTCCACCACTGAGTCACATCTCCAGCCCTATTTTGTATTTTATTTAGAGACAGGGTCTCACTGAGTTGCTTAGGGCCTTGCTAAGTTGCTGAGGCTGGCTTTGAACTCACGATCCTCCTGCCTCAGCCTCCCAAGTGCTGGGATTACAGGTGTGCGCCACCGCGCCCGGCAAAGAATTTTTTTTTTTTTTTTTTTTGGTGCTGGGGATTTGAACCCAGGGCTTTGTGCTTGCGAGGCAGGCACTCTACCAACTGAGCTATATCCCCAGCCCCAACACATCTGTAATCCCAGCTACTCAGAGGCTGAGGCAGGAGGATCACAAAGTTTGAGACTAGCTGGGAAACTCAGCAAGACATTGTCTTAAAAAAAAAAATTAAGGAGTAAAGGATGTAACTCTGTGTAGAACACTTGCCTAACACATGCAAAGCCTCAAGTTCAATCCCCACTATCACAAAAAAAAAAAAAAAAGGGGTAGTGGGCCTTTAGGAAGTGATTAAGTAATGAGGGTAGAACCCTCATGAGTTGGGATAATACCCTTATAAAAGAGGCTATAGGGAGTGTTTGCCCTTTTCTCCCATGTGAGAACATAGAGAAAACATCATCATTGAAGCTGAGCCAGCCTGCACCATATTCCAAATCTGTTGGTACTTTGGTCTTGGGTAACCCATCTTCTGGAACTGAGAACAGTAAATTTATGCTGCTTATAAATTACTCCATTTAAGGTATTTTAATATAGCAGCCAGTATGGACTGAGAAATAGGTTCAATAGTGTTTCACAAAAATGCATATCCACCTCGAACTTCAGACTGCCACCTTATTTGGAAATAGGGTGTTTGCACATGTCATTAGTTAAGGATCAAGATGACATCATACTAGTTTAGAATGAGTCCTAAATCCAGTGTCTAGTGATATCCTCGTGAGAAGTGAATATAGAGGTACACAAAAAAGGGGACCATAGGAAGAAGGAGGTAAACAGATTGGAGTGATTTCTGCCACAGGGCCAGGGAGAGCTAAGGATTGTCAGCAACCATCAGAAACCAGGAGAGAGACTTGACACTGTTTCTCCCTCAGAAAAGGAATCATCCTCACCAACACCTCAATCTCAGACTCCTGGCTTCTCGAACTGTAAGACAATAAATTTCTGTTGCTTTAACCTATTATTTACCAACATCCTATGTGTAGGATACCTATGAAAACTTAAATTGAGCATTTTTGTAGGTATCCTATAAAATTTTATAGTTTTAGCTAGGTACAGTGGCTGACTACAGTGACTCAGGAGCTTGAGCAGAAGGATTACAAGTTTGAGGCCAGCCTGTGCACCTTAGCAAGACCATCTCAAAATAAAAAGAATTGCAGACAGCTCAGTGGTAAAGCACTCCTGGGTTTGATCCCCAGGACCTAAATAAATAAATAGTAAAAATGTATTTGTTTTTATAGATATCCTATATGTAGGATGATGGGACATGATGAGTTAAACCAGCAAGTTTGTGATTATTTGTTATGACAGCCACAGGAATCAAATAAAATATAATAAAAAGGAAAGCTCAGAGTTCAACACAGTATTGCAGGGTTTGGTTTTGCCAGTGTGGAAGAGAACAGAACTCTTTCCATCTTCCTGGACAACTGCCTAAAGTCATACAAATTATTTTGGTAATCCTGATCACTGACTCATACTGAGCTTACTTCTGAGCCTTCTTCCATAAAGTCTGTTCCAAAGCCATTAAATTTTATCTTCACTGAATTCAACCTGTTCATTCAACCTGTTAAGAGATTTTTTTGAAGAATGAATTGTCATCTAGTCTTTACTCTTTCTAATAGTTTTATATCACTAGTGAATGTCATGGATCCCTTTTAGGATTTTGATGAAATTGGTGGACCTTTCTGGAGAAAAACACATGTTTATATAGATATACATAAAACTTGTCGTAAGGTTTAGGAATTTTAATTCTCTCTTGAAGCTCTGAATGGTCCACAGACCCAGAGTTAAGAATCTCTGCTCTAAGTTATTGATAAAAGAACTGAAAAGTGTGAGTGAACAAACCCTTGTAATGTATTGCTAAAAATCTTAGATGGTTGACATAGATCAGTACTCTTGGGTGGGGGGCATTTCACAGAATTTCCTAATTTATTTTATTGACTTTGCATTTAGCATGTATTTCTTTGTCTTATATCATAAAAGACATAATCAAATGCTTTGGTGGAAAAAACATAAAGGTATGTTATTTGCTCTGTTTTTAATTGTCTCGACCAGTAGCTTTAGCAAAGAAGGAAAAGAAGTGAATCATTCATGGCTTAGCCATAATGTATTAGTTTCCTATTGCCACCGTAACAAATGAGCACAAACTAGGTGGCTTAAAAAAACAAAAATTTAATTTTTTAAAGTTCTGGAGGTCAGAAGTTTAAAATGGGCCTCAGCGGAATTTGAGGTGATGGCAAGATATGCATTACTTCAAGAGGTTGTTCTTAGGGAGAATCTATTTACTTGCCTTTAAAAGCCTATAGAGACTGCCATACATTCCTTATCACATGGACCCTTTCCCCATCTTTAAATATCTCTCTTTCTCTTAAGCATTTGAAAGACCCACCCATATATAAGTCTAAGGTCTTCTTTGCCTCGTATGGTCAGCTGATTATCAACCTTACTTTCATCTGAAACCTTAATTTCCCCTTGCCATTTAACCTAATGTATTTACAGGTCCTGGGGCTAGGCCATGGACAGCTTTGGAGAAGATGTGCCTCCTACATATAGTGAACCTGGGATAGCACCCTGTGGTTACAGCTTTCTCTTCATAATGTCTACAAATTATTTCTTTAATAATCATTTCTGAAATTTTGCTAAGGAACCAGTACCCTAACTGATTCATTGTTGGCACAATTCACCTTTATCATTTTGTAATTATTAGAGTGCTCTTTATACAGGTTAGCTTCTGTGATTCCTCAAGAGTCACTGTCAGTCCTTCAGTTTCTCATTTGCATGTTGTCACCAGACTAATTCATTTGGATCAGAAATTCTAAATTCACTCTAATATGTGGATGCTAACCCATAACAAGGGAAGGGAGGGAGGGGAAGTATAGAAGTCATGTATATCTAAAAACAAATAAAAAAAAAAAAGAAATCCTAAATTCAGGTGTGATAATGGCTTTAAGTACTCATTTATCGAATAATTACTAAGCTCCTACTATGCCTATGCCTATCTGGTGGGGGAAGTAAGATGAGTCAGCACCCATATAATGTGGGGTAGACCTGAAACATAATAACAAGAGTAGTTAACAGTAGTCCTTGGCAAAAGAATTAAGGTGCTGAGAAAGCATAATAGGAGAACCAGCCAAACCAGTGAACAGCACTGCTTCTGTCCAATATGTTTGGCCAAGAATTCTCTGAAGAAATGAAGTTTAAACTGAGGATAAAGCCTGTGCTGATATTAATTAAATTAAGAGGAGAACAGAAAGGAAGATCACTTCAAACTGAGGAAACATGAAGACCAAAAGGTACAAAAATACTTGATGTGTGAGGAACTGAAAAGAATTTAGAGATTAAGAGGAGCAAGTAAGTATACAGTAGATCTAGACTGTTAGAATTTTGGATGTTTTACTAAGAGATGTGGGGAAATATTGAATGTTTTTTTGTTTTGCATTTTTTTTTAATTTGGGTGCTTGGGATATAGTTCAGTGGTAGAATGTAGGTATAAGATCCCAGGTTCAATTTCCAGCACCTCAAAAAAGTTATGGTAAAACACATACAGAATTTACCATTTTAACCATCTTCAAGTGTACAGTTCAATAGTACTAAGTTCATTCACACTTTCATATCACCAATTTCCAGAACCCTTTTTATCTTGTACAATTGAAATACAAAACATAATAAGAAACTACTTTGAAAATTTATACTCCAACAAAATAGAAAACCTGGAAGACATCAACAGGTTCCTAGAGGCATATGAGCCACCCAAACTGAATCTGGAGGACATACACAACTTCAGTAGATTAATTTCAAGCAATGAAATAGAGGAAGTCATCAAAAGCCTACCAACAAAGAAAAGTCCGGGACCAGATGGATTCACAGCCGAGTTCTACAAGACCTTCAAAGAAGAACTCATTCCAATACTCCTCAAAGTATTTCATGAAATAGAGGAGGAGGGAACCCTTCCAAACTCATTCTATGAAGCTAATATCACCCTGATACCAAAACCAGAGAAGGACACATCAAGGAAAGAAAATTTCAGACCCATATCTCTAATGAACATAGATGCAAAAATTCTTAACAAAATTTTAGCGAATCGCATACAAAAGCATATTAAAAAGATAGTGCACCATGATCAAGTGGGTTTCATCCCAGGGATGCAAGGTTGGTTCAACATCCGGAAATCAATCAATGTAATTCACCACATCAACAGACTTAAGGTCAAGAACCACATGATTATTTCAATAGACGCAGAGAAAGCATTTGATAAAATACAGCACCCCTTCATGCTCAAAACACTAGAAAAAATAGGGATAGTGGGGACATTCCTTAACATTGTAAAGGCTATTTATGCTAAGCCCACAGCTAACATCATTCTAAATGGAGAAAAATTGAAAGCATTCCCCCTGAGAACTGAAACTGTATTTCTTAAACAGCAAGTCTACACTTCCTCTCTCCAGCCCTATAAACTGTCTTCTTGCCTTTTCCCTCCCCCCCCCCCCCCCTCCCTCCTTCCCTTCCTTCCTTCCTTCCTTCTCAGTGGTAGATCAAATCCAGACCTCTCACGCTAGGCAAGTGCTCTACTGCTAAACTATATCCCCAGCCTTCTACTTTCTGTAAGTTTGATTACTCTAGGAACTTCATGTAAATGGAATTGTACAGTATTTGACATTTTTTGACTGGTTTATCTAACTTAGCATAAGGTCCTCAGGTTCATTCATGTTGAGCATGTGTCAGAGTATTAAAGGGTTTTAAACTAGGAATGAGAGATTATTTTTAAATTAATATTTTTACTAGCTGTAATATATACCAAGTCTATGGCTTTGAATTACCATAGTGAAGATACTGATGTGATCATAAACCTGAACTAGAAATAGGGAATTGCCAGCTCCATAGTTCCCTCTGTCTCTCCTTCCACTTTCAACTCCTTGCCCTCCCCCCATAGTTAATGCTGTCCTACCTTTGAACACCAGAGATTATGCCTGCTTTTAAACTTTATTTATAAAATTATCTTTATTCACAACACTTTTGACACCAAAAGTGTGTTTTCCACACCAAGCAGTTCTCTAGTTCTTCTCTGACACTAACTGGATGGCCTATAATTTGATTGACTTTTGACACTAACTGCCTGGAGTCAACACAGACCCCATAGGTTAAGGGCTCAATCCCATAAAAATCTCCCCACTTCAGATGTAAATTGCAAGTAGTAGGTTCTAGGACACTTCCATGACTGCCTGTGTTGGCTGCAATGTGGAAGGTTCCCACAGTGACCTCCTTGTATTACATAATTTTCTCCAGTGGTTCATAAAACTCAGGAATGCACTTTACTTATTCCTGTTTATTGTAGGTACAAGTAAATAGCTAGTTTAACAGGTATATAGGGTGGGGTCTGAAAGGGTTCTGAACTCAGCAGTTTCTGTTACTGTGGATCTGGATTGGGTTTACCCTCCTACCATTTTGATATGTTAAACAACCTGAAGTTCTCTGAACCCTGTTGTTTAGGCTTTCAATGGAGGCTCCATTACAAAGGCTTGCTTGATTAAATCTTTGGCCTTGGTCATTAACTCAGTTGCCAGCACCTTTCCCTTCCCAGAATTTGGTGGGTTAGTGGGGTCAACTGAAAGTTCCAAACCCCTCCCTTTTTTTTAAAACTAGGGATTGATCCCAGGGGTGCTAAACCACTGAGCCACAATCCCAGTCCTTTTTAAATTTTATTTAGAGACAGGGTCTCACTGAGTTTCTTAGGGCCTCACTAAGTTGCTGAGGCTGGCTTTGAACTCATGGCTCTCCTGCCTCAGTCTCCTGAGCTGCTGGAATTACAGGTATATGTCACCTTACCCAGCAGTTCCAACCCTTTGGTCACTTGGTAGGTTCTTCTGGTAACTAGCCCCCAGCCTCTAAGAGTCATCTGATTAGCACAAACTGTAGTATGGTTGAAAGGGGCTTTTTATGAAGAACAAGATGCTCATCTCACTTCTGTTACTTAGGAAATTGCAGGGGTTTTAGGAACTCTACTACAATTATAGATGAAGATCAAATGTGTTTCGTATTATATTGCAATTTACATGGGAATCATGGTATACATTTCTTGCATTTTGTGACTAGTTTCATATTAGTGAGATATATTCATGTTATTACATGTAGCAATAGGTTAGTGGTCCATGCTCTGAATATATCATAGTTTTCCATTCTGTTGTTGAAGGACATGTCTGTTCCCCTTTTTTGGTGGTTATAAATAATACAGTCAGGGACTAGGGATGTAGGTCAGTGGTAGAGCATGTGCTTAGCATGCTTGAATCCCTGTGTTCAATCCCCAACAACCCCCCCAGAAAAAGTACAATCATAAATGTTGTACATATCTTTTAGTACACAAATACACATTTTATTGGATATATGCTGTAAGGGGCAGAAAATTATGATATCTTTTCCTCATCCTTCATAAGGGTCATGGCCAACAGTCCATAATAAAAGACTGGTTAACAAGAGAAAAACATAACAAATTTATTTGTTACAGTCCTTTTTTTTTTTTTTTTTTTTGCCACTGTGACCAAAAGACCTGACAAGACTAATTGTTTTAAATATATTTTTTTAGATGTTGATAGACCTTTATTTTATTCATTTGATTTATATATGGTGCTGAGAATTGAACCCAGTGCCTCACTCATGCTGTGCAAGCACTCTACCACTGATCCACAGCCCCAGCCCCTGACAAGCACAATTTTAGAGGAGGAAAAGTTTATTTGGCTAATGGTGTCAGAGACCTGTCTTCCCACAGCAGACTCCTTTACTCTGGGCCCAAGGTAAGGCAGAAGGGCATGACTGAGGAAAGTATTTGGGGACCTGACAGTCAGGAAGTCTGGAGAGAGACCAGGCTCCACTCACCAAGGACAAAATACAAACCCCAAAGGCATGCCCCCAGGGACACAACTCCCCTAGCCACACCCTACTTGCCTAAAGTTATCACCTAGTTAATCCATTCAAATGGATATGAGGCTCATAAGCCAATCATTTTACCATTGAACTTCCTTTCATGGTCTTCATGTGAGGTTTTGGGGGACACCTCAAATCTAAATCATAACATTAATCAAAGTTTTATGTGACATGGGAACCTCCAGAAATTAAGGCTCAAAGAAAGACCCAGGGAAAACATTTTGTTTTTACACTTAAGTTTGGGGAACACACTGGACAACTGTGTGGAAATGGGATTAAACAAAAGACTGTGCTCTAATGGCAGTGGTTATAGACAGGGGGATGCCCAGCAAGACCTGCCTGTTCAGATTTTTTTTGATTCTCTGGACAGAATTCCTTCCTCCCAGGTAGTAACCCTCTTGGAATGAGGGTCTTAAAGGGTGAAGGGAGATAGTAAACTTTTTTAGATTTTATGGCTTGCTTGGGGAGAGGGGCTTAGTTTCTAGGACTGCCTTGGAGAAGAGAAATTTTGGTTTCTATGAATTGCTTAATTAAAGAGAGAATGATGGATGGTAGACTGGAGGAGGACAGGAGGTCAGAGACCTTCAAAAGCCGGAAAGGTAGGCGTTCCTTAGTTTAAGTACTAAGCATGCCAGGGTTATCATGTTTTGAGATCCAGCAATGCTTAGAAGTGAAATGGTCTTCCCCTTTTCAAGACAGTTAATCTTCTGTCTTCTTCTTTCAAGACACTTAATCTTTCCTCCAAAAATATTGTTCCTGTTGGGTGTGGTGGTGCACGTCTGTAATCCCAGTGGCTCTGGAGGCTGAGGCAGGAGGATCACAAGTTCAAAGCCAGCCTCAGCAACTTAGTGAGGCCCTAAGCAAATCAGTAAGATCCTGTCTCTAAATAAAATACAAAATAGGGCTGGGGATGTGGCTCAGTGGTGGAGTGCCCCTGGGTTCAATCCCTAGTACCAAAAAAATACATATATATATATATATTGTACCTCCTCTAGTATTTGCTATTTCAGTTAACAGTACCTCCTCTATCCAGTGTGTTTTGCTGGAAACTCAGGCATTTCCCTCTTTAGACTCCCATCCCATGTCTAATTAATAACCAGGACCTCTATCTCTAAAATGTGTCCAGTTCTCTCCACATCTATGGCAATCATCTTTGATCTCTTAACTTAGACCGTGGTTCCCAACTGGCTCCCATGTCCAGTGTTGCCCCCCTCTTACCCATAATCTGTAGTAATAAGACACAACCTTTTTTTACTGTGCATGAACATATATCCCCAATATGTGCATCATTCTTACAAATATTATGTTCACCCACGGATTTTTGTGTGTGTGTGTAAGCTAATGTTAAGACCCCATGAAAGCACCCAGAAAATCACTCCGGATGTGGGAACTCACAAGATTTTATTAAGCAGATGAGCAGAGTGTCTGCCCTTAAGGGGGAGAGAGAGAGAGAGAGAGAATGGCAGGGGAGCTATTCTTAAGTAGTAGAATTTTGTGGGCTAATAACAGTTGAACCAGTGACTGACAGGGAAGTTTGCAGGCTCACAATCAGAGGAATGGCTGATGAGGAAGTTCACAGGCTAATGATGTAGGTTGTAAAATGGTTTTGGGGGCAGAATAATGGCGGCATCAAAATGGCAGGGGAGAAATGGCTACAGCACCCATTGTCCCTTCATTCCCCCTTTTTTGCTTTTATAAGAAGATCCCTTTTGGGCATATGGGTGAAGATCCATCTTCAGTAACTGCTTCCTGCTGGGCACAGGTGTAGAGGTGATTCAGGGGAGGGACATGTCATTGCAGTAGGCGGGGATTGTGAACTGAGTAGTTCCCCTGGGGAGTGCACTTGTAGCCAGGCTCCAATTCTTCCTTTATGAGGTCCTGATAGTCCTGTAATACAAGCTGATTAATAGTCTGATTAGAAATTTTTTGAATCTGATTTTGTGCAAATCTCAATGCGCAGGAGGCAAAGGCCAGTATGATGTCAATTATAAGGAGTGGTGGACATAAATGGGAGAATAAGTTGCCATAATTGGCCTGAAATGGGCCACGAAGATGCTCGGAGAAGTTCATTCCTTCTCTAAGTCCTCCTGCAGCTGTTTGATCTTGCCCTTAACAATACCTGATTGGCTGACATAGAAGCAGCAGTTTTCCTGTGAGCACTTCCCTTGTTGTAGTGAACCCATGAACCCACAGGGTGGCTTCCATTGGAAGATATGCACCTGGAAGCAAATTGGAAGAGAGGCCCTCCCGATCATTTTGGGGTGATATCCTCCTGCTCCAAGCGGGTGCTGTTGAAAGTCAAAGAGCTGTTAAAGTCTAAGGCACTAGCCAAGAGATGAGAGAACCCCGCTCTCACGCACATCCAACATCCCTGTGCCATGAGAAGGTTAGTTAAATAGAGTATGTGGTGTGTGGTGGTGACTATCTGTGTTAAGAGTGGATCTTCTGAGCGTTGGCTATGAACCCATGTAAAATGGGTAAAACATTCCTGGGGACAGTAGGAGTCGGTCTTCCAGCAGTCCAGTGGGCAGCCCAGGAGGGAGAAAATGGCTGGTACCTGGACAGATCTATTGGGGGAGAAAATCCCATAGTAAAATGGCAGACAGGGCAAATGGGAGGGGAGCAAGTATGTAGCTGGCAGTCTAGTCCTCATGGCTGGGTGTGGTTGTCTGGTGCCTCCGTGTTCTGATCCTTGGCCTCTGGA
This sequence comes from Glaucomys volans, assembly GCA_020662805.1. Taxonomy (NCBI): domain Eukaryota; kingdom Metazoa; phylum Chordata; class Mammalia; order Rodentia; family Sciuridae; genus Glaucomys; species Glaucomys volans. Next base: position 381,611 of record JAJEJO010004933.1, read on the forward strand.
ACGGGAAGAAGGGTGGAGGGCTTGATGGCCTTCAGCCTGAGGCAGAGAGGTCCCACTGTGGAGGTTAACTATTGGTTGGAAGAAACCTGAGGGTTAGAAGCTGGAGAGAAGTTTGTGATTGAGAATAGAGCTTAACCTGAGAAATGTGTAGCCATCCTGGTAAACCTTGCACTTTGACAGTTGTTGGTGTAGCCAGGATCACCAAATGGGGTCCCTGCCATTTGGGAGATAGAGGAGCTGTAGCCTCCTGAGGAGGAGAGATAAGAACTTGGTCTCCTATTTGAAGAGATTGAGCCAGGGGACCAGACAAGGGTCCAGGCAGGGAGGAGTCGATGTAATCCCATAGGAATGCCCAAATGTGATTTAGGAGAGGAATGAATATATGAGAAGGAATTGGGGAAGGAAGGGTCTTTATTCCAGGGGGGAGAATGGGACAGCCATACATCAGCTCAAAAGGAGAGATGCTGGCGCGTTTCTTTAGGAGTGAGCGAAGACGTAGAAGAGCAAGAGGCAGGAGTTTAACCCAGTCAAGGTGAAGTTCTAAAGAGAGTTTGATTAAGACATTTTTAAGAGTTCAGTTCATTCTACTTTACTTTGGGTGAAAGGGAATGTGGAAATGTAAAGAGACTCCAAGATCCTTGCCAAGTTGTTGGGAAACTCGGGAGATGAATTAAGGCCCATTATCTGACTGGAAGGAGGGAGGCACTCCAAAGTGAGGAATGATTTCATGAAGGATGAAGGTAGAGACAGTTAGTGCCCTTTAGTTGGAGGTGGGAATAGCTTCAGCCCATCCTGAGAAGGTGTCTACCACGACCAAAAGGTATTTAGATTTTCTAACTGTGGACATGTGAGTGAAATTAAGTTGCCAGTCTACCTCTGGAATGGTGCCACAGGCCTGGTGAGTCGGAAAAGTGGGGGGTCTGACGGCTGTAGGATTGGTTCATAGGCAAACTTCACACGTGGAGGAGAGTTCTGTCAGAAATGAGATGTCAGAGGAGAGGATAGTTGCAAATGAGTCTTAGCGAATTGTGAGAGCGAAGAAAGTTTGGGGTGGAATAGATAGTGGAGGTAGGAAAGTATCTCCCTGTTGGGGGTGGTTGAGGTAAGGGATCATGGAGAATCATGATGGGGGCTAGTGTGGATGATTGGGCCACTCTTCTAGCCTCTTCATCTGCCTTGTTGCCTTGAAGAGATGAAAGATTGTTTTGTTTGATAGACTCGGCAATGTACAAGGAGGCATAGAGCCTCAAGGAGGTTTAGGATGTAGCTAGAGTTGGTGATGGAGTTCCCTTTTGTGGTAAGAAGGCCCCTCTCTTTCCAAATAGTGGCATGAGAAAGGATTATGTGAGAAGCGTATTTGGAGTCAGTGTAGTTTGTGAGGGATTTTCCCTTTGCAAGAGTGAATGCGCGGGTGAGGGCAGTTAGTTCCGCTTGTTGGTTGGTCGTGTTGTTAGGTAGTGGTCCTGACTCTTCAGCCTTTTCCAGGCAGACAATGGCATATCTAGCCCGTCGGATCTCTTCCTGCAGAAAAGAGCTTCCATCAGTAAACCATATGAAATTAGGGTTGTGTAATGCCCCCTTCTGAACATTGGAGAGGCAGGGGAGTAACTCTTCCAGAATCGCAAGGCAGCTATGGGTTACTGAAGCATGTGTGTTGGAAGGTGGGGGTAAGAGGGTGGCTGGATTTAAAGGAGGGCATGTCTTAAAGGAAATGGAAGAGTCCTCAATAATTACAGTAAGCAAAGCTAACACCTAACAGGACAGGACAGTTTGCAGACCCTTATAAGTAAGAAGCTCGTACAGATGATGAGGTGAGAGCACTTCAGTGGGAGCCCCAAAGGAAAGTTTTCTTGATTCCTGGATTAAGACAAATGCTGCCGCCAATACCCTTATACATGGTGCCCAGACTCTTACAGTGGGATCCAGCCTTTTTGATAGATGTGCCACTGGGCTGAAGGTAGGACCGAACATGTGTCCTAAGACCCCAGAGTGAACCCACTTTTCTCAGAGACAAACAGGTAGAATGGTCTGGTGAAGTCGGGGAGGTGTAGGGCTGGGGCTTGAAGAAGGGCTTTCCTTAGGGTCTGGAAAAGGGCTCCACCAGGTTGAGGAGAGGTTCAGTGGGAATGCCCTTTGAAGCCTCATACAAGGGGGCTGCCAGGGTGGAAAAATTTGGGATCCAGGATTGTAAATATCCTGCTAGCCCTAGAAAGGAAAGGATTTCTTCCTTGGTAGATGGAGTGCACATGTCCTGCAACAATACTTTTCTCTCTACAGTGATGGCCTTAAATTCAAGTGAGAGGCCGACTCCTAAGTAAATAACCTGAGGTTGGGAAAGCTGTACCTTTGCTGGAGAGACCCTATACCCTTCTTCAGCCAGAAAATTTAGAAGCTTAATAGTGTGTCCTTGGGAGTCCTCGAGAGAGGGACTACATAGAAGAAGATCATCAACATACTGTAAGAGGAAGGAGGAAATGAAAGTAAGAGAGGTGAGATTATGAGACAGGGTTTGGCCAGAGAGGTGAGGGCTGTTTCAAAATCTCTGTGGGAGAACTGTGTCCCAGGAGGGAAATGGGACACATAAGAATTATCAAAAAGGAATGAGTAAAGATTTCTCCTATATGGCAACTTATTGGAGGGGTTTGTAGGTGTTGGTATGGTTTTCCCTCTAGCTCAACAATAGAGGATTTGGCAGGGGAAGTGGGTCCCCAAAACTCCCACAGCACTGAAAAGTTGGCTCTAGTATCTATAAGGAAAGGGAGCCACCTGCCTGTCTCTGTAAGAGTCACCCAGGGCTCCTGAGTGGTGATGGTCATCGGGTGTAGAAGCCCCGGGCCCCTTCAGTCATCCATTGCCAATCTCAGTAAGTCACTGGGAGAAGGGGGCAAGGATGACCTGGCATTTCTCTGAGCACCAGGGCAATCCACTGCCCAGTGTCCTGGTTGGTGGCATTTTGGACAAGGACCTGGGGGCTCCCGGGAGTTGGGGCAGCCTTGTGCCCAGTGGCTCTCTTTTCCACACTTGAGGCATGGGCCTGGAGGTCTTCTGGGAGCTAAGGTGCCCCTAATAGTGGCTAGCTGGGCAGGTCTAGCTGTCTGAAAGGCTTTGGCTAGCATTTGGTATTTTAGTTTTTGTTTTCTTTTCTTCCCTTCCATTATACACCCTGAATGCCACCACTAGAACCTCTGGCTATGGGGTAAGGGGACCCCTGTCCAACCACCTCAATTTAGCCTTTATGTTCGGGTAGCTTTGGGAAAAATAGTAAGTCATGAGTAGCTGTCGTCCCTCTGGAGTTTCAGGGTCCTGATTAGTATATTTGAGCATGGCCTCTGTGAGGCAACTCAGAAAGGTGGATGGGTTTTAAGTTTTGTCCTGTATTACTTCCTGAAGTTTATCAAAATTAATGGGTTTAATGGCAACCTTTTGGAGACTTGCAAGGATGCAGGTTTGGAACTCGTCCCACCGCAGTCGCCCTGTTATAGTCCTGTTGGGGCTTCCTGTTTGGTACTGCTTCAGCTCCAGTGGGATGGGTTGGGTTCAATTGGTGACCCTCATCTACATAATTGCTCATTTGTTCCCACTCTCCTGCACTCCTCAGGGGTCAAGGTGTTGGATGTGATCATATAAACGTCCGTGCCGGGTAAGGTCATAAGTCTGGGGAAAGATACTGAACTTCCTTAATGAAGTTGGAGTTGGAGGTGAAGGAGCCTAGATGCTGCTTTATCTGGGAAAGATGGGAGAGGGAGAAAGAAACATGGACTCTGATCACTTCCTCCACACCATCCACCTCCCATAGGGGGGCTAGAATGTGTGTGGGACCTCATGGCGGGAGAACTGGATGGGCTGGGCTGGGGGAGGGGGTGGCAGAAGTAGAAGCAGAACAGGGCAAAGGAGATGGAAGAGCAGGGGCTGGAGGGGCCTCTGCCTCAGGAGACTGGTATGGGGGTGGTTCCTTAGCCAGGTCGAAGTCAAAGGAAGAGAAGGATTAGGAGGGGGAGAAGAAGCGGGCCATTTGGATCGATTATCTAAAGGATCCTGTGGCCAAATACCATTACACAAGCGAATAAGTTTTGGTAGCTGTAGGCCAGGAGTCAGGTGAAGGGGTTTAAGGTTGTCTAGTAGACACTCCAGGGGTGAATCTGCTGGAGTGGAGAACCCAGATCCCATGGTGGACACTGATAAACAGCTGAGTCAGTGTCCAGGGTGTCCCAAGTTGACTGGGATGAGGAGGCAGCACAATGATAGGAGTCATCACCCCCATCAGTGTGTGCAGGGCAAAAGCCAAGGGGGTTGAGGACCTGGCTTCAGCAATTTTGAGGGGAACAGTGAAGAGGAGCCTCAACCAAGAGAGGGAATCTCCACCATAAAGATCGGGGACCCACCTGTCAGATAAGATCAACTAAGGGGGCCAGCCGTAACTATAAAAGTCATGACTGGGGGAACCCCCATTCCTCAACCACCTCAAGGGTGCTGGATGGTCAACCGTCTCAGCTCAGGTCAGCAGAGAAGTGTTCAAGTCAACCCAGGGGGAAACTCACCGATCTGAAGGCCAGTGGTGGATGTGGAACTGAGTGTCCCGGTGAATGTAAAGTGAGACCAGTGTCCAGGGGTGTGGGGGATCAGATGGGATTCTACTCACCTAAGTGGTAGAAGAGCCCCATCCGAGTCCAGGCACTAATGAAAGCACCCAGAAAACTACTCCGAATGTGGGAACTCACCCAGGAGATTTTATTATGCAGATGAGCAGAGTGTTTGCCCTTAAGGGAGAGAGGGATAGAGGGGTAGGGGAGAGAGAGAGAAAGAAAAAGGCAGGGGAGCTAATTCTTAAGTAGTGGAATTTCACAGGCTAATAACAATCAGACCAATGGCTGACTAGGAAGTTCAGGGACTAACAGTTGGACCAATGGTTGACAAAGAAGTTTGCAGGCTAACAATCTAGGTTGAAAATGGTGTGTCGGGGGCAGAATAATGGCAGCAGCAAAATGGCAGGGGAGAAATGACTGCAGCCTTGTTAACCCATTGTCCCTTCACCCCACACATAGGTTAATAATAATAGCTGGGGAAAAAAACTACATTTCTAATAGGCTTCATGTTAATTTCTAGTTCTTTTGGCTTTCTTTTCCAGATTTGACTTTAAAACAAATTACGGTAGCTAAGGAGAACATATACAGGAATAGAACTAGTGTCAGCCCTGCCAGTTTCTTTTTGCTTTTATTTTGCAGGAATTTTTTAAAGGCATTTGTCAATTTAGTGAGGGGCACTTTAGTTAAATTAGGAGTAGATGCCATTTTGTACTATACTAAAAACAAACATGAGTGAAGGAGTTGCTGCCATCCCCTTTACATTTGTGGGATCCCACTCTTCGTTTAGAGCACCAACCATCTAAGAAGCACCCAGTATTAATATATAATTAAATACCAGTAAAATTAATTTCTTATATTCCTAACCAGCATAGTGATTTTTTAAAAATTCAAGTAAAAGATTAGTACACTAAAATCGTTGATTGTACATCCGTATGCCAAAATGAATTAAATTTTTAAAAAAACACCATTTAAAGTAGTATTGATACTGTAAACTATACAAAACAATTTAGTATGAAATTAAAGAGGATCCATCTGTGGAGCTTCCCAGTTACAAGTTCAAGGCCAACCTGGGAAACTCAGAGAGACTGTCTCAAAAGTAAAAAGTTTAGAAAAGGGTAAATTTTTTGAAAGATCTAGAGTGCCTCTGAGTTCAATACCCAGTATACCCCACCCAAGAAAAAGAAAAAAATTGAAGAATGATCTACATAAATGGAGAGACTTTACATGCTCATAAATCCAATAACTATTGTTAAGATGACAGTACTCTCCAAATTAACCAACATATTCAAACAGGTGTATGAAAATACCAATTTTTTGTTTTTGTTTTTTCAGAAATCAACAAACAGGTCCTAAAATTCACATGGAAGGGCTGGGGATATAGCTCAGTTGGTAGAGTGCTTGCCTTGCAAGCACAAGGCCATGGGTTCAATACCCAGCACCTCAAAAAAAAAATTTCACATGGAAGACCAAAGGGGCACCAAATAGTCAAAAACAATCATGAAAAAAGAACAAAATTAGAGACTGCACATTCCTGATTTCAGAACTTACTATAAGACGTGGTGCTGGCATAGAAATACATATCAAAGAGATTGAATTGATACCCAAAACTAAACCTTTAGGTTTATGGTCAGTTGATTTTTGACAAAGATGCCAAGGCAATAAATTGGGGAAAAAAACAGTCTTTTCAACCACGGGTGCTGGGATGACTAAATATGAAGAAGACTGGGATAGTCAAGAAGAAGGAAGATGCCAAAAAAAAGGTGTATATTCCCAAAAGTTCCACGCTCATCTGTATTTAACACTGCTGAGAAGGATGGTGTGCCCAGGGTTGGAGGAATTCTTTGCATTTAGTGGGGTAAAGCAAAGTGGCTAGGAATTTTAAAGAAAACAACTATGTCATTTTAAATTTGCAAATCTCAGGGTAAAGAAAGCTATGACAATCATCTTAATAGGAAATAAAATGAGATTAAAGAAAACAACATGAATACACAAGATATAAATCACAGTTTTACTGAGAAAAGGTAAGAGAACATAACAGAAATATACCCTGTTTGTGATTTTTACAACCTCTCTATCCATTCAGTGTCCTTTAGCCTTGCTGTAATCTGTTCAGTTCTTGGGTTGTTCTCTTTGATAAAGAAGAAGAAAAAAAGTTTTGAGAAATGTTTTCATCCATTATTTAGCTATCCCTGAACAGTAAATTGTTACTTTCTTATTCTTGGAAAAGAAAGACAGATAGAAAGAACTTTTTTTGAAAGAGTTGAGAAAAGCCTTTTTTCTTGTGTCTGTAATTATCAGCAACCATCAGCTCTTTCTGAGTTGTGTAATTTTTAAAAAGAATTTTTCATAAATCTGTGCTGAGATAGGATAAAAGGAAAAAAGATGGGTAGAAAGGAGACCAAAAGGGAAAGAAAAAGACTGTAACTGTAAATCTAAAAGACCCATGATCAGACTTATTCCCCAGATCTAGTTTTTCCTCCATGCCTGTTATTCCCAAATTTATGAAGTCTACAGATCTTAGAGTTACTGTAAATTCTTTCATCTATGAAAATTTATCTCATTTTGATTAAAACTTAAATATACTATAGCCTATCCAATGTATTTTCAGATCAGATAAAGCAAAGGGAAATGTATTTCAAGAAACAATATAGGTACATTCTAAATGTCTAGATAGAAGACATGTGTCAACCTGAAGATCCTGGAAGACGACCAGACCACCATAAATGTCTTGTGATCCATGATCAAAGAATTGAGTTCAGGTTGATGTCATTTTCTTGCCCACCCTTCACAAAAATTCCTTTAAAAGAAGAGCCCAGGGGTTAGGCATATATGTGCTTGTAATCTCAGCAGCTTGGGAGGCTGAGGCAGGAGGATCATGATCCAGCCTCAGCAATTTAGCAAGGCCCTAAGCAATTTAGGGAGACCCTGTCTCTAAACAAAATATAAAAAAGGGCTGGGGAGGTGGCCCAGTGGTTAAGTGCCCTTGGGTTCAATCCCTGGTACAATTAAAAAAAAAAGAAAGAAAAAAGAAGAGCCCAGGGTCTTGGGGTATATAAAGCTCAGTGATAGAACACTTGCCTAGTGTGAATGAGGCTCTAAATTCAATCCCTAGAACCACCAAAAAAAAAAAAAAAAAAGAAATTTTTTTTTCTTTTCTGAAAGAAGAGCCCCAAAGCACTGTGACACTAGAGATAGCCCACAAATATGTATCTTCACCTTTCACTTTCTAATAAAACTCTTCCTCTTTGCTTTAAAACTTGTTGCATCCTTAAATTCTTTTCAGCAACCTTTCAAGAGTCTGGAAGTCCCAAGTAGCGGACTCCTCTGCCTCTAGAGACTCCTCCTTGGACCCCTTTATAGTGACACTATCAACCTACATTTGTTTTTTTTTGCTTTTTCATTGAGTCCTTTTCTGCTTTTTCTGCCTAACCTCTTTGAATTTTAATTAATGTTGTATGTCTCTTGCAGGTTTCTGCATGCAGTATCTCATTTTCTTTCTCATCAAGATACTTTGTAATGATCCTCCTTTCTTTTCTTTGCCCTGGATTTTACAGACTCTAAATAAGTTGCCTTTTTTCCAAGTCACTAGACACTTCTCATTCTGGGTCTACATTATGTTCAGGCTAGCAGTTCACCTGGATATCCCTGGCCATTATTCTGTGGGAGACAAAATGAATGGTAAAACAAATGAGGAGCTTATTAATTTTCCTGCATTTAAATGGATGTGCTCTCTATAGTCCTATAAATATGGAATCCATGTTAGTAAATATGGAATCCATATTAGTACTCTGTTTTGTATGCTAGTTTTGTGACCTGTTAAGAATTTTCATATTATTACTTGATTTGACCAGTTGGCCTGGATATATTTTCCCATCAGTCTCAGTTCCCTTTTCTATTTCTCATACATGTTCTTGAATGCTTCTGTTTACTTGAGTTTCCTTGAAACTTTACTTCTTTCCTTGAAAGATATATTACCTTGACATAAAATATCTTCTTTTTTTCCTCTCTTAATAGTAGTTGCAGAGGTAAATTATACTTTCCATCATTATAGACCAATGTTGAAACCTGCCTCCATGAGTCTTGTTGGTTATTTTGTATATTTAACATAAACTTTTTTAATGTTTTTTCTTAGTGCTTATATTTATTGGTAGATGGACATCTCAGATTATGAAAACTAAATCAATTTTCATTTTTCTCATGTGAATAATCTCTTCCAGCCCTCCACTCCATCCCACCCCGTTGTCCTTCATAGAAACTGATTTTCATGATTTTTTTTTTTAATCCTAAATCGCCTTACTTACCTCCTTTCTTAGCAGTTTTGCTTAAAGTCCTTTGATCATTGCTCATTCAACCTCTGGGCAAACTATCTTCTTCCTTATCAGTGTGAGCTACATCTTCCATGTGTTTTAACTTATGGTCCAGGTAGACTAATCTTTTTCAATACTGTAATTAGGTCAGTGTCATTAGTACTAGAAATGTTAGTACTACAAGAAATGATTGAGTGCTTGCTTCGGCAGCACATATACTAAAATTGGAACGATACAGAGAAGATTAGCATGGCCCCTGCGCAAGGATGACACGCAAATTCGTGAGGCGTTCCATATTTTTATGTGTGACAGATACCTTTGCCCTGTGTACATGCATGAATGCACAGATGGTGTGACTCTACTTTGTGTACAACCAGTGAAACAATAGCTGTACTCCATTTGTGTTCAATGAATCAATAAGTAAATAAAAAAAAAAGAAATGATTGAATTAATAATGCCTTCAGATACTGCTCTGGATTTAAAAAAAATAAACAAACATGTGTTGCCCAAAGCTGGCTTCTGGTCTCTAGTGATCCTATTCCCTCAGCATCTTAAGTTGCTTGGACTACAGACATCCCTTCCTGTTTGACTTGCTCTGGATTCTTGCTAGTATTCTTATATCCCTATTTGTATCAGTGTTGATTTACATTCAGTAGCTTTACTTTGTCTTGGTAACCGCCAAAACCCCCAAATACTGTACTGACTGAGCTGGGTCTTCATCATAGGCCACTTCCTAGTGTGTAAATAGGGATTTCAACCTTGTATGTTTAGGTAGATGATAATGTTGTTGGCCAGGAACTAAAGACGGGAAGAAGGTCATATTTGAGGGAAAGATAGTAAGTTTGAGGTACTCAGTATTTATGGAGAATGTCTAGCCAGCAGTTGAATATTAAATACTACAGCTCATTGAGAGAGATTTTTAGATAACATCTTCATGTAGGTGGTAATTGAAGTCATAAGAGTAGATATTTCCCTCTGAGAAAAGAGGGCCTCAAAAGGAAACCCTGGTAAACACCTCCAGGTAAGGAACTAGCATTGGAAAATGAGAAAGAATAATCAGAGAGGTGGGAGGAAAACATGATGAATAGTATTAAAACAAAGAGAGCCTCAAAAAGTTGTACTGAATAATGAAGTCCTCTTGTAGAATGGGGAGTGATATGGATTAAATAATTAACTGCATTTGGTACTATGACACCAAATTTTATGAGCACTCATCTATGATTTTCTCTTATTTCAATTTATAGCATCTCTCTTACACGAAGTATTTGTTGCATCAGTTGGAGTAGAAATTATTTCTGAATGTGATGTTTCATGTAAAGTAATTTGTATTAGCCATCATTTAAAATTACTTGTGGCCTGGGTTGTGGCTCAGTGGTAGAGTGCTTGCCTGGCACTTGTGAGGCACTGGGTTCGATCCTCAGCACCGCATAAAAATAAATAAAATAAGGGTTTAAAAAATAAATAAAAAAATAAATAAATAAATAAATAAATAAAATTACTTGTAACAGTGCTTTTTATTATATCATGGAGAACATCCAACAGGTATATTTGCATTCTAAGGATGTGAAAAATAATCAAAATTCATTTGAGATATACAGTAACTAAGTATAGAAGACAAACGATAATGGATAGCTATTGACAAACTTGCTGACAGTTCGACTATGAATGACTTGTCTTGTGATGTTGATTGATACGTCTAGCACTCTAGGTGTACAGAATATATTTGTTGCCTTCTTAACATATACATAGGGGTAATAATTTAAGATTTTGTTCCTTTATAATGTGACCAAAGAAGTAAAAATTGCCAGTTACCTTAGGAGAAAAATAAGAAACACCTTTTATTTTTTAAAATACTATACTGAAAAGTAAAAAGTGGATAGAGTAAAATTTGAGAGCCTACATAATCGAACTGTCATTCTCTATCTTGAATTTGGAATATAATGAAATAAAGGCTTTGAAATGCTGAAGGAAAGTTAGGAATCCTTAAATGTTTACTTAACCTGTCGTGCAAGAATGAGGACTAGCCAGGCAGAGTGGCACATGCCTATAAATCCCAGTGGCTCTGGAGGCTGAGGCAGGAGGATCAGAGTCAGTCTCAGCAAAGCAAAGTGCTAAGCAACTCAGTGAGACCCTGTCTAAATAAAATACAAAATAGGGCTGGGGATGTGGCTCAGTGGTTCAATCCTCCCACCCCTCCCCCAAAAAAGTGAGGATAAAGAAAGGTGTTTTCAAACGTAAAAATGGAAGTGTACCCTAATAAACCCTCACTGAAAGGATGTCTAAAGGATATAGAATAAGAAAACAACACAGAAGGAGAAGGTGAAATACGAGAAGGATGGTGATGGTTTGTTTTGTGTGTCAACTTATTTGGACTGTGGGAACCAGCATATTTGGTCAAACATTATTCTGAACACTTCTTTGAGAGTGCTTCTGAATGAAATTAACATTTGAATTGGTAGACCAAGTAAAGCATGTTGCCCTCTGGAAAGTGAGCCTCATGTACTCTGTTGTATGCTTGAATAGAACTGAGGTTGACCCTCCCCTGTAATAAGAGAATTCCTCCTGCCTGCCTTCCTTCTGACTGGGACACAGGCTTTTTCCTGCCTTAAGTCTGAAACATCAGTTCTTCTAGAATCTCCAGCTTGCTCACTCACCCTGCAGATCTTGGTACTTGACCCAAGTCCCAACTATGTAAATCAATTCCTTATAATAAATCTTTATATATAAAGGGAGAGTGGCCCTGCTAACTTTGATTTTGGACTTTAGGCCTTTAGAACTGAGAATAAATTTCTGTTTTTTAAATCATCAAGTTTTGTACTTTATTATGACAACCTATGAAACTAATAATGATTTTTTTAAATCAGGTTATTCAGGAGGACAATAGCGATGCTAAATAAACATAGACCCTTTATTAGGGATACATATTAACATTTTAAGGGTAGCTACTAAAAAATATAGATGGAGGAAAAGGAGGAATAAGGAATATTGATCGGTGTGTTCAAAGGCAGGAAATTGATGACAGTAGTGTTGTCAGGGATATGGCTCCTTTGACTCTCCATTTGCCATCAGAAGTAGCTTTAGTTTCATCCTAAGATTGCTTTTCTCTTTGTCATAGCATGCTTACTCAAAACAATTTGAGTCACATATTTTCTATTCATATCCAGTGGGAAACAGAAAAAGTTTTTCATTTCTCCGTGGTTCATCACAGGTCATCATCTGTCTACCTCCCCTTGTCACCTGGATCTGGTTCTCAAATATATGTCACATAAAGCATTATGTAGAGCTCAAATAGACATCACAAAAAGCTCTGGAAGTGATCCAGAGCTCTCTGAATTAAATAAGATTTCTGGTTTGGTTTTCTTTTTTAAAATAAGCAGTTGCTGGTAGGCAGCTCAGAGTCTACTTCAAACCTTATTCTGATTCCACAGCCCTGCTTCGAAGTGGGACAATAATAACCTATAAACAGTTAATTTAGACAGAATGATTTGCTGTATTGTGCCTACAGAGACTTCTTTCCATCCCTCCTTCCCTGGAACTCAGTGGAAACATTAGAGAATTCTTTTAATTTATCAAGATCAAAACTAGAGTTTGTGTTTGGAAAAGAAGGGAATGGATCCCTTTCCTTGTTATAATTTCCAGTATTCTCCTAATTCTTACGCTGTTGACCTGATTTAGCTATATATTTTGAATGCCATAGATTCATGTAAGTAAAAGAATGAAAAATAGTTTCTGAAAAAAGGGCTGCTTGATAGGAGATATTAATAAATATATCATTGTTTTGGTAAAGAAGAAAAAAAAAGGTTCCATTGGTGAATGAGAATAAGGGCCCTGGAGACTCACTCCCAGGCCTACATCAGGAAAGTCAGAGTACTCAGGAACATCCCCATTTAAGGGTCAAGTGGAGAGAGAAGAGGTGGTAAAGACAGCGGTAGCAAAGAAGGGCTAAGAAGGAGGTGGTTGTGTTATCTGCAGTGTGAGAGAGAAGAATGCACAGTTGTGACAGATGTTGCTGCGAAGTCAGTTTGGAAGACAAAGGTGGGAATCACCAACATGGAAACTATTTTGAGCCAGAACAGTTTTAGTGAAGTGGTTGGATGCAGAAAGATTAAAATTGAAATATGAGGAGAAATGAGTACTTAGTGAGAAGATGGGAATAGCAGATACTGATAGCTTTTAGAATGGCAGTAAAGGAGAATCTTTCTGAATTACCTATTTTATTTTTTAGATGGGAAAGAGCTGTAGATTTAAAATAGGAAAAAGAAAAAGCAGGGTTGATTATTGATATAAGATCATTGAGAAATCAAGAAGGAATAGGCTCTCCAGATCATTTTTGCCATCCATTATGATAAAAAATGTCCTACCAGAAAAGAAAAAAATGTAACAAAGTGTAACGAGGGGTGGGGGAGAAGAAAGAGGAAGGGGATAAAAAAATTAGAGAAATAAAATACAGACACTGGATAATAACATTTCAGTGATGTACTGCATGTAACACCATGGTCCCATGAGATTATATCACTGATGTTGTAGACTTTTTAGTTCTCTAATTACAGGCTCTGATGTTTGTTTTGTGAGGTTATCCCTACCAACACAGTTCTCAGAAGTCCCATTAAGTGACACAGGAGGAATACAGGTATGATGTGAGGAGAAAACTGATTTATAAATTCACAGAAAATTAAGAGAAAAGGAAGTGTAAAACATTTTCCACAAAACTAAGCATCCACTGAAAATAAGTAATAAAGTAATAAAAAAAGATGTTGCATATAAGTGGAAGTGTAGAAATAGAGAATAAATTATATCTATAAAAATGAATTAAAGATTGAAAGCTAGACACAAGTCTAGCAACCAAACACTAAAACTAAAATTTACATCAGAACAGAAACAAAAAAATTACATTTTTTTCCTTTGAATCATAAAATTAGAATCTAGCAAAAGGAAAATGAGGAAGGACAAGGTAGAAGCAAGAAATCTAAAGATTAAAGAGGTTATAATTTATTTTCAAGAATAGGAAAGCAAATAACCAGAATATATCTGATGATGGAAACATCTAAATCTGGAGAAAGAATTTATTTTTATTTTTATTTTTAAACTTGTTTTGTTAGAAACAACCAATAGAATATTATACCAGTTAGAACATTACCACATGAAATAGATCTTTGACACAAGACCTTTTTTTTTTAATGTCAGTTTTTGCTTAATATCCCTCAGTCACTCCTCCCTTTCTGCCTTCAAGTATGTTAAACATCCACTATGTGCCAGACATGTTGGAAGAGATTCTGTGTCTCACATTCTAGAAGGAAAGATTCGGAAATAAACAGCCAGTACTAATACACTATGATAAATGCCAAGACGGATGTAATCTCGGTGCCATGGCAACTTGAAAAAAGTACCCAAGTTAGTCTTGGGAGGCAGGAAGCTCTGAAGGTAGTGAGCAAAGAAGCAATAGGACTGTCATTTCAGGAGAAGGAAACAAGCCATAGAGCTTCTGGGAGCAAAAGGCACATTTGGGAAGCTATGCAATGTGCCTAGAGTAAAGATGACAACCTGTATCTTAGCTATCATTTCATTAAAATGCTTTCCTAGGTTTTTGCTTCTGGGTCGTCATCCCCCCTACCTCACCCTGCCCCCTTGAGAGATTTATAGCCTGGAGCAAATGGATGATTTTCAAGACTAGGAAGGAAACAATTAACCCACATATGACTACTACTTCTGTGGGATATTTGCATTTTTAAGAGATGAGGTTTTATTAAAATTGGAGAACTTCAGATATTAGTGGGGAAAAGAGACTTTTATTCCTTCATACATTTATACATACATACATACATAAAACCTTTTACATTTTTACATTTTCCTCTTTTCAGAATATTCTTCCCCTTTTTCCATTATAAATGAGATGTTTTTCTCAGATCTTGGTCATTGTAAGTTTGTATAATGTTGGAGCTTCTATATATCATCCTATTTGATACTCACAAGAGATCAAGAGAAGGGCTTAATCTTTGTTCTGTGTTATTATACTAGGGATTTCTGTACCTGCTGTTCTTTCTGAGTAATTTTCAAGGGTTTCATTTACTAGCTCCCACTAAATTTTAACATTATGGCATTCACTTCGTTTTCTAAATTTCTCTTTTTTTTGCATTTTGACATATCATACATGAATATAACTTCTCATTCTTCTGGTTGTACATGATGTAAAGTTACACCAGTTGTACAATCATATATGCACATACTAAGCACTTTTTGCACTTTCTACTGTCTTGTTAATATTTCTGTGCTAGTCTTGACACCCCAATAATTTTAGAGATTCTCTAAGATTTAACACCCAGGTGTTTGTTCCACTGCACTTCTCTTTGATACTTAGTATGTTGCTAAGTAAGTTAAAATAATCATTGAGTTGAAGAGCCCATAATTGTTTGGTTCCTATCAAGTAAATAAACATCTTATTAATTTTGGATTCAACAGGAAAGACCATGAATAAAAACATTTTTTAGTTATATATCTAGTATTACCTGTAGTTTCAAATTTTCCTTATAACTTAGAAGTTTTTCTCAGCCCTTGTAAGTAATGTAAAGAAGTTAGAGGTAGCATACTCTAATGAATTATAAATAAAATGAAAAATGATTCTGAGTTTAAGTAAAATTGCTGCTGACAAATATTAATGGTTCATAATTGCATATATCTTTTAAGTCTTAATGCCTTCACTTAATAAATTGCCTCAAGTATAAACTGGTATTAAATTTTGAAGTAGTGTCACTAATCACAGTGGCCAGTACTCTTGGCTCTTGTTTTAGAGCTGTTAATAATTATTTCACTGTTCATATTATTTTTAATTATGAGAAGGAATAACTAGATGAGTGTAGTATAGTATTATGTGGATAGATACACCCCTTTGCTGTATCTTTTCAGTTTGAGAATCTTAGGGATATTACTGGCCTGTTGTTCTTCTCAGTGGACTGTAATACTGTCAGAAGGGAAGGGGATAAGAAGACTTGGAGGCAGTACCTGTTAGGGACGGAGGGACATGAGATGCAAAGCTGCTGGGGAGTTGTGGGGGAATTTCACATACATTGGTGTAGAAAATCCCCAAGGTCCCAAACTGGATCATGAGGCCAACACAGGATGGACAGCAGTGAAAAAAGAAAGGGAATTTACTTTATTATTTTTTTAAATTTTATTTATTTTATTTATTTATTTTTTTGTGGAACTGGGGATTGAATCCAGGACTACCTACATGCTAGGTGAGCACTCTACCACTGAACTACATCCCCAACCCTTTAAAAATTTTCTTGAGATAAGGTTTCACTAAGTTGCCCATGCTGGCCCTGAATTTGTAATCCTCCTGCCTCAGCCTCCTGAGTAGTTGGGATTACAGGTTTGCCATCACACCCAGTGGGAATTTTTTTTTTCTTTTTAAAGCACTCAGACTAAAGGAATTTATTACTGATTTTTTCACATACACAATTCTGTAAGATAAGAATATGTCAGTCCTAGACGGGCGTGGTGGCGCACGCCTGTAATCCCACCACTTGGGAGGCTGAGGCAGGAGGATCGAGAGTTCAAAGTCAGCCTCAGCAACTTAGCGAGGCCCTAAGCAACTCAGTGAGACCCTGTCTCTAAATAAAATACAAAATAGGGCTGGGGATGTGACTCAGTGGTGGAGTGCCCTGGGATCAATCCCCAGTACCAAAAAAAAAAAAAAGAATTATGTCAGTCTTAGCCGGACACAGTGTCACACGTCTATAATCCTAGTGATTTGGGAGGATCACAAGTTTGAGGCCAGCCTCAGCAACTTAGCAAGGCCCTAAGAAACTTAGTGAGACCCTGTCTCAAAAATAAGAAAGGCTGGGGATGTGGCTCAAGTGTTAAGCACACCTGGATTTAATCTCTGGTATCTCCCCCCCTCCCCTGCCCACCAAAAAAAGAAAGAATGAATATCTCCGTCTTTATAAGTAAAAATTAAAGATCAGAGAATTTAGGTAATCTGTCACAATTGTTGAGCTAGTTGATCTAGAATTTGGACCTCAAGTATTGCTGATTCTATAAGTATGTACTTTCCTTTTTATTATGATTCTATAAGTATGTACTTTCCTCTTTATAAATGTATTTGAAACCACAAAGAGGAAGGATAAGTCACAGAAAAGCAAATAAGTGTCACAGAAGACAAACATACAGACCTCTTTAGGCATTCTTTGTTGTTGTTGTTGTTGTTGTTTTGCAGTGCTGGGGATTGAATCCAGGGCCTTGTGCCTCTCTTTAGGCATTCTTGATTCAACATTTTCTGCTATTTATGCAGCAGTATGTATGTCTTGAAAAATAACAAAAAAAAATACTTAAAACTAGTTCTTTGATTGTTCTGCATTTGGATGCAGTATTGGACATTTTCAAGACTTCAGGTTACCATAACACATGACCTAAATGCTTGTATTTTAAAACAGTATAAATTATCATCTATGAAACACATAATCGCTAGATGTAAACAATCTGTTTCATAATTTTGAAGTTTCATAATATAAAAACTGCCCCCCAACACCTGCTGCCAGTGTTGGGGTCTTTGCACCTACCAGGCAAATGCTGTACCCCTAGCATTCCCTCCATTTAATTTGATTAAGAAAAGGTTAAAGTTCTGGAGTACAGATATTGTGACAGTATCAATCACCACAAATTTTGAAAACAATCATCTCCCATTGATTATGTATTCAGAGACTTTTGGAGCAAATGTGCTCTCAGTGCTATCCTTTTCCATGATAATTATAAGAAAATTTGGGGAAAGGTGTTTAAGTGGAAATGAGAGATGTGATTTTTCTCTGAAGTTAGTGACATCTCTACATTTTAGAGATAAGTACTGTAAACAGTTTGTACTAAGCAGTGTGCTTCCAGTTATGTGGGAAGCAAACATTTCCCCACTGGTGTCATCTTTTTATATACTATAATTATACTTTGTTATTAATTAATGCTTCATATTTTTAATAATTTATTTACTTCTGATTTTCACCTTTTGTGTCAATATGCTGTTTCCTCTCTTCCTCCCCAGTACACATAGGACTGGCAGTGACTGACTCTAGGAGGATGGGTCTCTGACACTGCATATCACTTGGCCTTCTCCAGCTTACCTTTGGTGACCTCATTCTCTTTCTGAACTGCCTTTCTCTTTAATTTTAACCTTTCTCTTTAATTTTAACCTGTTCTGAATGTGAAAATGGGAGATGGGAAGAGCAGCCAGGGGCTTCTTTTTAAGATTCATGGAGACCACCAGAGTCGTGATGGCCATATGTGTGTAATAAAAATTCGAGGAGTTTGGTCTGACAAATTCTAATTCACTTAGGGATAGTTGAAACAAACTATCTCCAAAAATCTAGATATATAACCTTGTAATGATAGTCCCAAGGAATGGTGTCGGTATTTATTTGTCCTGTTAGGTGGATTCAGTGTATGTATCTTAATGTGGACTTATGGAATAATTTCTACAAATAAATACAAATGAGAAGAGTAGTATATTTATTCTACTTGCATGTCATTTTTAACTACTTAAATTTCTCCATATAGGCCCAAATGAATTTTTCGTAATTCCCTTTGACATTTATTAAGAAGTATGTTCAGGCATGTTTGGATTTCAACAAGACTGCTTTATAACTGAATGGAAGGTGACTTTGGCTTTTCCATTTATCCCAAGCAGAATTAATCTCCTTTTTCCTCATGGTGGTGGTGTGTGTGCAGAGACTAATAAGTGTTTAAGTAAATGGACAGAAAGTCAAGTTTAGAGTGTCACCTAGGTTTCTGGGGTTTTCTTTTGTTTTTCCTTTCTTCTTCCTCTTTTACCACCCAACCCTGAATGTTGCCAGTCTTTTTTTATTTTTGTCAGTCTGTAATCTTAAAAAGTACCCATTGTTTTTATTTGCAGTACAGATAGCATTTTAATGAACATCTCTCTCCCTATTCAAACATCGATTCAGATTCATTGTCTTTAGTGTATATATTCATAGATCTCCTGGCAGAGATTTACCTGAAATACTGTAGATATATATCCTATTCAAAGAACATTTGAACATTTTGATAAAGACTTAATCAATTTTATTTGTCTTTAACGTGTATGTGTGTTTTTTCCTTTTGCCTAGTTGCTGATCATCTGGGCTGTGATCCTCAAACACGGTTCTTTGTTCCTCCTAATATCAAGCAGTGGATTGCCTTGCTACAAAGGGGAAATTGCACATTTAAGGAGAAAATATCACGGGCTGCTTTCCACAATGCAGTTGCTGTAGTCATCTACAATAATAAATCCAAAGAGGAGCCAGTTACCATGACTCATCCAGGTAAACAAAAGGGAGCTTCTAGATTTTTTCTTTTAGAAATTATTTCTTGCTATATTCTACCTCTAGTGAAATCATATAATTTTGAACATAATTCTCTGGTTATATTTACTTTCAGTATCACCTTTTGTTTGTGGAGATGCATGTCTTTTTCCTTTAGTTAATTTTTTTTCTTAAATAATGATGGAAACAATTGTAAAACTTGAACTTATTAAATAAGTGACTGTGATTGAATCCTTAGTTGTTTTGCATTTTTACTTTTTGCTTGATAACTTTGAAAGATAATGTGTTTGATTTGGAATCATTCACCTAGATTATATCATGGATTCTTAAGATTTATCTGGGAAGGATTTTTGTAATCTCATCAGGATAAATGTTGACATTAACTTAGTGATTAATATAATTATAGTACTAACATTATTTCTTCATTTCTGTGAAAGCACTTAGGATATTTCCTATGTAACTATTTTCATAGTAGTTGTAATTTATTGAGCACTTACTATAAAACATGCCAGCAGTATGCTGTGAGCTTTTTTAGGT
Source organism: Glaucomys volans (assembly GCA_020662805.1). Classification (NCBI taxonomy): domain Eukaryota; kingdom Metazoa; phylum Chordata; class Mammalia; order Rodentia; family Sciuridae; genus Glaucomys; species Glaucomys volans. The sequence continues at coordinate 401,339 of JAJEJO010004933.1, forward strand.
TTTTTAGACAGTCCTCACAGTAACCATATATGGTATATGTTTTCTCCCATTTTTCAGATTAGAAGATTGAAGTAATTAAGGGCCATCAAAAAAGAGCTCAGATCCAAGTTTGTTAGTGTTCATTCAATTTCACCAGTCCATCTCTTTAAATTGAAAACCAAAGTTTAGTTTTCATAAAGATTTTAGAGTATAATGTCTTATTGAAGGAATTAACTTTTCATCTTATAATTGATTTTTACATAATCTATTTTTAGATAATTTTCTTGCAGAGACTTGCTCATCTTATTTGAGAGGCACTGATACTTTTGTGCATTGTTTTTTTTTGTTTTTGTTGTTGTTGTTCTTTTCCTTCTTCCTCCTCTTTTTGGTACTGGGAATTGAACCCAGGGGCATTCTGCCACAGATCTACATCCCCTTCCTTTGTTATTTTTTATTTTAAGATAAGGTCTCACTAAGTTACCAACATTAGTCTCCCGCCTCAGCTTCCATAGTAGCTGGGATTACAGGCATGCACCACTATAGCTGACTTCTTTTGTGCATATCTTGATAGAATAATACAAATGGATTTAACTAATTGTTCTGTGATTTATTCATTTGAAATTGATTCTTTTAGAACTCTAACATGTTTTTTCTAATTGCAAAAGTAGACGCTTATAGAAAAAAACTAAAAAAGCACAAAGAATAAAATAAAATGTGTGTGGGGGGAGGGTATGTTTAAAAATTCCCCAGAGATCACTGGAGTCCTATAACTTAATTCTTTAGGTAAACCAGAAGGAAGTGAAGGAGCAGTCTAGTGGGACTGAGTTTTATGTGGGAACACTATATTCAAGACAGTTTTTCTGCTTCTGTCTCATTGTAGGTGTGTGTTTGCTTTTCACAATTGCTTTAGAGGGAAGAAAAGGTGTTTGAAATTTTGGCCCTCACCTAGCTTATCTTCAATCCATGCTGATTTTTTCTTTACCAAAACCAGAAAGCAAAATGGACAGGGGGAAATTCAACTGTGCAAAATGCAAAATGTATTCTCTTTCCCAGTGATGTTGTTTTGTATTTTTTATTTTTCTGCTGTGGTGGGGATTGAACCCAGGACCTCGTGTCCAATGATGTTATTTTACATATACAAAAAACAGAGAAGTAAGTAGAATGAGAGTATTCAATACATTGGGGATTATAAAGAAGGAATTAAAATATCCAGAGAAGTTTTTTTAAATTATTTTTGTTTGCCAGGCATGATGACGCACACTTGTAATTCCAACAGTTCAGGAGGCTGAGGCAGGAGACTTGGAAGTTTGAGGCCAATCTGAGCAACTCAGCAAGGTTCTAAACAATTTAGTGATATCCTGTCTGAAAATAAAGACAAAAAAGGCTGGGGATATGGCTAGTGATTAAGCACCCTTGGATTCAATCCCTAGTACCAAAAAAAAAAAAAAAAAAATTGTTTTTGTTTAAAAAGGGAGGGAAGTCTCCATCAATTAATGCAGATGTCCTGTGTGTTCTTTAAAGCATTAGTTTATTCAGATATGTTCATAGATGACCCATAGAAGAAAAAAGGATGAATGATAAATTTTGGAAAGTGCTTGAAATATATGCTATTTTTAGAGGTTTCTAGTACTAACATATTGAGAACCTGTTTTATTTTATTAATTTTTCCAAAACTTATTTTGCCATGTAACTCTTATCACAGATTAGTATGTAACAAGAACAAGTTCAGGGGTAGAATATGAGAATAATATTCGTAGAACTTTGTAAGACAAACATAATTTTGTCTTACAGTGTACATAAGGGCATTAAAAAATAGCTTCAGGACTGGGGATATAGCTCCGTTGGTAGAGTGCTTGCCTTGCATGCAGAAGGCCCTGGATTCGATCCCTAGCACCAGAACAAAACAAAACAAAAACAGCTTCATTGGGAGGCTGAGGGAGGAGGATCACAAGTTTAAGGTCAGCCTCAGCAACTTAGCAAGACCCTAAGCAACTTAGTGAAACCCTGTCTCAAAAAAGACTGGTGATGTAGCTCAGTGGTAAAGCACCTCCAGATTCAATTCCATCAAAATATAAAGTTTCGTTTTTGTTTTTGTTTTTGTTTTTGTTTTGGTACTAGGAACTGAATCTGGAGGTTCTTTACCACTGAGCTATCTGCAGCCCTTTATATTTTTTATTTTGAAACAAGGTCTCCCTGAATTGCAGAGGTTGGTCTTGAACTTGTAATCTTCTTGGCTCAGCTAAGATTACAGATGTGCCCCATTGCACCCAGTTTAGGTAAAGCTTTTACATAGAACCAGTATTCACAATATATAAAGAAATCTTAACTGGACTCAGTGGTGCATGCCTGTAATTCCAGTTTATTATCTTCTGTTTTCCAAGGAAAACAGGATAAATTCTTGATCTCTGTTGAACATCACTGGAATATTTTCTCTCATTTATAGATCTCTATTTCAGTAGTTGTCCCAGGCTCCTGTTTGTGTTTTTTTAAAATGTTTTTAGTTGTAGATGGATATGAAACCTTTATTTATTAATTTTTATATGGTGCTGAGAATTGAATCCAGTGCCTCACATACTCTGCCATTGAGCTCCAGCCCCCCCCCCAGACTCATGTTTTTGTTCATCTTGCAAAATCATATTTAAGAGTTTATCACAGATTTATAATTTGCCATGACATCGACAGTTATTTTTATAGGAATGAAATTGTTTCTGTCATAATATAGCACCTCTGAAACAGTGAAAAGAATTTGGCATTTACAATCATAAGATTGGGATTTGAATCCTGTACCCATTTGATTACTAGCCTTATGAGTTTGGGTAAATAAATTTTTAAAACTAGTGTCTTCATTTGTAAAACAGCATCTGTTTGCCTTATATGCCTACCAGGGTGGTTGTGAAATTTATTGAGATAACAGTATTTTCTTCTTTTCTATATGATCTCATTATTTTAAATGTACTTAGTACAAAAGAATCAATGGCTATTAAGTCATATTTGCTATATACCAAGCATATGTGCAGATGAGTGTCCTCAAGGAACACTTCACTCCATTAGGGAGACAGATGTGCATGAAATGGGGATACTTAATGGAATAAATCATGGTATTACCATGAAAGGGCCCCTGACTATTAAGTCTGGGAGGGACTTACTGGAGGACTTCATAGAGGAGGCATTGTGCTAGGCTCTAAATAATTAGGATGATTTAGAATCTGACGAAGAGACAAGATACTCTTTTTAGGGAAACCAAATGAATCCAAAGTCTATTGTAGAAGGAGTATGAGGTAAATGAATTAATCAGGCTAGGTCAGTTGTCAACAAAGAGAAGAATTTGAATTCTATGTTTATTAATATTTTTGAGCACCTAATAGACTTCTAGATGTAAACACAATACACAACACCTCTTTTCATTGACTTCTAATCAAGCATAGAAAATAAACATTGAATTAGAAATAATGATTGTGAGAATTCTTATGAGGAAGACCTATGTTGAAGTCAGAAAGGGTTGCCTTGAAGAATTGACATTTGAATAAAAAGATCGGTTTTTAGAGCAAACTATTCTAGGCAGAAGGATCCTTACGAGTAAAGTATTTGAGTGGAAAAAACAAAGCAGAAGTGTTTTAAGTAGGGGGGAACAGTTTGGCTGAACAGGGAGGGGTGTATAGGGTAATAGCAAATTAAACTTAAAAGCCTCATCTTCAAAGTAGAAGTATGCCTAAAGGCAAGGACTATTATTTAGTAACATAGTGAAGGTTTTTAAAGAAAGGAGATATAGCTTTCTGGGCCCATGAGGTTGATACCACCTATGTAATGCTTCTTTGTCCCGACATGGTACTCTGGCCTCTACAGGCGTCACATCTGCAGCAATTAGGCAGCTAAGCAGCCCCACTGAGGGTGTTCTGTCTTCTTCTCTACCATCTACTAATTGAGTGCTTGGAAAACCTAGCAAGGAAGCATTGAATGCGGTTAAGGTGGCAAAACAAATCCCAAAAGCACAGTTTCCCACAGGTGAAGTGCTGTGAGGAAGAGTGGAAACATGAAAGCCCCAGGAGATGAGGCCTGGCTGATACCATTTTAAATGAAGTTCACGTTCAAGATTTGAGAGATAATGGTTATGGAAAGGTCCCATTTCAGTCCATTCAGCTGCACTAGATGAAAACCTGTTAACCTCTGAGAAATGGGGTGAGAAATACAGGTCAAGAAACCTTACTCTGACTCCCATCCTTTCACCTTGATGTTAAAGTCTCCAAATTTTATGATCCTCTTCCAATCTTTCTATACACTAGCTCTCTACTCTTCTGTTTCTGATTGTACTCCAGAGAAAAAAAATCTTTATACACCAACAAGTCCTTGCTTTCCTGGCTCATTACATGCTTCTCAGCTCTCTACCTCCAAAAAGGCTTTTTACCCTATAGGGCAGTACTTTCTACATTGATATTCAAAAACCCTTGCATAAGAATCACTTACAGTGATAACATCTGTAAAGATTTTAATTACAGGATCTTCCACTCTCCACTAAACCTAGAACTCAAAACCTTAAGGGATAGACTTGGAGATCTATGATGTAACAAAAGATTCCATGTAATCCATGCTTTTTAAAAATTCAAAGAAACATTGAATTACCACCTCTTTGTGCTGTGCCTTTAAATATGAACTGGTAGGAGTAAAAAATAAACCTATTTGACGACTTAAATGAATTTATACTCCAAGGCCCCTGTAATCTTCAGAGCCCATTATTTGTACCTGACAGCATTGTTCTTTTCTCTTATTTTGTCATTTGCCTGTTTGAAGTTTATATCTTTCCTTTCTGTTCTCTGCAGTGATCAGCAAAATGCCACAAATTAAATGTGTCGCTTTGATTCCATTAAGATCCTTAGTTTTGTTATGATCTTCCTTTTTGTTTAAGGATATATTTTATGACAAATCTTAAAATTCCACATTGTTAAGTATAATTTTTTGTTTTTCTTTCCTTGTCAACAGTGTTTTAAGAGTTTGATGGTGTTTGTTCTAAGGAATGCCCTTCATCTGGTGACTGAAGGACATCTTTTCTAATGCATTGTCTGTGATATCATTGACAGGAAAAACTGCTCAATATGTGGTTTTACTTATTACTTCTAGTTAGCAGAATGACTTCTTTGTCATGTAGCAGTATGTGGTAGTATAAAGGGGGAAGTTATGGACTCTTGGATAGTTTAAAATAATGTATGTTTGTCTGAAAATTAAGAATCTGTTTTCCTGGTTTTAAATAATTTATGTAGACTTTATTGTTATTGTTTAATAAGTCTTAAATTATGTCAGATCATTGTCTAACTGAAAATCTCTGCATAGATTCATTTGAATGTCCTTCAGAGTATCTGGGCATTCTTAACTAAATTCTACTATTTCTTTTTAATCTTTTTATCAATCAGAAATATCAGATGCTTCTTTTTCCTTTGACTGGTTGAACAGAATCAGTTGAATGGCTCTCTATCTTTATCTATGATATTTTCATAGAAAATTTACTTAGCTCTATACTTAATATCTAAAAATGAATAGAAGAATATCGTATTTTATAAAATGTAGGGAAATTCACTTTGAATATAAAAACATACTCTACGAAAATTAGTTAAAAAAAATCACATGCATTGCAGAATACCTTTAAATATCATTAACTTTCAATCCTATTACTCCCCCCCAAAAAAAAGCTTCTAAAAATCAAATGCTGTGATTCTGTTCAAAAACTTTTCCATAAACTTGTAATTTTTGATTTATCTACATCCTAAGTAGAATTGGAGCAACTCCTTCATCTGGCAGATATTTGAGATTACTTATCCACTACTCACCCTACCTTGTAACTCACCACTAGATTTACTTTTTTGTATGTCTTGTGCTTATACATTCCCCACTGGCAGCAGAAGAGGAAGGAGGTTAAATAATGTAAAAGATCTGCATAGGTTTAGAATACCAGTTTAGAAATGAATTTCATAGGTTATAGGATGAAATACATTTTAAAATTGATAGCAGTTCACATGATGAAGAGTTTGGACTTTTATTTCCCCCCAACCCTGGGGATTGAACCCAGGGCCTTACACACACTAGGCAAGTGCTCTACCACTGATCTACACCTACAGCCCTTTTTATTTTTTATTTTGAGACTGGGTCTTACTAAATTGCCCAGTCTGGCCTCAAACTTGTGATTCTCCTTCCTCAGTCTTCCAAGTAGTTTGGTATTACATGCTTGGCAAACTTGGAATTTTAAATAATGATGTTTTTCAAAATAAACATTATAACAGTTTCACATTTATGGAAAAATTGCAAAGATAGTATGAAAAATTCCCATAAACTCTGCACTCAGATTTTCCCATTTTACATTAGTGTTGTAGTTTTGTTGTTAATGAACCAGTGTTGGCTTACTAATAACGACATAGTTATAAACTGAAGTACCTTACTTTATTCAGATTTCCTTCATTTTTAGCTCATGTCCTTCTTCTGTTCTTGAATCCATTCATAATACCACATTAAATTTGTCATTGTATCTTCTTAGTCCCTTTGGGTTGTGATAGTTTCTTAGGCCTTAGACCAAATTTGAGGACTGCTGATCAGGTATTTGGTGAAATGTCCCTCATTTGGGTTATGTTGATATTTTTCTCAGTTAAACTAGGAATCTGGATGTTTGGTAGGAAGACCACAAAGGTAAAGTGTCTTTAAAATCTTATCAAGTTTATATGCTGTTAGCGTGAATTATCAGCTGTTGATTTTGACCTTGGTCACCTGGCTGAGGTAGTATTGGTTAGGTTTCTCTAATGGCTTAACTCTTGATTTTTCCTTCTGTACTTTTTGGAAGTCACTATGCGCAGCCCATGCTTGAGGAATTATGCACTATTTGCATAAGGCAAAGTATTTGTATAAGTATTTGGAAGTCTTCTGCATGGGTGATTTCTCTCTTCTCTATTTATAAATTAATAAGTTAATTCAATCATATGTTTATGTCAGTATGAACTCACTTATGTATTTTATAGTTTGGATTATAATACAACATGACTTCATTACTCAAATTTTTTAAACTTTGGCCATTGGAAGATCTTTCCATCTGCTCCTATGTTCTTTGACTTGCCTCCATTATTGTAGGTATTTTTTTTATTTGTTTTGTCTTTTGAGCATTTTTCTATACTGTGAGATGCATCAGACCCATATTTCTTTGTCCCAGTTCTAGAATCAGTCATTTCTCCAAGGAACCCTGATTTTCGTTTATTGAAAGATAGCATTAGAAACCACAATCTGGTCAGTGGAGTATAAGAAGGGAATTGAGGGGGAAAGTGGAGGGATAGAGTAAGGGAAGAAGCATGGAATGAATCTGACCTAACTTGCCTATGTTCATATATAAATATACCACAGTGACTCTCACCGTTTAAAAAAAAGTATCTGTAAGTAAATAACAGAGATCAGTGGAGTAGAAAGAAGGGGGCGCGGGAGGGAATAGGAGAAGGAAAGGGGATATTATGGGGACTGGATTATAACAAATTTTATTCCATGCTTGTATAATTATATCAAAATGAATCCTAATAACATGTATAACTAAAAAGAACCAGTTTAAAAAACCAATCTGGGCATTAGGTGTGCTTATTACTACTGAGATTATCTGTTGCTTCTGGGCCTAAAAGAGCAAGGAAATAACATGTGTTTATACTAATGCCTATAGATATTCCTGCCTATTTATAGAAATAAATATATCCATTAATATTTGTATATTTAAGCATCTGTATCTATGTTAAGTCAAGAATGAGTTAATACTTGTGTCACTAACTCTAATCCATTACCCACATGGGTAGGTCTAGCTTTCTTCCTTGTCTTATCTCAAAACTCTGACTCCAAAAGTGAGAAACCTGGCTCTCACCGTCCTATGTCCATGAACTTAATGTTCTGTCCATTAACTTAATGTTCCATTCCCTGAGTCCTTGGGCTTTGTCGCACTGAAACATAACAAATTGGAAGGTCTTTTTTAGAGTGCTTGTGTGCTGGGTGTGAAAGCTAATGTGTAGGCTACTTTCCTCTCAACTTATCTCTTCCCTGGTCAGAATGTTTAACTCTGTACTTGACCATTCTTTCCCAGCCCATATAAAATTCTTTAATCAAAAATTTATAAGAAGGGCTGAGGATTAACTCATTGTAGAGCACTTGCCTAGCATGCATGAGGCCCTGGGTTCACCCCCAAAAACAATCTTGCAAGAAGCATGCATAGTAATACATGTCTATAATCCCAGGTACTTGGGAGACTGAGGCAGGAGGATTCCAAGTTTCAGACCAGCCTGGGCAACTTGAGGAGACTCTCTCAAAATTTAAAATAAAAATGACTGAAGATGTAGCTCAGTGGTAGAGCACTGGCCTAGTATATATGTAAGGTGCTGGGTTTAATCCCTAGTACCATGGGAGCAGGGGAACCTTAGAATGCAAAAATGGAAGAATTCTACTAAAGTAACAAGGATTCTTGAAGATCTGGTATAAATAAGAATTTGACTGAAAATTTCCTGAGACCCTTTAATCTTGTGAGTTCTTTATTGGCTTATGTGTGCGGCGGCTCCTAAAACATACTGGAATCTTGGGCTGTATCCGGACATAATCAGATGTGTTGTTGGAGATGTTGGTCTCATGCTGTTCTTTATAGTCAGAAGATTTGTATTCATTTCTAGCATTTTATTTTAGTAAAAATATATTTTTAATTAATGTCCCGAAAAGAATAAGATGAAAAAACTGTCAATAGTTTATCAAGTGTCATTTGGAATTTAGGCATTTGAGTGAATATATATGATAGTAACTATTTTTAACTATTGTATAAAAGAGAAATCATGAATTCATATTTATCTAAAAGGTAAAAAAGTAAATTTAAAATTTAATGAGAAGTGGAGTATTTACCTCGTCTCAAAGTAGCTCCCCACAGATTTTTTTATTAACTGCAAAACGGAAATGAGCAGCTTCATGGTGCAGATGCCTGGAGGACATCACTTTGACCAAATGATCAAAGTAAACTTCATCAGTAGTAGCACAGATCAAAACTGCACCACTGGTAGTATAAACTGCAAAGAGCGCAGCATCACTTCTGTGATGTTACTGCCAGAGAGGTCCATGACCTGAATCCATCTGTGGGAAAATAACTTCTACACAATAACTATACTGTGATCTTCAAAAGTGTTCAGGTTGTGAACGTTAAGGAGAAACTGAGTGACTATTCCAGACTGACAGACTAAAAAGACATGGTCAAGTGCAGCTGGGTGATAGTGATCCTGATTGCTACAAAGGACATTAATGGAAAAATCGGGAAAGCTCGAGTAGATTCTGAAATTAGATAATGTAATGAAATATAATGTATCCATTACTAATTATTTCCTGATTTGGGAGGTAGTATTCTGTTAATGAATGTTTTTTTTTTTGTTTGTAGGAGAATACATACTAAATATCAGAGACAAGTATCTGGCCATCAATTCACTCCCCGAGGTTCTAAGTTCTAGGTTAATAAAATACTTCCAACTTTCCTGGCAGGTGTAGTGGTGCACTCCTATAATTCTAGTGACTCAGGAGGCTAAGGCAGGATTGCAAGTTTGAGGCCAGCCTGGGCAAGTTAAAGAGACACTGTCTCAAAATAAAAAGTAAAAAGGGCTGGGGAATAACTCAGTGATAGAGTGCTCCTAGGTTCTATCCCCAGTATGTATGTGTGTGCATATATGTATGTGTGTGTATGCTTGTATCTGTGTGTGTGCATTTTTTCCAACTCATTATGAAGCTCTGAGAATAGTATAGAAAAAAAGCTTGAAGTGGGATCCAAGGGAAGATGTCTTTGATTATTTGAAGGACTGTAAATGAAGAGAAATTTTCATTGTTTCTGGAATATACAACTTGAGATTGGAATTGTTTCTTATATTCATTTGACACCTTACAATTTATTGACAGGACTTTTTTTCTTCATGATACATGAAGATGAGATACAAGTTTTTCAGAGCTGCTTTTCCCAGGAGAGGACCAAAAGCCATGAATGTCCTCCAGGCATTTGTACTGTGAAACTACTCTCTTCCCCTTTAATTAATAAAAATTCTGTGGGGAGGTACTTTGAGACTAAATAAATACTCCATTCCACAAAGATTTTAAAGAAGACCCTCCTTGTCTTAAAATTGATAGAACCATCTAAAAAGTGTTCATAGTTTATGGGGGCCGGGGAGCAGGTCCTACATTATGTTTGTCTTTTTCTTTTTTGGCAGAGCTGGGAGATTGAACTCAGGACCTTACACTTGCTAGGAAAGCTCTCTTAACACTGAGCTACATTCCCTGCCCTTCCTATATTATGTTGAAGGTTGATAACCCATCAAAACTCTTTTAACTTAAAGATTCTGTGACTCTCTTCTGACCGGAACATGTCTTACAGCTGCTCTTCTGGGCCTCATCATCTCCCTGAAATGTCAGATCTCAGGTCTTAAACTTCAGTGTCCTGTTCTGGTCATTACCTCTGCCCATTCTCCCCCTCTTCTCCTGCCTTTTTGTTGGGTTGAAGTTTCCAATTTTTTGGACATCTCCATCTTTTTCCAATTCTTTTCCTCCTGACTTCACTCTTCCTTTCTGCTTAGATTGTAGAAGCCTCTATTTCTAGACACTGACCAACAGTTTCTTTGAGTCAGAAGGTGTCCATCAAAACATGACTTATCAATTACCTTAAGGACCATTCGACTCCCCAAGTGTGTTAAATGTCAGGTTAAGGAGTTTGAAATTTATTTAATTGACAGGAGGAACAGATACATGTTTTAGCAAAACATTGACAAATTTCAGCAGGGAATTTATAATTGATATAACCTGTCACCTACATCTGTTAGAATTATTGCTGTACTCAATTTCTAAAAATAAAATATAGCAGCCAGGTGCAGTGGTGCACATGTGCAATCCCAGTGGCTTAAGAGGCAGGAGGATCTCACATTCAAAGCCAGCCTCAAAATGTTCAACATTACTCGTTATAAGAGAAATGCAAATCAAAACCACCTTAAGATTTCATCTTACCCCAATTAGAATGTCTTTTATCAAGAACACAGGCAACAACAGGTGTTGGCGAGGATGTGGGGAAAAGGGTACACTCATACATTGCTGGTGGGAGTGCAAGTTGGTGCAGCCACTCTGGAAAGCAGTGTGGAGATTCCTTAGAAAACTTGGAATGGATCCACCATTTGACCCTGCTATCCCACTCCTTGGCTTATACCCAAAGGACTTAAAATCAGATTGCCTCAGTGATGCAGCCACATCAATGTTCATAGCTGCTCAATTCACAATAGCTAGATTATGGAATCAACCTAGATGCCCTTCAGTAGATGAATGGATAAAGAAACTGTGGTATATATACACAATGGAATATTACTCAGCCATAAAGAAGAATAAAATTATGACATTTGTAGGTAAATGGATGATGTTGGAAACTGTTATGCTAAGTGAGATCAGCCAATCCCATAAATCCAAAAGCCGAATGGTCTCTCTGATAAATGAATGATGATGCATAATGTGGGGGGGAAAGATGGCAAGAATGGAGGAAAGATAGCTAGCATAGAGGGAAGGGAGGGGTGGGGGCCGGTGGGGGGTAAAATTAATAACAGAATGTGTGACAGATACCATTGCCCTGTGTAAATGCATGAACGCACAGATGGTGTGACTCTACTTTGTGTACAACCAGTGAAACAATAGCTGTACTCCATTTGTGTTCAATAAAAAAAAAAAAAAAAAAACAAAGCCAGCCTCAGCAAAAGTGAGGCACTAAACTCAGTGAAACCCTGTCTCTAAATAAAATACAAAATAGGGCTGGGAATTCGACAGCTCAGTGGCCAAGTGCCCTTGAGTTCAATCCCAAGTACCAAAAATAAAATAAAATAATATAAAATGTAGCATATTGTAAAATTAGCATTAAGGAATCAGTGAAAACGTTAAAGAAATGAGGAAACACTTTTTGCTCCCCGTGTGTGTGTTATTGGGAGTCAAACCCAGGGCCTTGTGCTTGTTATTAGCCAAACATTCTGTGTTACTGAGCTATAGTCCTGCTCGTTTTTATTTTTAATTTTGAAATAGTCTTGCTAAGTTACCAAGGCTGGCCTTGAACTTGCAATCCTCCTGCCTCAGTCTCCCAAGTAACGGGGATTACAGGCATGTGACACTGTGCCTAGCTTGAAAACATGAAAGTATTGTAGATTAACAGGTGAAAGTAACTTAATTAAGTCAGTGGAAGTGGGAGTAAAGGGAAGGTTTCAGACCATGAATGAGCAGACTAGATTCATTGAAAATCAAACAGCGTAGGGCTTCAGTAGTGTATGTAACATGACAGATTATCAGAGAAAACCCCTGAATTACACCTGTCTGTCCTCTCAGCAACAATTTTTCTAAAACTTTATCGCAATTGTTATCTCTTTCACCTAAGGTATATGATGTTCTGTTTCACGAGTAAATAAGTCAATGAGTTCTATAGAATAACTCTAATGCCATTGCTAGCAACTAAATTTTGTAGACATTTAATGTAGGAATGCAGCATACTCAAAGGGAAGTTTCCCGAAATTATCTGTGTCTCTGAGTTTTGAAATTTCTTAAAACTTCAGCAGGTGATTTGAACTTTGAAACAAATTCATCTCTTAAAGGCATAAAAACTCTGTTAAATAGATTTTGTAGATGGTTGTACTTTCCTAGGAAACAGATAAGCTTATAGTGAAACGTTAAAATAAAACCTCCTCTCTCCATTTTGCAAGCTGTACGTCAGCTCACTTTTTCTCTTCTTGGGTCTTCCTTTAAAATCAGCTATGCAGCAACACTGGGCTTGCCCTGAGATTTACTCCCAGAAGAGGTAGGAAGAAGGAGAGTAGGGATTTCTGGTACTTTGCAACTGAGTAGACTCACTGTCTGAGCTAAAGCCATTATCTTCATGGTAGCAGGAACATTGGTCAGCAGGTACCTGAGTGCTTCCTGAGCTTGAAGGGGGAATTGAAGAGAAGAAACAGAGTCCCAAATGCTGTGGTAGGGGCTTTTGTTTTCCTTACCACAATGCCTTCCTTTGCTTTCTGTGAATAATAACAACACAAATTGGATAGCTCACTAAGCTGTAGTATTTACTAAGCATCTGTCTTGGAAGTTTTGCATTTTGTACCTCCTTCTTTGAAAGAAGAAACTGAAATTCAGGGAGGTCGAATATCATGCTAAGATTTGAACCTAAATCTTCTGAATCCAGAGCTCAAAAAGGAGGTTAATTCTGAGGCTTCAGTTGTTGGCCCTTCAAAATTGATTTTGTAGTCAGGATTACAGGAGTAGTACACTTTTTCACTGGTCTTTTTTCCTCACTGAAAAATAGTTTTTGCTGGGAATTGTAGGGCTCTGTTTTACAGAAAAATTGCCCTCCAGCAGGTCTGTGTTTTTAATAGGAAAAAAGTAGAAAATGTTGTCCGTGCTCTGATTACAGAATCATTTTACAAAGCATAGGAGAAATTACAGCATTAGAAAAATCAGTTTTGCAAATACCATTATAATAATTGAGGCGGGCATCTAGCGGATGCTAAGAACATTGAGCCTATTGAGGAACTCCCTGTTCACACAATCTGAAAGTATCACCATGCAGATTGCTTATTAATTAAAAAGAGAAAAGCATTCATTTACAGTGGAGAAATATGACAGTGGAGAAGATTAACATAGAATTTGCCATCAGCAGTAAAAGTAAAATCTGTCATGTGCTTCCTGATATACTGTCCTGAGAGGTAAGGACATAGAATTACCTCACAGCTATCTTACCAAATGTTTAATTTGGCGATATAATCATCAGTACTAATCCAGCTTAATCCATCAGATAAATCCAACTTAAGGAACATTTTCAAAACCTCTGGCTTGAACTCCTCAGAAAGATCAGTGTCATGAACAATAGACCAAAATAACTTGCAGAATTATTTTAGATCAGAGGAAGCTAATACAATGTGACAACTAAGTACAGTGCCCACAGCCCCTGATTGAAACCTGGATATAAAACTAAACAAAACAATTGTGAAAGTAAGGACCAGCACAGAGATATTTCAATATGAACTATATACCAAAAAACAGTGTTGTTAAGAGTTAAATAAGTATAAATAAACAAATTCTGGGCATTTAGCATACCCTTGTTCTTAGGAGATACTGTTGAAGTGTATAAGAATTAAATATTTTATTGTTTGCAACTTACTCTTCATTGGTTCAGCAAAAACTAAATATATATGAAAAGGACAAAATATTACCAGTTGACAAATCTAAATAAAAAGCACAAGAATGTTCACATAGTATTGAAACTGTTCTGTAGGTTTGAAAATTAATTTAGGCCAAAGAGAGGGATAGCTGGGTCAAATGGTGGTTCCATTCTGGGTTTTCAAAGGAAACTCCCTACTGCTTTCCAGAGTGGCTGCACCAATTTGCAACCCCACCAGGAATGTATGAGTGTACCTTTTCCCCCACACATCCTCACCAACACCTATTGTTGCTCGTATTCTTGATAATAGACATTCTAATTGGGGTGAGATGATATCTTAGGGTAGTTTTGATTTGCATTTCTCTTATTACTAGAGATGTTGAACATTTTTTCATCTATCTGTTGATTGCTTATAGATCCTCTTCTGTGAAGTGTCTGCTCATTTCCTTAGTCCATTTATTGATTGGGTTATTTGTATTCTTGGGGTAAAGTTTTTTGAGTTCTTTATCTTAGTGCTCTGTCTGTCGTGTGTGTGGCAAAGATTTTCTCCCACTCTGTAGGCTCTCTCTTCACATTGATGACTGTTTCCTTTGCTGAGAAAAAGCTTTTTAGTTTGAATCTATCCCAATTATTGATTCCTGCTTTTATTTCTTGTGCTTTGGGAGTCATGTTAAGGAAGTCTGTTCCTAGGCCCACATGATGAAGATTGGGACCTACTTTTTCTTCTATTAGGTGCAGGGTCTCTGGCCAAATTCCTCGGTCTTTGATCTGTTTTAAGTTGAGTTTTGTGCAGGGTGAGAGATAGGGGTTTAGTTTCATTTTGCTGCGTATGAATTTCCAGTTTTCCCAGCACCATTTGTTGAAGAGGCTATCATTCCTCCATTGTATGTGTTTGGAGCCTTTGTCTAGTATGAGAAAACTGTATTTATGAGCCTATACGCAAAGGACTTAAAATCTGCATACTACAGTGATGCAGCCACATCAATGTTTATAGCAGCCCAGTTCACTATAGCTAGATTGTGGAACCAACCTAGATACCCTTCAGTAGAGGAATGGATAAAGAAACTGTGGTATATATACACAATGGAATATTATTCAGCCATAAAGAATAATAAAATTATGACATTTGCAGGTAAATGGATAGAATTGGAGAAGATCATGTTAAGTGAAATAAGCCAATCCCAAAAAAACAAAGATCGAATGATATCTCTCATAGCAGGGGTGGGGGTGGGCACAGGAAGAATAGAAAAGGGATGGATTGTATAGAAGAAAATGAGGGGTGGGGAGGGGGCAGGGAAGGAAAGATAATAGAATGAGACAAACATCTATATCCTGTGTATATGTATAAATATGAAAATTGTATGATTCTACTTTGTGTACAACCAGAAAAATGATAGTTGTACTCCATTTGTGTACAATGACCTAAAATTTAAAAAAAATTAATTTTTTAAAAAAGAAAATTAATTTAACAAAAGAGGAAAGAATAGAATTATTTATTGAAGTAACTAGATTCTGTGTTAGGTAGCTTTTTGTTGTTGTGACCAAACTATCTGACAAGAACAACTTGGAGAAAAAAAAGATTTATTTTGGCTCACAATTTTAGAGGATTCAGCTCATAGCTGGCTCCATTCTCTGGGCTTGAGGTGAAGCAGAACATCATAATGGAAGGGTGTGGTGAAGGAAAGCTGCTCATCTCATGGGAAACAGAGAGAAGAAGGGGACAGGGAGAAGATAAACTTCTGGGGCACACCCCCAGTGACCTACTTCCTCCAGCTAAGTCCTGCCTTTCAGTAGTTCATCCAGCTATTGTGGGGTTAATTCAGATTCCACTGATGGGGTCAGAGCCTCAAGATTCAGTCATTACCTTAAGTCTACTTCAGAACCTTGCTGCACTGCAGACCATGCTTTCAAATTGTGAGCTTTTAGGGACATTTTAAATCCAAACCATAGCACTCAAGCAGTGAGTGTAGATTTCCATTAAAAAATAACAATGGAAAAGGCTTTTTAAGACAGGAGTTAAAAGTAGTAATCACAAATAGGGGTTTTTCAGGGGGGGGTGGTGAGAGGAGACAGGGAATTGAACTCAGGGGGCACTCAACCACTGAGCCATATCCCCAGTCCTTTTTTGTATTTTATTTAGAGACAGGGTCTCACTGAGTTGCTTAGTGCCTCACTTTTGCTGAAGCTGAATTTGAACTCTGAATCCTCTTGCCTCTGCCTCCCTAGCACTGGGATTAGAGAATGCACCCCCTCACCTGACTCACAAACACTTTTTCAATTTCATTAATCATATCTAATAAATTAATGCATGGAATGTTGAAGCCATATCCATGATTTATTACCAGTGTTTACCAAGGACTTAATACATCTTTACTTGAATACTCTTGTTGACCCATAACTAATCACTTACTGCTTGATCTATCCTGAAGGTTAACTTTTCTCTAGCAGCAATGTTCCTCTCGAAACTGAGCCACGACTTTCCAAATCTTTAATTCAAAATGACATACCCTAAATTGGGCTTTAGGTAAGAAAAGCACAGTACTTTTCTTTTTTTTTTTATTATTTTTTTTATTCACACAGTTCATATAATCTTACATATACATAGGGTAATCCTGTCTGTCTCAGTCTACTATTTTTCCTTCCCCCACCCCCTCCCATCCCATTTTCCTTCACACCATCCATACTTCCTCCATTCTTTCCTGTCCCACCCATAACCACCCACCCTGTTATGTATCAGCATCCACTGATCAGAGAAAACATTCGGCCTTTAGTTTTTTGGGCTTGACTTATTTCACTTAGCATGATATTCTCCAACTCCACCCATTTACCAGCAAATGCCATAATTTTATTCTTCTTTATGGCTGAGTAATATTCCATTGTGTATATATACCACAGTTTCTTTATCCATTCTTCAATTGAAGGACATCTAGGTTGGTTCCACAATCTAGCTATTGTGAATTGAGCAGCTCTGAACATAGATGTGGCTGCATCCCTATACTTTCCTGATTTGAAGACCTTTGAGTATAAACCGAGGAGTGGGATAGCTGGGTCAAATGGTGGGTCCATTCCAAGTTTTTTGAGGAATCTCCATTCTGCTTTCCAGAGTGGCTGCACCAATTTGCAACTCCACCAGCAATGTACAAGTGTGCCTTTTCCCCCACATCCACGCCAACACTTGTTATTGCTTGTATTCCTGATAATAGCCATTCTAATTGGAATTAGATGAAATCTTAGGGTGGTTTTAATTTGCATTTCTCTAATTACTAGAGGTGATGAGCACTTTTTCATATATTTGTTAATCACCTGTGTATCATCTTCTGTGAAGTGTCTGCCCAGTTCCTTAGCCCATTTGTGGATTGGGTTCTTTGCATTTTTGGTGTAAAGTTTTGTAAGTTCTTTATAAATTTTGGAGATCAGTGCTCTGTCTGAAGTGTGTGTGGAAAAGATTTTTTCCCACTCTGTAGGCTCTCTTTTCACATTCTTGATTGTTTCTTTTGCTGAGAAAAAGCTTTTTAGTTTGAATCCGTCCCCTTTATTGATTCTTCCTTTTATTTCTTGCGCTCTGGTGGTCATGTTGAGAAAGTCTGATCCTAAGCCAATATGAAGAAGATTCAGGCCTACTATTTCTTCTATTTGACAAAGAGTCTCAGGTCTAATTCCTAGATCTTTGATCCATTTTGAGTCAAGTTTTGTACAGGGTGAGAGATAGGGGCTTAATTTCATTTTATTGCATATGGATTTCCAGTTTTGCCAGCACCATTTGTTGAAGAGGCTGTCTTTTCTCCACTGTATGTTTTTGGCACCTTTGTCTAGTATGAGATAACTGTATTTATGTGGGTTTTTCTCTGTGTCTTCTATTCTGTACCACTGGTCTATCTGTCTATTTTGGTGCCAATACCATGCTGTTTTTATAACTATTGCTCTAGAGTTTAAGGTCTGGGATTGTGATACCTCCTGCATCATTCTTCCTGCCCAGAGTTGTTTTGGCTATCCTGGGTCTTTTGTTCTTCCATGTGAATTTCATGATTGCTTTTTCTATTTCTGGGAGGAATGTCATAGGAATTTTTATTGGAATTGCATTAAATTTATCTACCATCTTTGGAAGTATGGCCATTTTGATTATATTGATTCTGCCTATTCAAGAACATGGAAGATCTTTCCATCTTCTAAGGTCTTCCTCAATTTCTTTCTTTAATGTTCTGTAGTTCTCGTTGTAGAGGTTTTTCACCTCTTTGGTTAGATTGATTCCCAAATATTTTATTTTATTTGAGGCTTTTTTTTTTTTTGGAACCGGGGATTGAACTCAGGGACACTCGGCCACTGAGCCACATCCCCAGCCCTATTTTGTATTTTATTTAGAGACAGGGTCTCACTGAATTGCTTAGGGCCTCGCTAGGTTGCTGAGGCTGGCTTTGAACTCCCGATCCTCCTGACTCAGCCTCCCAAATCACCTGGATTACAGGCGTGCGCCACTGCGCCCGGCTTATTTGAGGCTATTTTGAATGGAGTTGTTTTCCTCAATTCACTTTGAGATGATTCATCGCTTATGTAGATAAATGCATTTGATTTATGTGTGTTTGTTTTATATCCTCCTATTTTGCTAAATTTATTAATTAGGTCTAAAAGTTTCCTGGTGGAGTTTTTTGGATCCTCTAAATATAGGATCATGTCATCAGCAAATAGTGACAGTTTGAATTCTTATCTTCCTATTCGTATACCTTCAATTTCTGTGGTCTAATTGCTCTGACTAGCATCTCCAGCACAGTGTTGAATAGAAGTGGTGACAGTGGGCATCCCTGTCTTGTTCCAGTTTTTAAAGGGAATCTTTCAGTTTTTCTCTTTTAAGAATGATGTTGGCAGTGGGCTTAGCATAAATAGCCTTTACAATGTTCAGGTATGTTCCTACCATCCCTATTTTTTCTAGTGTTTTGAGCATGAAGGGGTGTTGTATTTTGTCACATGCTTTCTCAGCATCTATCAAAATAATCATATGATTCTTAACCTTAAGTCTATTGATGTGATGAATTACATTTATTGATTTTTGGATGTCGAACCAACCTTGCATCCCTGGGATAAACCCCACTTGATCGGGGTGCACTATCTTCTTAATATGTTTTTGTAAGCGATTTGCTAGAATTTTGTTGAGGATTTTAGCATCTATATTCATCAGAGATATGGGCCTAAAGTTTTCTTTTCTAGATGTGTCTTTGTCTGGTTTTGGTATCAGAGTGATACTAGCTTCATAGAATGAATTTGGAAGGGTTCCCTCCTTTTCTATTTCATGAAATACTTTCAGGACTATTGGTATAAATTCTTCTTTGAAGGTCTTGTAGAACTCAGCTGAGAATCCATCTGGTCCCGGGCTTTTCTTGGTTGGAAGGCTTTTGATGGCTTCTTCTATTTCATTTCTTAGGATTGATATGTTTAAATTGTGTATGTCCTCCTGGTTCAGTTTGGGAGAATCACATGTCTCTAGGAATTTGTCAGTGTCTTCAAGATTTTCTATCTTATTGGAGTATAGGTTTTCAAAGTAGCTTCTAATTATGTTTTGTTTTCAGTGGTGTCTGTTGTGATATTTCCTTTCTCATCACGAATTTTAGTAACTTGAATTTTCATTCTCCTTCTCTTTGTTAGTGTGACTAAGGGTTTATCTATTTTGTTTACTTTTTCAAAGAATCAACTTTTTGTTTCGTCCATTTTTTGAATTGTTTCTTTTGTTTCAATTTCATTGATTTCAGCTCTGATTTTCATTATTTTCTGTCTTGTACTACTTTTGGTGTCATTCTGTTCTTCTTTTCTAGGGCTTTGAGATGTAAGGTTAAGTCATTGAGTTGTTGACTTTTTATTCTTTTCTTGAATGCACTCAATGCAATGAATTTTCCTCTTAGTACTGCTTTCATAGTGTCCCAGAGATTTTGGTATGTTGTATCATTGTTCTCATTTACCTCTAAGAATTTTTTTTGTCTCCTCCCTGATGTTTTCTGTTATCCATGCTTCATTCAATAGCATATTATTTAGTCTCCAGGTGTTGGAGTAGTTTCTGTTTTTTCTTTTGTCGTTGATTTCTCATTTCATTCTATTGTGATCCAATAGAATACAAGGTAGTATCTCTACTTTTCTGCATTTACTAAGGGCTGCTTTGTGGCATAACGTATGGTCTATTTTAGAGAAGGAGCCATGTGCTGCTGAGAAGAAAGTATATTCACTCATTGATGAATGGAATATTCTATATATGTCTGTTAAGTCTAAGTTATTCATTGTGTTATTGGGTTTTATGGTTTCTTTGTTTAGTTTTTGTTTGGTAGATCTGTCCAGTGGTGACAGAGGTGTGTTAAAGTCACCCAGAATTATTGTGTTGTGGTCTATTTGATTCCTGTAATTGAGAAGGATTTGTTTGATGTACATGGATGGACCATTGTTTGGGGCATAAATATTTATGATCATTCTGTCTTCTTGATTTATGGTTCCCTCAAGCAGTATGTAATGTCCTTCTTTATCCCTTCTCACTAGCTTTGGCTTGAAGTCCACTTTATCTGATTTAAGGATGGAAACTCCTGCTTTTTTACTGAGGCTGTGTGCATGGTAGGTTTTTCCCCATCTTTTCACCTTTAGTCTGTGGATGTCCTTTTCTATGAGATGAGTCTCTTGAAGGCAACATAGTGTTGGGTCTTTCTTTTTAATCCAGTCTGCCAGTCTATGTCTTTTGATTGACAAATTTAGGCCATTAACATTCAGGGTTATTATTGAGATATGATTTGTATTCCCAGTCATTTTGGCTTAGATTTGGTTTTTAATTTGACTTGGTTTCTCCTCTAATTGGCTTTTCTTTAGGATAGTTCCTCCCTTTGATGACTTACATTGTTGTTGTTCATTTCTTCCTCATGGAATATCTTGCTGAGAATGTTCTGTAGCGCAGGCTTTCAATGTGTAAATTCCTTTAACTTTTGTTTGTCATGGAAGGATTTTATTTCATCTTCAAATCTGAAGGTTAGCTTTGCTGGATATAGGACTCTTGGTTGGCAGCCACGTTCTTTCAGAGCTTGAAATATATTGTTCCAGGCCGTTCTAGCTTTTAGGGTCTGGGCTGAGAAATCTGCTTATATCCATATTGGTTTCCCCCTATATGTAATCTGCTTCTTTTCTCTCACAGCCTTTAAAATCCTATCTTTATTTTGTACCTTAGGCCTTTTCCTTATAATGGGTCTTGGTGTGGATCTGCTGTAATTTCGTGTATTTGGTGTTCTGTAAGCCTCCTGTAGTTGAGTTTCCATTTCATTCTTCAGGTTTGGGAAATATTCTGATATTATTTCATTGAATAGGTTTTTCATTCCTTTGGTCTGTATCTCTGTATTCCTTTGGCCTTCCTCAATCCTGATAATTCTTAAATTTGGTCTTTTCATGATATCCCATAGTTCTTGGAGGTTTCGTTCATGATTTCTTACCATCTTCTCTGTTTGGGCAACTTTATTTTCAAGATTCAATATTTTGTCTTCATTGTCTGAGGTTCTGTCTTCTAAGTGATCTAGTCTGTTGGTGATACGTTCCATTGAGTGTTTAATTTGGTTTATTTTTTCCTTCATTTCAAGGATTTCTGTTTAGTTCTTTTTCAGAATCTCTCTTTGTTGAGTTGATCTTTTTTTGTTTCCTGTAGTTGCTTTTTCATTTGCTTATTGGAATGGTCAGTCATTGCCTGCTTTTGCTCTCTTAACTCATCATTTGCTTCTCTGAACCTTTTTTATCATGTATATTCTGAACTCCTCTTCTGGCATTTCTTCTACCATGCTGTCATTGGATTCTATTAGTGTAGAATCTTGGTTTGTTTGGAACACTTTCCTCCTTTGTTTTTTCATGTTGTTTATGTATCTTCCCCTCTATCAATGAAGATCTAGGGTATTATAGTTTCTGCCCGATAGGCTTATAGTGACCCTATAGTTTTCTGAAACCTCTTCTTTAAAGGGGGGAATCAATATTAGAACACCCAGTACAATATGCAGCTGTAAAGCAAATAGCCCCTATGAAGACTATTGTTACAGTAGTCTTTTTGTTACAATATTGTTACAGTATTGTCATAATAAACAGAGAGAATGAGTTCAATTATTATCTGCAGTATAACAGATTTGCAATGAGGAGTACAGTTTCTAATGGAGGACAAAGAGGAGGAGGAGGGGTGTAAGCTGTAACTGTTAACAGTGTAAGAAAAGAGTATGAAGTTCTAGGTCATAGGAAGAGTGAAAGTGTAGTCAAAAGAGGTTGGTTGTTAGCATGAGAAAAGTGAAAAAAAGCCTTTGAGGAAAGAGGTAAACAAAAGGAAAGTAGAGAGCAAGAAAAGTAAAGAAATAAAAGTTTAAAAGCTATCACAAAGGAGAAAAACACATCTACAGTATAACCGTCATATACTTTTGAAACCTCCCAGTCTTTAGTAGCCTGAGGCATGGGAGGTACCTGACAATGAACTTCCAGTCTCCAGCAGGCCTCTCAGGATGGGATTTGCCCCACCTAATGACAGTTTCCTCTTCGCAGGTAATCCAAGATGGCTGCACTGGCTTCCAAGCGTGTTGGCAAGTGGGGAAATGCAGCGCAGGGCGTGGGCACCGAGACTGTGTGGGGTGCAGTCAGTCAGGCTGGGCCCCTGA
The DNA here is from genome assembly GCA_020662805.1 of Glaucomys volans. Classification (NCBI taxonomy): domain Eukaryota; kingdom Metazoa; phylum Chordata; class Mammalia; order Rodentia; family Sciuridae; genus Glaucomys; species Glaucomys volans. The sequence goes on from JAJEJO010004933.1 coordinate 424,127, forward strand.
AGGTGTTGTGCTGTCAGTCAAGCCAGGGGTCCTGGAGGCGGGGTGCTGTCAGTTGGGCTGGTGATCCTGCAGCTCCTGACTTTTTTCCCCCCAAAATGGCGGCAGTCACGTGTAATCAAACCTGCGGGTACTGTGATGGTGAACTTCCAGGCAACAGCAGGCAGCTGGCGATCCACTGATGGTCTGCAGGCTCTGCAGGCTACTCGGGGACAATCGGCAGATGAACCTCGGTTGGTGGGCGATGGGTAGGTGAAAGGCAGGCGAACAGGCAAGTGATGGATGATAGGCTGCAGTCAGTGAGCAGTCTGCACTCAACTGTAGTCACTATGCTGGCAGACTGCGGGTGATCGAGGTAGACAGATGTGGTAAGCAGCAGGGGATCAATGAGGAGTAAAGTCTGCTTCACGGAGAAACAGATTTTCCTCTGTTTGAATCCTGAGTTGTGGAGCAACAAGGAACACAGCCTCCCTCTCGTCCGCCATCTTGGATCCTCAATCCACAGGGCTTTTCTTTGAGAGGTAGTACCCTATGTAACTCATCAGATTATAGGGGCTTTACAACCTACCACGATTAAGAACCCAGTTCTTCACTTGTATTCTGATGCTCTGTTGCATTTATTTTTCATTTTGTTGGATCTGTAGTGACAATCTCCTTTGCCATTACTCTTCCCAGTCTCCTCTGTGCTAACGTGATGAAACTATGCCTATGTTTGATTCCTCTTTCTAGTCTGTTTAAGATTCTTCTTTGCCCTCCTGAGAGCAGATATGGTTTTCATGTCATCAAGAATAGATCATTTTCACTGAGTACAGTGGAGCACACCTGTAATCGTGGCTACTTAGGAGGCTGAGGCAGGAGTATCACAAATTCAAGGCCAGCCCCAGCAACTTAGTGAGAACCTATCTTAAAATAAAAATTAAATGTATGAGTTTGTAGGGATGATCCCAGCTAATATGTATAACCCTAAAGCTCTAATTTAAAAAAAAATGTATGTCAGACCTTGAAAAAAATTAGAATTTTAACTTAAAAGGGCTGGGGGTGTATTGTAGCTCAGTGGTAAAGCACCCCTGGATTCAATCTTCAGTACCAAAAAAAAAGAAAAGAAAAACAAAATGTAATTTTCTACTCTATTTCAGAAAGAAAAATAAAAAAATAAAGAAGTGAAAGGATCCTTGATCATAGTATGTGCTCAATAAATATTATTGAATGGATGGTTGAAATCATTAAACATTTCTTTTCCCAAACAGCTTTCTTGTTGAAATTAGTTGATGGATTTATTTAGTGTTCTTTGAAAGAAATTACCTCAGCTACCTGTGCAGCTTTCCCTCTTCCTTTTCCAGCTTGAGTCTTCAAGAGGGAGCCTCAGCACTGATTTCTAAACTGTTTGTACCTGGTGTGATTATAAAGCAATGAGACTGATTGTCATATGTCGTTCGTGGGATCCGTCTCAGTTACTTTATAGCCATACCTGGTATCTTATACCACAGATCTTTGCCTGTTGAACATTTTTAAAGCACAAACCAAAGATTTCTAGATGGAAATTTAAACTGACTTAGCATTATTTTATGTTTTTTCCAATTCATTAACTGGAACTCATTTCAGAAAGGTAATTAGATGTTAATTTTATTGCTTGCTTTAATTTTGCAGTTTTTTTATGGATTTTTAATCAGTATTCTGATAAACTGCTGTTCTGATAAAATGGCTGAAACAATTTTGAATAAGGTAATATATAAATATATGTTCCATTGGATTACATTTTTCATAAAATTTCTTTAATTGAATTTTTTCTGTCACATGTAGTCTTTTGACTACATATAATACAAGGATAGTCCTTTTAGCTAAATATGATAAACATATAAAGCCAAATGTTTTTAATACTCATCAAAGAAGCTTTTGAAAGTCAAGTATTAGGGGTTGTTCGTTTCGTTTGCTGGTTTACATTTACATCCACAAACCTGATTCATATTCTAATATGTAATTACAATTTTTTTCTTTCCTCAAATAAAATGTTTATTCCCTTTCTCCTATACTTCAGTCTCTCTTAGGGCTTCTTTGAAGAACTCAGATTGTAAAAGTTGCATGTTCCCACAGTAGGTTTATAAAAGGTTGGTTGCTAACAGATCACTGGTAGACAGTCTTCCCTGTTTCCTTAAATTAGGAAGCTATTTCCTTTGTGTACAAGGAGAGGGAGAGAGATTTTATGCTGTCCACAGGAGAGATAGTTATTTGCTTTGAATGTCTTCCAGCTTCTAGAAATTGAGAGGGAAAGGACTAAGTGACTTAGAAGGGTAACTTAAGACCACCATTATAGTTAACTTACATTATGTGTGGCTGTGACAGACCTCTTGACAGCTATTAGAAGCTGGAGATTTTTGATGCCAAACTAGTCCAGAATGTTGAAGCTTGAATCTGTCTCAAGAAGGGCTTGAGTTCCAAAAGGGTTCTGGAGTGAATTCGAAAAGACTCTTAACCCTGGCCAGGTCTACATATAGCACTAAAGTTAGTTTGCAGTGTTACTAATAAAAGGTATGACAGTTTGTTGTTGTAGTTTTATTACCAGGCATGTATCATAAGTCTCAGTGGTGGTGTAAAGTTCCATGCCTGTGCTTCTTTCTATCCTTGTACTAGTTTTACACATAATAGGTACTCCAGGAGTGCACAAAATGCCTACTTGTACCATATGTAACGGTACTTTTCTCCTTTTCTTAATATGTTAGGACTTTCTGAAGACCATGTAAGATGGAAAAAGTTTTATAATATAAACCCACCATGATCTTATCACATTTCTATGGCTCTATATTATGCTATGTTACTATCTGTTATCAGATTTGGCTGGCTTAATATTTGTTTTAAAATGTAGTTGTCTTTAAGATGAGTTAATATGGTTCTTAACACTGCAGTTTTATGTCTTATGTCTAAGTTTTGGGTACTACACAACTTGGTCCCACTTGGTGCCTGCATACCCAACTGCAACTTCATTTCAGTTGAAAAGCTTAATCTATAAACTCTTTCCATTAGCAAAATTTGTAGTAGTTTTTTTTAAGGAACATATTTATATATTTGGTTTTTCTAAAAATTGTAAGTGTCACTTGAGTATATATATTTATTTTGCATTACAGGCACTGGAGATATTATTGCTGTCATGATAACAGAATTGAGGGGTAAAGATATTTTGAGTTATCTGGAGAAAAACATCTCTGTACAAATGACAATAGCTGTTGGAACTCGAATGCCGCCAAAGAACTTCAGCCGTGGTTCTCTAGTCTTCGTGTCAATATCCTTTATTGTTTTGATGATTATTTCTTCAGCATGGCTCATATTCTACTTCATTCAGAAGATCAGGTACACAAATGCACGTGACAGGAATCAGGTGAGCTACCAGAACTCTGCCGCAATTAGTTCTTATCAGCCATAACCCATAGACATGTACTGTGTTCACACATCTTGCAACATTTTTTTTCATTAAAAACAAAATTGTAACCTTAAGTCATTGTAATATATTGAAAACATATCTACACTGATATTTTAAATACCTAAAAGGGGAAATTGTTCTATTTATAGTTATCATTGAAAATATTCTGGTTAGTTAGATAGTTTAATGTCATGATATGATATAACTAATTATATTAATTTGGAGAAATATCACAAAGTTGTATTTTGATTTTTTATTTGTTCTAATTAGTTATACATGCCAGTAGAATGCATTTTTGACACATTCATAATGGAGTATAACTTCTCATTCTTCTGGTTGTACAGGATGTAGAGTTATACAAGTAACATTCTTGAACTGGTAACTTTGGTTGTCACAAGAGGAGATCTAGGAGAATTGAGGAGATTTCATTCTGTACACTTTTCCATGTGAATTTTTTTTCCACATAAATTTTGAACTATATATTACCTATTCGGGAGAGAACAACTCAATTAAAAATAAATTCCCTGTCATATCTAAACTCAGACTTGGGGTGAGGGTGAGGTGGGGAAGAACAAGAGACAAAATCGCTCTGAATGGTCATTTCAGAAATTCTATCCATCTACACATCCTAAGGGCCAAAGAATTTTGGTTGAATGAATAAAGACTCTACAGAGGCAGTTCCCTGGAGTGGAGAGTCTGGAGAGGTGGTGGTTCTCTGGGTTTATTAAGTTTGTGTGATATCCTAAGAGTTGGGTTTGGGTTGTCACTCTCCTAGGCTTTTCCTATAGAAATCTAGGAAGTTAATTGCTTAGAGAAAAGCCAAGTTTTGCATAGTACCATCTTGTTGTAACAGTGCATATGGATTCCTATGAGGGAGTTGGAATTTTTATTTCTCCTCTTCTCATAAAAGCAGTACAGACTTTGGCATGGAAGAGGTCTGAATTCAAATTCCTACCTTATTACCAGTTTACCTATTCCTTCCTGAATGGTTTATTTAGTTTCTCAACTTGTTTTTTCATCTGAAAATAGTTAGGAAATTTCTTTTCCTTTGTTTTGCTGTACTGGGAATTGAATTCTGTGCCACACGTATGCTACTAAAATCTCTACCACTGAACCACGCCCCCCACCTTTGAGATTTCTGAGAACTACAGTTTATTGAACATATATGTGCCAGGCTCTGTGAAGTAATCTAGTACACCTTTGCATTTTTTAAATAAGTCTTATTATTTATAATTGCAAACTTCCAAAAAGTTGCAAGAATAATGCAAAAGCATTCCCTTCATGCAGATTATCCAACTGTTAACATTTTGCTGTATTTTCTTTTCTATGTATGTATTTTTTTTAACCATTTGAGAGTAAGTTTGAGATATTGTGGCCCCTACTTTTAATACTTCATTGTGTGTTTTGTGAAAACAAGAACATTCTTTTTTACATAACCATAGTATGATTACCAGAATCAGGAAATTAACATTGATCCAGGGCACTATCTGATCTACAGATGATTTTCAAGTTGTATAAAACTGCTCTTGATGTCCATTTTGATAGCAAGGAAAACGCCAAATTGATGAGATCAGATTGTACCTTGCATTCCATTGTCATGTCTCTTACTGTTTCGGGACATTGACATTTGAGAAAAGGGTCAGATTTTGTATTTGAGTTTGTCTGACATTCCTTCATGATTATATTCAGATTATGTGCACTTTCTCAGAAATACCAGCCCTTTGCATTTTTTAAATCTTTATTCATTTTTTTTCTTGGTACTGGGGATTGAACCCAGGGGCACTCGATCACTGAGCCACATCCCCAGCCCTATTTTGTATTTTATTAAGAGACAGGGTCTCACTGAGTTGCTTAGGGCCTCATTAAGTTGCTGAGGCTGACATTGAACTTGCGATCCTCCTACCTCAGCCTCCCAAGTGCTGGGATTACAGGCGTGCACCACCACGCCTGGCTCATTTTTTTTTTTTTTTTTATGTGATGCTGAGGATCAAACCCAGTGCTTCACACATGTAAGGCAAGTGCTCTACCAGTGAGCTCCAGCTCCAGCCCTAGTCCCCTTTGCAGTTTTTCAAGCTTTGAGATAATTGAAAATTCACTTGCATTTGTAAGAAATAATGCAGAGATCTGTTTTCCCCCAGTGATAACATTTCTTAATTATATTAAGTATTACAATCCAGAAATTGATGTGGATGTAATCCACTGATCTTACCGGAGTCACTGGACTCTTTGAGATTTCTCCAGTTTAATTTGTATTTGTGTGTGTATGTGTGTGTGTGTGTGTGTGTGTGTGTGTTTGTTTGTGGTGGACACGGGTCTTATACTCATGTGACCATCACAGCCAAGATACAAAACAGTTTCATCGCAAGGATTCCTTGTGCTGCTCTTACAGCCATAACACCTTCTTCCCTAACCCCTTGCCACCACTAATCTGTTCCCCATCTTTACAGCTTTGTCATCTCAAGAATGTTATGTAGATGGAGTTATATTGTACTTCACCTCTAGAGTTTAGATTTCTTCATTAAGCATAATTCCCTTGAGGTCCTTCAACTTGTGTGTATCGGTAGTTTATTCTATTCTAGTAATTTTGATTTTAATTTGCATTTTTCCTGTGACTACTGATGTTGATTATCTTTTCATGTGCTTAATTGCCGTCCTCTTTAGTGAAGTGTTCATTTATGTCTCCTGCTCATTTTCTTGCCTGGATTGTTTTTCACTGCTCAGTTTTGGGTGTTCTTTAGCTATTCTAGATACAAGTCCTTTGTCAGTTGTGAGGTTTTGCAAATACTTTCTTGAAGTCTCGTTTGTCTTCTCAACCTCTTTATTGGGTCTTTTGAAGAGCAGAAATTTTTTATTTTGATGAAGCTTAATTAATGACTTTTTCCTTTTTTGAATCAAGTATTTGATATGAAATCTAAAAATAAAAACCCTGTCCAGTCCTAAGTATCCCAAAGATTTTCTTTTTATTTTTGCTAAAAGTTTTGTAATTTTATCTTTTAGATTTAAGCTTAAAGTTTATTTTTTGGAAACCTTTTCTCTTTTCTAATATATGCATTTAGTGCTATAATTTTTTCTCAACACTTCTTTATCTGTGCCCTACACATTTTAAATTGTTAATAATTTAAGATGTTATATTTTCATTCAATTCTATTTTTTTCCTTTTGAAATTTTCCTCTTTGACTCATGTATTATTAAGAAATGTGTTTAGCCATGAACAGTGGCATGTGCCTGTAATCCCATTGGCTTGGGAGGCTGAGGCAAAAGGATCACAAGTTCAAAGCCAGACTAGCAACTTAGCGAGGCCCTAAGCACATTAAGCAAGACTCTGTCTCTAAACAAAACATAAGAAAGGGCTAGGGATGTGACTCAGTGGTTAAGTGCCCCTGGGTTTAATCCCTGGTACCAAAAAAAAAAAAAAAAAAAAAGACAAAAAGAAACATGTTTAATATCCACCTGATTTTTTTTTATTATGTTATTATCACTATTATTTTAGTGACTCCTTTATGATCATTATGAAATACTTTGATTCCTATTCTTTTTCTGTTTCTTAAGATTTGCTTTATGATCTAGGATATGGTCTGTCTTGGGGAATGTTTCTTGAGTACTTAAAAAAATGTGTGTGTGTTCTACTGTTGGGTGGAGCATTATATAAATGTCAGATCAGTATGCTCAGCTTGTGCCTGTGAGGAGCTGGGTTGGGGGATTACCTTTGCACTGGTTGCTAGTGGAACTAGTGTAAGAGAACTAGTGTGTAAGAGAAGTAGTATTTGGCTAGAGTAAAATAGGTATTGCCCACAGAGTTTTCTGACATTAGATCACCTTCTTCCTGGAACTTTGACTTGAGAAGTTAGGCTTTTCTTGGCTTTGTCTGTTCCTATTGGCAGTTACAGTTTGGAGGCTTCTTAGCATATATTGTCTGGAATATATGGGAAGCAGTAAAGAAGCCCAAGGAACTCAGCACCCTGTGTTTCTTCCTCAAGTCTTAAGGTTCTTGGATAACCCACTTCCTCTTTCCTTATTATAATATGCTGTATTACTAAAAAAACAGATTAGAGATTTTTTTTTTAAATGTTGTCATATGAAATTCTGAGAATAAAATGATGAGTAGCTGCTTGACTGAAAGCCTAAGCTGAATGTAGCACTTCAGGGACCTTTGGAAAAAAACTCATGGTTGTCCCAGGAGCCTACTATTTGAAGATAGTGCTTTAATTAGCACCCAGTAAGAGGCCTATGTGTGATGAAGGAGTAAATGCAGTCACCATCAGGCACTGGCCATAAACAGGGCTTATTTCCCTAGCATTTGTTTTGTGGCTCCTTTCAAAAGCATCCCTCTCCAGACAGTGCTTCAGTGGAAAGTAATGTTCTGACCTTTTTTCTTCCTTCCGTTTTCCCTAACATCGAGAAATGCTTGATGAAATTTTTATGTGGCTTAAAAAGCTTAGCTTATTAAAGTTTAATAAGCAGATGACAGCAATTCGACTGGTTGAAAACTTTGTCTATTTTAAAAGAGAGGCCAGAACTAGTACCAAGGAAAACAGTGAGTTTACAAAGAGACTCAAAAAAATGTTGTAAGGACACAGTTATTTCTACAGAATATGCTACTACATTATAAATAACTCTCTAAGCACAATGTAAGCACAGTTGTAACACTTGAGACCATTTTACATGTGATATGAAAATGTAATGCTTTGGCTTTTAGTTTACTGCCTAAGTGTTTGTGGTTTGTTCTTCCTGAAAAACTGTTTCAATACATCAGAATTCTATGTTTAGGCACAAATAGCTCAGATGATGGTCAATGGTAAACCTAAGTGTAATGTCACTTTCTAAGTTAAGTCATTGATAGTTTTTTTTAACAATTCCATGATTAATATTGCACTTTTAATCCCACAGTAGCCAAATCTGATTCCTAAAGCAGTTCAATAAAATTTTTTTTTTTTTGCTGTTGAAGAAAAGGGCAGATCTAAAAATTTTCGTAACCTAATGGACTCGAGTTTAGACTGTCTTATGAAAATTTCCTATAAAAATGCATATAATTTTTAAGATATTTAAAACTTCCAAAAACGTTTTTAACATGTGAATGCAGTATCCTAGACTTTATAAATATCTCCCAGGTTAGTGAAATGAAATACAATTTTATTACCCATTTTCACTTTAAAAGTTCAATGGGTAGTCAGGTGAAGAATGTACTTGCATGTCAAAGTATAGATGTATACCAAATGTTCCTCTGTCAGAGGAAAGCTAATACTTGCTAGTACTTTGTGTTTATACATTTAATCTTTGAAAAATTTTGGGTTCAAAAGTTTTTCTTTCCAAGTTGGAGGATAAGTAGGAGTATTATATATACCATCCAGACTTTTCCTCTAGAAAAAGATTATATGGTCAAGAAAAGGCAGACTATTTTTTGTCATTATTGCATGATAACAATGAATTTTGTTTATTATGTTTGTTAGGGATTAACAATTCCAAAAGAACTTGAAAGGATAGGTGTTTGAACTGAGTTTATTATTTCACTAATTTTTTTAGATATTGCAAATATTTTTCAAGCCCTGCTATATAATCAATTTACATAAATAAACAACACTTTCCATATGCAGAAACTTTATGCCTTCTAAAGTTCTACAGCAAGAGCTTAAGATTGATTGATTTTAACAGTTTCCTCTTAAGATTAAAATGTTTTGAAGATGTTGATTTCTGGATCCTTGGGATTTCACATAGGGCTAGGCATGTCACTGTTTAATGAATTAAAGAATGAGCTTACATTCTATTGGAAAGGCAAACAGGCCTCATCAAAATTCTGTGGGATATAAGTATTTCTCTTGTGGGGCAAAATAATGTTACTCTAGGTGAGTCAGGGACACTTTTCAGAGAAGGTAGTGATATTTGAGATGAAGTTCAAAGGAGAATATGCCTTCATCAGACAGAGATTGGGAGGAGAGTAAGGCAAAGATATCATTTTCCACAGAGCTGGGGATAGATAAAAAGAGACAGGAGAGTTGAATGGCAGAATATTAGGAATAGCAGGGAGGAGGCTGGGGACTGTGAACCAATATTAGATGAGTAAATTAACACTAGACTATGAAGGGCTTAAATCACATGCTGAAGAGTTTTAGCAGTATAGTGATAGAAGATGTTTTCCTGATGGATAAGACTTGCTGGGGGCATAGGGAGCTGGCTCCTTAAGAGGGAAAAACTAAGCAAAGACTGATATTAATAAACAGGGTATGTAGAGCTAAAGGGAAGGATTGGAGCACAGGGAGATGGCTTATGAAAAAGAGCCAGAGACACTTCTTTTGACACAAAAAGGAAAAAAAAAGTAGTAATGAGAGAGTGAATGAAGGAGGGTATAGATCACTAGACATTCTCAGTCAGGCAACAATTATATTCACAGCACCTGGATTTCACCAGGTTTTAAAAGAGAAATTTATATGTTGAGAAAGACCTAATAGTGTTTCTATCAGAGAATTCTGATTACAGAAAATGAGTTTCATTAGTGTCCTGTCCTCTGCATTTAGTGAGCTTTGAACAAATTATTCCTGTTAGATTAAGCAGTATGAGTTGTTTTAAATTGTTTTCTACCAATTTAAAATTTTTTTACCTTTTGCATTCAAATATAGAATAATGTTCTCTTTGGCATATTTGTCAGTTCTGATCGAGTAAAATAAGGTATTCTGACCCCCAACAATCAGTTCCCTTGAGATTTTATATATGATATGGGAAGTCTTTTAAAAAATTTTACAGTGTAAAAAGGACTGGGCTGGAGAACCAGGAGACCTGGGGATCTAATCCTGATATTTAACTGATTGTGTAGAGATAACCTGAGCTCTCCCTGGGGCTTGGTTTTTCTCCTTTGTAAAATGAGGTATTCTTGTGGTTTTGACATTTCTAACCTCCTGTATATGGCATGGTGGAAACTTCAGAAGTTTCATTACTTGTGGAAGGGATGCAACCAGAAATACAGATAGGAGCTAGGGCATGTAGCTCAATGACACATCACTTGGTTAGCATATGCAAGGTCCTGAGTTTGGTCCCAGCCCCAACTAACCCCCAAAAGGAAAGGATATACCAGAGAATAAGAGTGTGTTGATAGAACATTAGGGCACATGACTTAGATTGGTTTGTGCTTATTTTAGTGGATTTCACTAAGGCGATATAGAAAAAACAGTGGGTTTTGGCATATTTTTGTTTTGTTTTGTTTTTCTTTTGTTTTAATTTTTGTAGTTGTAAATGGACAGCATGCCTTTATGTTTATTTTTATGGGGTGCTAAGAATCAAACCCAGTGCCTCACACATGCTTAGGCAAGCGCTCTGCTGCTGAGCCCCAGCCCCCCAAAAGCAGAGTTTTTCCTGCTGTACTCTCACAACCAGTCATACTCTTCTGACACCAGATGTGTTAGGGCTTCCCACATACCAAGCAAGCAATCCTCCAGTTTTTCAGTGGATACGAACAGAATGTCCTCTAATTTAATTCAGTTCTGACACTGTCTACCTGGAGATGGTGTCATCTCACAGGTAGAAGACTCGGTTCCACAAGACTACTCCTGATTGCCAATGCCATTTGCAAGCCTCACATTGTTTTAATCCGTGCTTCTTACTCACCCCTTCCTGGGGGTCAACTAATTTCCTAGAGCTCTTCACAGAACTCAGAGAAACATTTACTTACATTTAACAGTTTGTTATGTAGGATATTAAAAGGATATAGATGAAGAGATCCATAGGGTAAGATTATATGGGAATTGGCATGGAGCCCTCTCCTGGTGTGTTACCTCTGACCTTCTACCTCTTGCCATCCAGAAACTCTCCAAATCCAGTTCTTTTGGGATTTTATGGATGGTTCATTATGTAGCCATGACTGATTGAATTATTGGCCATCAGTGGTAAAGCAGTTTAACCTTTGAGGACCCCCACCCTCACCCCTGTGGAGATTATGTCTCAAAAGTCTTACCCCTCAAAGCTTGTCTTAGTCTTACCTTTGACCATTCGCCTTCCTGTTGCTATGTTTGCCAGCCATCATTTAGCTTGTTAGCATACAATAGACACCACTTTGAAGATTCCAAAGATTTTAGGAGTTTTATATCATAAGAAAACAGATCAGATATTTATTTCACAGTATCACAGTCTCAAAAGAACCATGTGAGAACACCTTTTTTTTTTTTTTTGAGAGGATGAGGATGGAAGCACTTTAAAAGTTCGCCCTCTCCCCCTCCCTCCCCCTCTCCCCCCTCTCTCCCCCCTCTCCCCACTCTCTCTCCCTCTCCCTCCCTCTCCCCCTCTCCCCCTCTCCTCCTCTCCCTCTCTCCCTTTCTTCTTCTCCCTCTCCCTCTCCCCCTCCCTCTCTCTCTATCTGATTTGACAAGTCTGGGTTGGTTCTAATTAACCAGCTTTAATCTGGGGAAATGGCTTAATCTTTGTGAACAAAAGAATAATGGGAATAATGTCAGTTTTTTATAAAGTAACTGTAAAGATTACATGAGTCAGTACCTCTGAAGGACTTAGAACAGTATGTAGCAATGTTATATACTCAATAAATTTTAGTTACTGTAAATATCATTATTTCATATTATTATTAGGCACCCAAGAGAGATTCAGTGCATTTGCCTCATGGATCACATCTTTAAAAATGAGGACTTAATTGCATGGTGTTTAAGTGAAGGTGAGAGACCTTAATTAGAAGTAAACTCATGAAAGGAAATTATACTTCATTGTAGGTATTGGAGAATCAACAGGATACAAACAGTACTAGAACCAAGAAGGAAAAAAATAGTGACTTTTAGACAGATTCCAATGAGAGAGAAAAATTTTTTGTATATCAGCAGTGTAACTGAAATATATTTATCACAGAGTGATGGGAAACATTGAAGGAGATATTTAAAACTTAAGAGATAATTATCTTAAGAGATAAAACTTAAGAGATATTTAAAAACTTAAGAGGAAGGTAATAATACTGAAGCCAAGTTCAAAGAAAAACTATCACAGTGAAGATATTTGAAAGTAACATAAAACACAGACGAGATGTTTTTTACTTTTGCCACAGATTTTGACTGTTCAAAAATGGAAGGGATTGTATATCCAACTAGGTGGGAGTTGTCTAGTTATATGCCTTACATGCATTCACATGAACCTGCCAAACTGCTGTTCATATCAGCATTAAGGAAGGTGGCCAGGGGAAGAAGAGAGAGAGTTGTGTCCATCCTAAGAATCAGAAAACTTAGAAATCATAAATACCCTCAAAAGGAGAAGGCTTCATGCTGAATGGAAACTTCAGCAAATAGATCTGAAAACAACTAGTAAGCAGAGATGATAACTGCAGACTATAAGCAAGTAAAATGGGTAAAAAAGACCAAAGAAAACATGGAGACCCACCAAGGTGCTTCAGAAAAAAAACAGAGGTTCGTTGGACAGCCTAAGCTCTTGACGTAACCACTAGTGCACACACACTCATCCTCAGAGCCAGCAGATTCATGGATAAATATGTAGACATTTCTATTAAAGTCAGGACAATACAAAGAGACCCATGTACCGCTCTACTATTTAATATTTTGTTATTTTTATTGATTCTTTTAGTTACACATGACAGTGAATCCATTTTGACATAATTATACAAGGATAGAATATATCTTGTTCTAATTCTCTTAGACCCCAGTACCTCTTCCTCGCCTTGTATTAGCCTATGCATTTAGATAAAGAGAAACAATAGTGGTATAAGACTTGGAAAGGTATCTCTTGTGATTATCTATGCAAAAAAACTAAAAGAATCAACTACTAGAAAGGAAAAAGATTTAGTAAAGGAGCAGGATACAAAATTAACAAGCAGAATAATCAGGAGATATAGTGAAAGGGAAGACACCATTGCCACTGGATGGATGGAAAATCTTCCAAACTGTTGTAAAACCTATATGAGGAAAACTATAAAATATTCCTGAAAGACACAGGAGAATACTTAAATGAAGAAGATACCATCTTCCTATCAAGTAGGAATATTCAATATAATAAAAACATCAATTTCTCCTATGTTAATTCATAAGTTTATCTGGGTCACAATAAAAATACCTTCGTATATTTTTTGGGAGCTAGAAAAGGTAATTAGAAAATTCAAATGTAAGAATAGTTGGAAAACTCTGAAAAAGAAAAGCAATGATGGATGGCCACACTGAGTTTTATAGCATGTGGTAGCCACACCAAGAATTAAAGCCTCTTATTTAAAAGTATGTTAAAAGTCAACCTATGAAAGTGTCCACCAGTTGAACAAGATGAAAAAATCCCCCAATAGGCATAACTCATGAAAATTAGTACAGTATATAGTAAAAAGTATCATCCCAAAGCAGTGGGTAATGATAGACTTTTCAGTAATAGAAAATTAGATCAGTTCCTTACTGTACATAAGGATTAATTTTAAATGAGTTGAAGATGTAATTATAAATAATAAACCTACATGGACTGGGATTGTTTCTTGGTGGTAGAGCACATGCCTAACATGTGAGGTACTGAGTTTGATCCTCTACATCATATAAAAATAAATAAAATAAAGGTATTGTGTCCATCTACAAATAAATAAATAAATAAATAAATAAATAAATAAATAAAAAGCCTACAAATGTTAGAGGAAAACATGGGCTAAATTTTCCTTTATAATAGAAATTTTGAAAAGCTTTCTTAATTATGGCTCAAAATTAAGTGAAATTTTTAATTGGTAAACTTGATTGTTACAATTTTTGAAAATAAAAAACAAAAAGCAAAAAGCAAATGAATAACAAATGAGATGAAGATATTTGTGACTTCAAAGGATTAATGTGCTGATGTATAAAGAATACTGAGAACCTGGTATAAAAAAGTGGGAGAAAATAACAAATAGATCACTAAAATAAATGCAAATATTTCTTAAAATGTTACAAGATGTTTAGCCTCATAAGTTAAATGTGACTTAAAACCATACTGAAATACCATTTTTAATTGATCATTTTGACAGAGGAAAAAATGTTCTGAAGTTTAACTCTTGGCAAGGTGATGGGAAAAACAGGCATTCTCCTATGTTGATAGTGGATTCTTGGGGTAGAGAGACAGGAGTTTATAACATCTAGCACAAATGCATATATGGTTTTCTTTTGTCTTCATAACCTCATTTGTAGGACTCTAGCCTGATCATAAACTTACAAATTTACAAAAATAAAAAATGACAGCCAGGCCCAGTGGTGTACACCTATAATCCCAGCAACTCGGGAGGCTGAGGCAGGAGGATCAAGAGTTCAAAGTCAGCCTCAGCAAAAGCAAGGTGCTAAGCAACTCAGTGAGACCCTGTCTATAAATAAAATACAAAATAGGGCTGGGGATGTGACTCAGTGGTTGAGTGCCCCTGAGTTCAATCACTGGTACACCCCCCAACAACAACAACAAAAAAAAGGTACATAAGACTATTCATTGTGGTATTATTTGTTTTGGTTATAAAACTTTATATGTTTGTTTGTTTTGTACTGAGGATTGAACCCAAGGATGCTTTACCACTGTGTCCCAGCTCAAATGTTCAACATCTCTAGTAATACGAGAAATGAAATCAAAACTACCCTAAGATTTCATCTCACCCTAATTAGAATGTCTGTTATCAAGAATACAAGCAACAACAGGTGTTGTCGAGGATGTGGGGGAAAAGGTACACTCATACATTACTGGTGGGTTGCAAATTGGTGCAGCCACTCTGGAAAGCAGTGTGGAGATTCCTTAGAAAACTTAGAATGGAACCACCATTTGACCTAGCTATCCCACTCTTTGGCCAAAGGACTTAAAATCAGCATACTACAGTGACACAGCCACATCAGTGTTTATAGCAGCCCAATTCACAGTAGCTAGATTGTGGAACCAACCTAGATGCCCTTCAATAGATGAATGGATAAAGAAACTGTGGTATATATAAAAATTGAATATTATTCAGCCATAAAGAATAATAAAATTATGACATTTGCAGGTAATTGAATGGAGTTGGAGAAGATCATGTTAAATGAAATAAGCCAATCCCAAAAACACAAGGGCCAAATGATTTCTCTGATAAGTGGTTGATGATACATAATGGGGGCGGGAAGAGACAAGGGAAGAATAGAAGAAGGATGGATTGTGTAGACGGAAATGGGGGGTGGGAAGGGGACGGGAAAGGAAAGATAATAGAATGAGGCAAACATCATTACCCTATGTATATGTATGAATATGCAAATGGTATGATTCTACTTTGTGTACAACCAGAAAAATGATAGTTGTACTCCATTTCTGTACAATGAATCAAAATTTAAAAAGACATCATTGTGCTATTATTTATAATAGTAAGACTTGAAATACACAAATGTCCAGCAGTAGAGGTTTGACTCAATAAGAAACAGTACTCTATTCAATGAAATATTTTGAATGGAGTGGAGTAGCTTATAGCCGGGGGAAAAAAGAGTTCTGAAGGTTTCTGTGTGATGCTTCTGTGTAGTGATCTCTAGAGTATATTATGGAGGGGAAAATGTTTTGGTATACTAGTTCATTTTAAGGAGGGGGTATTTGGAAAATGTGTTTATATGTATGAATGTGCATAATATATGTGGCTACATACATGCACTCTTACATGTTTTTTATTTCAAAAGAAACAATGTAAGTGTTAAACAAAACATGGGGAGTTATTACTTTGAGGAGAAGGGAACAGAATAGAAGAGGTAGAGCTGAAATTGAGACTTCCCTATACCTAATTTTATAGTTTTGATTTTGGAAACGTGTGTTTTCTGTAATTTGTTTTTAATCATCAAAATAAATGGAAAGAAATATGAATATATTTCAAGATGGTGACACACAGAAAGAAATTGTTTACAGTAACTCTTTTTTTAATGGCACATTTCTATTGGGATATAATATAGGGATTTTTTAAAAGTTGCATTTAATAGTCTTATTGTTAGCAGTTATAGTGATGATTATTTTGAAATGATTGTATATATTGTAGCCTAAAGCAAATACATAATTGTCTTAATGATATTAGAAACCAAGATTTTCAGATGAAGAAAAAACCTAAAATTAAAGAAATTAAGTAATACTCTATAACTTTATTTTTAAGTTGGAAATAGCAGTATAAATACACAGCTTATTTTTCTTTTTTCAAAAACACAGAGCTCCTCTGTCCATGGCCATGACAATTCAGAAACAATGAATATCTGTTTATAGAAGAATAATAATAAATGCTGAAGGAATGGCAGAATTTGGAAAAATACTGTTTGAGGTCTGGGGATATAGTACAGTGGCAGAGCACTTCCCTAGCATGTATGAGGCCCTGAATTTGACCCCTCAGCACCACAGAAAAAAACAGAAGAAAAACAAAAATTGCTGTTTTACATCCTCAATAAAATAATGAATTTCTGCTCCACCCATTTCACCTTTAGGTTGCTCTAGGGTTGTCTTTAAATGTCACTTCCTATTTAGAGGAACCTAGGGATCCTTGGGGAAATTACTACAAATTTAAGGCTGAAAATGTATAAAGTGGACCTTCTGTCATAAAACAAAGAAGAGCATAGTGGTGGTATTACAAAGATCTAGTTGTTCTCTTAAAGGACTTCTCCATATCTACAAATGAGGCAATTACAGCATGTAAAGAATAAAAACTGCAAGTAATTTGGAACTAGAGGTTGTCAGAGGACCAACTTGTTACTCTGAAAATCATATTTTTGAAAAAATTCTGTTTTTTCTATACAGATTATTGAATGGTAATTAGTTCATGAGGGAAAATTTTTGTATAGAATTTCAATAAATAAATGAATTCTAGAATTAGAAAATCTGCATTTTGCAACTATTAATGAAATGATGGGTTTAATTAGAGATCATCCATGGTTGCTAAAATCAGATACAATATTCATGTGTGATTTAAAATGGATGGACCAGACTGATAAAACCTGAACATACTAATCATGCTTAATGTCAGGATATCATTTGGTAGGAGATATTCTTGCCAAAACAATTGAATCTAAGAAAAGTTGTGAAAAAAATGGACCAGATAAATTGACACCAAAAGTAATCAGACACTTTAAAATGTGGGATGTTCTGTAGGACAAATAACCAAATTTTGTCCTTTAAAAATGGTATTTAAATTTAAAAGTATGGTTAGAGACATCTGCTTTTGGCTAAATGTACAATGGACTTGGTTTGCCTGAAACAGTTAATAAGAAAAAATAACAAAATATGAAACAACTTCAAACATTAGATTAGGCAGCAATGGCTGGAGATTCCTGAGAAATGGGAAACAAATATGATGATCCTAGGATTGTTCATTTTAAATGTCTTGAGAGAGTTTTAAGGTGACTGTGTAGAGGGCCATGGCAGAATACGATGGCCTGCTTCCTTGGAATGGACAGAGCTGAGATCTGGGAGAACAAGATGACTAACATTCTTAGAACACAGTAAGGAAGAGGAGAGAAATGCATAAGGGGGAAAAAGCCCTGAGACCTACATAGTCCAACTGTCTTGCGTGTTCTCCAGAGAATGATCAGCTCATATGTATGGAAACTACCTAAGGCTGGGTGGGGGTTGGGGAAAGTTCAAAAGGATTTGAGGAAATAGTATATTTTCAAACTGAATTTCCACTTTCTAATTCCAGACCAGATTGGGCAAGTTTAGGGTAGCATGGCCGTAGATTCACTCTCTGCTTCCAAACCTCTCCCTGCATCATTCCCAAGTCATTAAATAGTGACTGTTTTCTAAGCTGCTTGAGCCCCAAACCATGGTGTTATCTTCACCCCCTTCTCTTTGTCTTACACCCCACATCTAATGCACCTACCTTCAAAATACATTCTATACAATAATCATTAACAATCCAAAAAATAAAACTATTCCATATACAATAACATTAAAAGGTGTAAAATACTTAGGAATAAACTTAGCCAAAGAGGTGAAAGACTTATACCTGAAAACCAACAAAATTGCAAAAGGGAATTAAAGAAGGTGTAAATACAGATTGAGTAGACTTTATCTGAAGTGTCTAGGACCAGAAATGTTTCAGATTTCTGAGTTTTCCAGATTTGGGGATACTTGCATACATTTTATTGGTTGAATATCCCTAATCCAAAAATATGAAATTCAGAATGCTCCAAAACCCAAAATTTTTTGAGCACATGATTTAAGAGCATTTTGGATTTCAGATTTTCTGAGTAGGAATGCTCAACACGTAAATGGAAAGACATCCTGTGTTCATGAATTGAAGTACTCTGAATTGTTTAGATGCCAGTACTACCTAAAGTGATCCAGAGATTTGTTGTAGTCTCTATCAAAATCCTAATTCTGTTGTTTTTCCAAAATAGAAAAATCCATGCTAAAATTTATATGAAATCTCAAGGGATTACCTAATAGCCAAAAAATCTTGAAAAAGAATGAAAAAGGTAAAGGTCTCATGCTTCCCAATTTTAAATTGTACTCCAAAGTTAAAATCAAACCATTGTGTATTGGCATAAAGACAGATCTATAGACCAGTAGAATAGAATGAATGTCAAGATCATTGGGGTTATGACAGTCTTTAATTGTGCTAGGAAAACTCGATGTCAGCATGCAAAAGAATGAAGTTGAATTCTTATTACACTGTTTACAAAAATTGACTTAAAATGGACCAAAGACCTAAACACAAGAGCCAGAACTATAAAATTTTAGAACAAGATGTAGGGGGAAAGCTCTGTAACAGTGAATTCAGCATTGATTTCTTGGTTATGGCACTAAAAGCACAGGTAAAAAAAGGAGGAATTGATGCACTGGAGTGCATACATCAAAATGAAAGACATCTATGCACAGTAGGATATAGGAAGGAGAATAGGGGGAGGAGGAGAGGAGGGAAAGTGGGGGAAATGGGGACTGAAAGGGAGTAAATCAAATTCCATGTGTGTATGATTTTGTCAAAATGAACCCAACTGCTATGTGTAACTATAATGCTGTAATAAAAAATGAAATAAATAAAAATAAATTACATAAAAAATAAAAACATCTGTGCATAAAAAGACAGAATCAACAACAAAATGCAATTAAGGAATGGAAGAAAATATTTTCAAATCATAAAACCATGTATCTTATAATGAGGTTAATATCCAGAATATTTAAAGAACTCATTTTTTAAAAAAAAAAATTTTAGTTATCAGTGGACCTTTATTTTTATTTGTATGTGATGCTGAGAAAAGTAGACAAAAGAATGAATAGATAATTCACCAAAGAAAATATAAGTGCCCAAAAGGACATAAGAAGATGCTTAATATCCATAATCATTAAGGAAATGCAAATCAAAACCACATTGAGTTATCACTGGATACCCATTAGAATGGCTCATATAAAAACAAAAATAGAAATGACAACTATTGGCATAGATCTGGAGGAATTAGAACTCTGTGCATTCCCAGTACATATGTGAAATGAGGTATCTGCTGTGAAAACTGATATGGCAGTTTCTCAAAACATTCAGCATTAATTTTAATATGATGCACTCTGAATTCATACCCAAAAGAGCAGACAACAGACTCAGATAATTTGTTACACTCATATTCATCACAACATAATTGATAGGAGGCACAAGGCAGACACAGCCCAACCCAAGATTCCATCTACAGATAAATGGAGAAATGAAATGTCATATATACATAGAAGAAAATATTATTCAGCCATTAAAAAGGAAGAAAATTTGGAGATTTGCTGTAATAAGGGTGATACTTGAAGATTTTTGCAATGTGAAATATGCCAAAGAAAAACACTTTATGGATTCCTCCTATAAGATTAGCTAGAATAGTCAAAATTATAGAGACAAGAAAGATAGAAGATTGTTGCCAAGGGCTGGAGGAAAGGAGAATGGGGATTAGCTATCCCATGTATATAGTTTCGGTTTTTGTAAGATTAAGAGTTTTGTTGTACAACAGTGAATATATTTGACTCACTGAGCTGTACACTTAAAAATGGTTAAGATGGCAAATTTAATGTTATGTATGTTTTAATGATTTAAAAAGATAATTTGAGGGGCTGGGGTTGTGGCTCAGTGGTAGAGCTCTTGCCTAGCATGTGTGAGGCACTGGGTTCAATTCTCAGAACCACATATAAATAAATGAATAAAATAAAGGTCTGTCAACATCTAAAAAATTTAAAATAATATGTGAAATATAACAATGTAGAGTATATAGAATATTTATAAGTAAAATGGATAACAACAATAACACAAAGGCCAAGAGGGAAATCAAAGTATATTATGTAAGGCTTTCATACTTTCAAGAGGTAGTACAATTACTTGAAGTTCAACTGTGATTAAAGATGTTAATCTAGGGTTAAGCCAGGCATGGTGGTACATGTGTATAATACCAGTGACTTGGGAGACTGAGGCAGGAGGATTGCAATTTCAGAGCCAGCCTCAGCAATTTATTGAGGCCCTAATCAACTTAGAACCTGTCTCAAAATTTTAAAAAATAAATAGATAAAAAGGGCTGGGGGTGTGGATCAGTGGTTAAGCACCCCTGGATTCAATGGATAAATGGAATCATTAAAATTCCTCAGTCCAAAAAAGGGAAAAGGGGATAGAAAACAAGTACCAAGTAGATAGCCTTAAACATAGCCATATCAGTAATCATACTTAAAAGTGTATGTCTAAATACCCCCATTGGAAGCAGAGATTAAGAGATTGGGATAAAAGACTAGGTATGAGGCCTTGGGGTTTGATCCCCAGCACCACAATAAATAAGTAAGTATAAAAATATGAATAGGTTAAAAGGATGAAAAATTTATACTATACCAACACAAATTAAAGGTGAAGTGGCTACGTTAATACTGGAGTAGATTTCAGGGCAGTTATTGCCAGGGATAAAATTGACTTCTTAATAAAATTGTCACTTGAACAAAAAGATATTATCCTGAATGTTTATGAGTTTAGTAACAGTGCTTCAAAAACTTGAAGTGTGGACTTGGAACTACGGTATGAAATAAACAAAATTATAATAGGAGAGTTCAAAACCCCTCTTGAAAACTGGAAAAATAAGTAGACAAAAAAAATCAGTAAGTATATAAAACACAAACAATATAAATAACAGACTTAACCTGATTGACATTTATAGAAAAATCCATCCAGCAAAAGCAAAATACACATTCTTTTAAAGTACACTCAAGACCATAAAACAAGTCTCAATAGATTCTTATTCCCCACTCCTCACCCCCTACTGGGGACTAAACTCAGGAACATTTTACCGCAGAGCTTCATCCTAGTCCTTTTAATTCTTTTTATTTATTTATTTTTTAAATAGGGTTCTTAAGTTGCCCAAGCTGGCCTCAAACTTGAATTCCTCCTGCCTCAGCCTCTGGAGTTAGTTTCAGTGATTCCTAAAAGGATTCAAGTTCATACAAAATATGTTCTCTAATCCCTTGAAATTAAATAAGAAATCAATTACATATCTCTAAGGCACCCTAAATATTTGGAAATTAACTTCTAAACAATGGGATAAGGCTGGAGTTGTGGCTTAATGGTAAAGCTCTTGCCTAACATGTGTGAGGCACTGGGTTCAATTCTCAGCACCACATATATATAAATAAAGGTCCAATGAAAAAAAAATTTTTAAAAATGGGATAAAGAATAAATTAAAAGGGAAATTAGAAAACTATATGAACTAAATTAAAATGAATTAAATGTATTAAAATTTAGAAGATGCACTAAAGTAGTTCCTGAAAAATAAAAGTATAGATTTCATGGAGTTTTAAAGTATAATATTTAATATATGTCAAAGCATATCTCCATAGGGCCGATAAAAAGGAGGGGAGCTAGGGATATAGCTCAGTTGGTAGAGTGCTTGCCTGTCAAGCACAAGGCCCTGGGTTCAATCCCCGGCACCGCAAAAAAAAAAAAAAAAAAGGTGGGGGCCAGGAGAGTATGATAGATGGGACTTGGGGGTCAAAAAGAGATTTTAGAGACGTAGGAACCAAGTGTAGTGTTTGAATTTGTATCCTCATTCAAACAAGCCAGTTATTAAAAGACATTCTGTAAATAACTAAGGAAATTGTAGTATGGTCTAAAAGATAATGTGAATTTTTTTTTTAATCCTCCTGAAAGAATCTGAAGTCTTCCTTATTTTAATCCTAACCTTACTCCTTTTAGCTTCAGCATCTGCCTCTGCTCACAGTTTAAGAAATGGTTGTATCTAGATGACCATCTCTCACACTATGCCTGGGACAGTTTCAATTTCTACCCATCCTCCCAGTGTGAATTCTGACTCACAAAGCATTCTGATTTGAGCAATCAAATCAGTAATTAAATTGAAGTATACATCCCTTCCCACACCTGTGCTTCACATCTGTTTGTCTTTAGGTCTAGACACTTCCTTTGTCTAAAATCCCCCTTCCTGATTCTGTGGTCTTCCTTATCTAACTCCTTCGTAGTTTTCCAAGTCATAGCTTTGGCATCATTTTCTCAAAGCCTTCCCTGACATTCCTCCTCTGCTGTGTCCCCAGTCTAAATGAGGTTGCCTCCTTTTACTGTCATTCTCCCCAGGTTGGGGGGCTGTCTTGTACATTAGCTTAGAATGTGTTTACTGGTCTTTTCCCCAAGCAGATAGTTTCTCAAGGGTAGGGATTTACTGTCTTTTCACTTTTGGGTCATAAGTATTTTGCAAAGCTAGTTGTCTGGCAAAATGTTGGATAAATCTAGTTTTAGAGGTTATCTGAGTTAACCCTCTCAAATGAGAATAATTTGACCCTGGATAGGTAAATTCACCTTCCTAAAATTACAGAGCCTAGTAGTAGTAGAGTCAGAAGTAGAACTTGTGACCACTGATTATACTGTAGTAAGAATTGCAAGGAGTATTGGAGGTTTCTTTTGCTAAGATGCTTTATATCCCAAATAGTTTCTTTTGCTAAGATGGTTATTATCCCTAGAGCATAATGGAAAAGCTGTTAGAGCAGGACTAGTATCTTTGGAGTACACAAGAATTAGATTACGATAATTAGATTATGATAATTCATATTTAACATGTTTATTAAATACAAAATGCAAATGTGATAATGACACCCAGCTATGATAAACTTTTTATTCAATCAGAATGCAGAATATGTGGTATAGCTACCAGATTTCTAATTTTTAATTGCCCTTTTAGGCTTCTTTTACATGATATGACAAAGAGAGGTGTAAGATAACAGGGACTTTATACCTTCAGTTATTAAGAAATAAAGACCATCATTTGGAATCTATACTTAATGTCTGTCTTTATTTGTAATTTCCATAGCGTCGTCTTGGAGATGCAGCCAAGAAAGCCATCAGTAAATTGACAACCAGAACAGTAAAAAAGGGCGATAAGGTACAGTAATGAATTAACTTTGAATAGCCTTCTCTTTGAAACCTTGTTTTTACTATGCCTGTCATGTGAAAGCCCTTCAGTTAGCCTTCTCACTTTTCTGGACTTGAGATGCTCTTGCCATTAGTAATTTTACAAGACTACTTACAAATGACTCTGTGGTTTTTTTCTCTAAAACTCAGCATATATTTTTCCAAGAATTAATCCATCGATCCTACCCACCCTTCCTTCCTTCCTTCCTTCCTTCCTTCCTTCCTTCCTTCCTTCCTCAGTACTGGGGATTGAGCCCAGGGGCACTGTACTATTGAGCTATACTTCAGCCCTTTTTATTTTGCATTTTGAGAAAGAGTCTCACTAAGTTGCTGAGACTGTGCTCAAACTCTCAGTCGTCTTGGCTCAGCCTCCCAGATTGGGGGGACTATAGGCCTGTGCCACCACAGCAGCTTTTCCAAGAATTCTGATGGGACAGTTTGTCATTGAATAGCCAGGAGATGTGTGTTATCTGCCTGTATTTCTTACGAATTTGCTTTCATCTCTTTTAGGTTTTGTTTCTTCACCCACTTAAAACTAAAGACCTGTATATCTAGGATATTTCAGTTAACAGGGTCCTCTCTTTACATTATGCTAAGCATTTTTTAAAAAGAAGACCAGTTTATCAGAATTGGGCCTGCTTCTTTTTTTTTTTGAGCAGAATTTCAAATTTTTTTTTTTTTTTTTTAGGGTTAATTTTTTTTTATTCATTTAATTTTGATCCATTGAACACAAATGGAGTACAGCTATTGTTTCTCTGTACACAAAGTAGAGTTACACTATCTGTGCATTTATACACGCATACAAGGCAATGATGTCTGTCTCATTCTGTTGTTATTCTTACTCACACCCCAACCCCACCCCTCCTTTCCCTCAATGCTATCTATCCTTCCTCCATTCTTGCCTCCCTTCCACCCCATGTTATGCATCATCATTCACTTATCAGAGAAATCATTCAGCCTTTGGATTTTTGGGATTGGCTGATCTCAGCATGACATCATCCATTTACCTGCAAATGCCATAATTTTATTCTTCTTTATGGCTGAGTAATATTCCATTGTGTATATATACCACAGTTTCTTTATCTATTCATCTATTGAAGGGCATCTAGGATGGTTCCACAATCTAGCTATTGTGAATTGAGCAGCTATGAACATTGATGTGGCTGCATCACTGTAGTAATCTGATTTTAAGTCCTTTGGGTATAGGCCAAGGAGTGGGATAGCTGGGTCAAATGGTGGATCCATTCCAAGTTTTCTAAAAAGCTTTTTCTCAGCAAAGGAAACAATCAGCAATGTGAAGAGAGAGCCTTCAGAGTGGGAGAAAATCTTTGCCGCACATACTTCAGATAGAGCACTAATCTCCAGAATCTACAAAGTGCTCAAAAATCTTTACACCAAGAATACTAATAACCCAATCAATAAATGGGCCAAGGAAATGAACAGACACTTTACAGAAGAAGATCTACAAGCAGTCAACAGATTTATGAAAAAATGTTCAACATCCCTAGTTATAAGAGAAATGCAAATCAAAACCACCTTAAGGTTTCATCTTATCCCAATTAGAATGTCTTTTATTAAGAACACAGGCAACAACAGGTGTTGGCGAGGATGTGGGGAAAAGGGTACACTCATACATTGCTGGTGGGAGTGCAAGTTGGTGCAGCCACTTTGGAAAGCAGTGTGGGCCTGCTTCTTTTTTAAAATATTTTTAGTTGTAGATGGATGCAATAATTTTATTTATTTTTGTATGTGGTGTTGAGGATTGAACCCAGTGCCTCACACATTCTAAGCAAGTGCTCTACCACTGAGCCACCACCCCAGCTCAGGCCTGCTTCTTAGGGAGACCAAATCAGAGAGGCAGTGACAAAAAGCTGTTGCTGAATTTTTTAGCTAGAATTCCTTAATTGGAGTTCTAATTATGGTGGAACCTTGCTTCTCCTCTATAAATAGTACTTTAATATTAAGTTTTTATATGTTGTCGTTCAAGCTTATCAAGAATGAAAAGATTGTATCTAAAGACATAAAACCCAACTGCCTTCTATTCCACATCCAGTGTTAACGTTTTAGCAGAGCCCTGGAAGGATGAATTTCAGATGATTCTCTGTCTTCCTTAAAATTTTCCCACTTTTTTTAACTTTACTCATTTTTTATCCCCACTGCCATGACATAACTGTATCTAGTTGCCTTTGGCACAGCTCCAGAGGTAGATAGTGGATTTCATTATACACTAAGGAAAAATAAAGGGAAATGTCACTTGCAGAAAATATAAACAGTATCAAAACTTAACCCCAAAAAGTGGTAACCAGTATAAATGCTTTCTTAGCCTATTGACCTTCAACTGCCATTATTGTGAAATACCCAGGAGCTGGTCTAACCTACCCACCTTTCTTTGTACTCGAGGCTAGCACCAAACAATCTTACCAGCCACGTGTAGTGGTGCATACAAATAATCTCAGCTACTCCAGAGGCTGAGGCAGGAGCACTTACCTAGCATGTGTGAGGCCCTTGGTTTGGGTAGGAATAGAAACTTTCCTTTAATTATTAAAGCCAATACATCTTAGTTTGTATCTCTTAGACTGGCCAAGAATTGTATCACCAAGTTTCGGTTCAAGTGGCAGTGACACAGCAAATAGTCTCTCCTTTCCAGACTTGGGTTATTGGCATGCTATTTTATGACAATTATGATGGAACCCTCCTCATCCCTGAGGAGGAAAGAAATCATCCTGTGGACCAAACACACTTTTCCTAATGTTTTTTTTCTTTTGGTGGTAATGGATGTTAAACTCAGGACCTTGAACATGCTAAGCAAACATGTTACCATTGGGCTACTTCTCCTGCCCTTTTTAAATTTTATTTTGAGACAGGGTCTCACTGAGTTGCCCAGGCTGGTCTCGAATTTGTGATCCTTTTGCTTCAGCGTCCCAAGTAGCTGGGATTACAGGTATATACCATTATGCTTGGCTCCTTGACTCTTGATGAAGACCCATTTTTGAGTTGATCCAAGTATCTTTCTCTACCCCAAATTGGTGACCAGATGCAGTGTTCCCATAGCTGTGGTGGGTCTTTATATAGCAGTCTGCTGGGGGCTCACCATCTTTGTGCCTGTACTTAGGGAGTTGATGAGGTAATTCTCCTAATGATGACCCAGCTTTTGTAGAGTATCCTGTGAAACCTGGTCAGACAAACCAGTAGTGCAGTAGAAATGGGAGGAGGGGGATATAATGATGATCCAAGGTAACAATTGATGTGAATCAGTCTAAGACATATCATAGGCAAAAGTAGTATTGATTATTATAACATGATTTTAAGAAAAAGCAGATTAGCTTAGGTAAAATTTGGATCAGTGTTGGAAACATTTTTAATATCTTTCACTTTATATCCACTGGCTTAGCATAGTTGCCTCAGGAACACACTTAGCTGAATTGTATACATGTAGCATGTGACTTGTGATCCTGTGCTTTTCGTTTCAGGAAACAGACCCAGACTTTGATCATTGTGCAGTCT
This sequence comes from Glaucomys volans, assembly GCA_020662805.1. Taxonomy (NCBI): domain Eukaryota; kingdom Metazoa; phylum Chordata; class Mammalia; order Rodentia; family Sciuridae; genus Glaucomys; species Glaucomys volans. Next base: position 451,354 of record JAJEJO010004933.1, read on the forward strand.
GCATAGAGAGCTATAAGCAGAATGATGTTGTTCGGATTCTCCCCTGCAAGTATGTCAGCTTTTGTTTGAAAGAATGGTATTAATGTGTTCTGTATGTCCCCCTTTCAGAGTGGGTGTCTGATTCTGAGAGCCTCCTAACCCATGGCTCTTCTAGTAGGCCAAGACCCTGCTGCACATTGCTCATATTGGGAGATCATGGTCTACAGAGAGCAGTGTTGCCTCACAAAAACTGATTGCCCAGTCTGAGGTTGTGGCTCAATGGTAGTATGAGGCACTGGGTTTCATTTTCAGCATCACATAAAAATAAACAAATAAAATAAAGGTATGTTTAAAAATACTGATTGCACATGTGTTATAAAAGGAATACATGTGGCACAACCTCCAGACATTTGTAACCTTAGAGTTTTTATTCTGTGATTTCTGTGGATTTCTCTCCTGTTCCTCTCCATCTTCAGTAGAATTTACTAGGCCTTATGGTGAGACCTCAAGAGTGTTCATCTTTCCCTGGGAATTTGGATTGTTTTTTTTCTGAGCATGGATTATACAGAGTGGAAGGACTGACTGATATTTCCTTTGCACCTACTGTGGGTCATGTACTCCACACAGGTTACATTTATTGTCTCCAGTGATCTTCCCAATAATGCAAAGAGTTTATTGTTCCCCCATCTGTATTAGTCAACTTTTTGTTATTATGACCAAATATCAGGCATGATCTACCTGTTAAGAAAGGTTTATTTAGCTCACAGTTTTGGAGTTAAATACAAAGTCCAAGATCAAAAGTCAGACAATTCAAAAAATGTACAGCTGAGGTAAAGGTCTACCTTTAATGCCAGCACTCTTCACATAGGACCACATACCTCCCTCCCAAAAGAGCTTTCTTTTAAGTGTGTTGATGTCTACCATGCTTCTATCCCAAATTAGGGAATGTGAAATATCAAGATATAGTAGTCAGAGGATCACCTGGAAAAGGATAAGAGAAGGCTACTGTAAGCCTTAAACCTAAGACATTTCCTTTCTTCTCCCCTCTTCTTTAACAGACATCCACACTGCTCAACCTACTAATAATACAAAACATGAATGATTAAAATAATGGTGAATAGTTGTTTCCATAAGGCTACTTACTGGTCCAGTTTTACTTATTCACAAAGTAATCTCTTGATCCTAGGATGATCTGTGTAGTGTTTTGTTGTTGTTTTGATTTGATTTGCTTTTAATTGTAGTACTTGAAAATAATTCTATATACTAAAATAGAAAGCCAAGATTCTGAAAGTCAGATCGTTCTGTTTTATACATAAAGGAAAATCTCTCAAATTAAACATAAGCTGTTCTGTAGAAAATTATATTATGACAGTTTTTCCTCATTCCTAGTCATTAACAATCTAAAACATGAGACTAAAGGAAATGCACATACAAATACAAATCAGGATCAGTAGGATATCATTAGGATACATTATAAAGCATAGTCAGAAAATGCCTCCTTTGACCAATAAGCCAAGACTTTACAAATTCTCTGTCTTATTTCATCCCAGGATCCCCTGAAACAATTGGTCCCTAAAGAGTGGGGGAGCCATTCACAGTTATTACTGAAATGAGAATGTCTTCCTCAAGGGAGTCTCAGCCTAAAATAGTTGTTTCTGGGAAGCTTTGCTCCCATTCTCTCCATCCCTAAAGCCTGTTTTTCCAAAATTTCTTTGAGTTTTTTCTTTCCCTCAGTTTAACCCAGAGTTTTCCAAATCTAACCATACATCAGGATCAGTTGGGGGAGCTTTCAGAAACACCATGAGTGGAACCCAGGCATATTTATTTTAATAAGGCCACACCATCCATTAAAGTTTAAAGACTTGGTTGATATTAATTATTTCTGTGGCTAAAACCAGCAAACTGGTTCTCAACTTTCATATTTGTGGTCTGCTTTTGAAGATTAGAGATTTTGGCAAACTTAACAGAATTTCTTTGCACACCTAGTAACAGCACACTGTTCAGTTGTCTTGGCCCTTGTTTTTGACTAGATATGCTTGCTGCCCTATGTGTCAAAGGTTCTGCATATAACTATATTGTTCAACTTTCTCAGCAAAACATTTTACCTTACTGAAATGGTAACCATGGTATGATCTTTAGGTGCAATAAAAATTAACTTTCCACATTAAGCAGTAGTTTGTGAAAACTTTTGACCTACAAGAGGTTTTCTCAGCTTTGACATTTGGAATCAGATACTTTGTTTGGAGGAGGGGTCCAGGAAGGCGGTGTTGTGTATGACAGAATATTTAGCATATTCTTGGCCTCTGACTAGTAGAGGCCAAAAGCATCCACACCACACAGCTGTGACAATGAAAAATGTTTCCAGATGAGAACCGCTGATGGAGAGGATATCTACACAAACATGTTCTTTACCTCAAATCTTGTCCAAGCTTCTTTTTTTCCAGTGGATGTGTCTCAAGTTACTTTGCATTATCTCTTACCTCATGCTTTAGCTTATCCTCCTTCTACCTCTGATACCCTCCCTTTCTCTTTTGTCTTTATGGCCTTTGAACCCAAGCCTGCTGGAGCTTTCTTTGTTTCGCATGACCAAGCATCTCTGTCCCTCACTGTCTTCCCATAGTGCTCTGAACATATTGGACTCTCCTCACAGCTGTGCCTCAGCTACTGCCCAGAGCCCTTCTCCTGCCTTAGTTGGCTCTCTCTATTCATCCCAGCAGCACTTCCAGGTGTATTCGTTCTCCTTAAACACCTTAACTCACCCCCATTACTCCTCACATTGAAAGAGGGAACTTCACCATAGAGAAATTGAATTCCCTCAACTTCCAATGTGCCTGCCTCCACATCCACTCCTGCATCTCCTGTCAGAAAGGAGGAGGCAGCCATCCCCCTTCTGGTTCAGTGTTGCTCTTTCTACCCGAGCCTCTGCCTGCCAGCTCTTTCCCTTTCCTCTGAGACCTTGTTATATTGACTATCTGCTCCCTCTAGTTTTGTTCTTTCTGTCTCTGCCCATCAGCATTTAATCATGCTCAAGAATTTTCTATTCTAGTTTCAAAAAGTCTTTCAGATTCATCGCTTTCCATATACTCGCCTATAGCAACTCCCCTTCACTGCCAGTCTGGAAGGATTTGCACTTGCTGCCTCTCGTTTACCTCAATAAGGTATGAAGTAAGCCAGATTCCTTGTATCTTTCTGTCCTTCATTTTTAATAAGAAAGGCTTTCTGGAGACTGAACTAAGCCTCTCTATCTATAGATATCAAACCTCTCATGGATTGCTGGCTTTTTTTGTCGCATGACCTTTACTTTTCATCCTCTGTTGCACTAATTTATTGTGGACAGATGGCAGTTGGCTTTGCTTTGGGGACCTGCTTGTATCAGTTGATTACAGTTGATCATTCTTTGGATGTTAGCCAGCACGTCTTAGAAACAATCACCTTATTTAAAGGTTAGCCTCAAAATTTTTAGTAAGTAAAAATACTTCTTTAGAAGTTAAGTGCTGCAACCTGGAGAAATACACATTTAAGATGTCAGCTTGGGAGCTAAAATGGGTCAGTCAGCTGCCTACTGGCTGTTGAGGAGTTGCTCCTATCACTGCCTTGGAGGGAGGGCCTGCTTCTATTCATCTGCTGCCAGTCCTGGCTAGGGGAAGGAGTTCTTGTCTCTGACCTTTAATAATCTTGGATCCTTTTATGTTTACCAGGTCCTTAACACGGCACCCAGAGGCTGCAGAGCTGTGAAAACAACTCACCTTCAGTGTAGACTCCTCACCCCGGCCTTGCTGTTTTTCTTACCTCTCTAGTTTATGGCCTATGTGGAAAATAGGAAAGGGGAAGAGCCCTGTATTTCAGTATTACTGGTTTTATTTCTTTCATGTTCTATACATTTTACATTCTGTATCCCAAAGTATTTTTTATAGGAATAAAGGACTTTTTTGGTTGAAGCTCTGATATACTTGTCCTTTTCACGTTTCACTGCTCCTCAACACTTCACCTGTTTCCCATCCTAGTACACCACTCAACACTAAATGTGCTGGGTCCTTTCCTACTTTTATGTGTTTTTTAATTGTTAAAGTCTTTCATTATAACAGTGGGAAGTGGCTTTCTTTTTAAGTCTGACTTGCCTCAGGTGCCACCTTCTGAGATCTCTGGATGTCCAAGATACACCCTCTGGCGAGGGAGAAAGCACCTCCCCAGATGTTCTGGGCCCCAGAGTATGCTATAAGAGAGTTCTACCATTTACTAGGATGCCATGTAAAATATTAACATTGCTTTGCCTGTTCAACTGTATCTTTCATTCACACAACCGTTGGTACTTCTCTAAGTATTCCATATTTAGTTTTTCATTTATTGCTCCAGATAACTTCATGAGATAGACCAAATCCACCTTTCCCATTACTGACCTTACAGCTTTCAGGGGAGGCAGTGGGGAGGCAGAAAGGGTAGTTGGTCAAGGGTCTGATAGTTATAGAAGCAGGGAGGGAAAGGCTATTGTTGGTTTGGTGAAGCAATAAAGCAGAGGACACAAAAGCAAGATGATGAAGAGAGTAGATGATGAAGAAGAGAAGGGAACAAGTTCTGGGTAGTTGTTCATAAAGATGATGGTAGTGACCAGAAGGACATTAAGGTGGCTATGTCAAGAGGGTCAGTGAGTACAAAGAACAAGTACTCAATTTTGTCTCCAGAAGCAAGGAGTGTGTTGTAGAAGTTAGAAATTGAAGGTCAGGGGTGAGATGCACAGAAGCTAGGCTGGTAAGAAATCTGGAAAGATAAGTTCTAGGTCAGAGGAAGCAGAGTTTGGGTGTGATTATTTGGGGTGAGGGGGTGTGCAAATACCTCAAAGGAACTTTTTTAAAAAGAAGAAATATTTCTTTCAGATTCTGAGCTAGCTAAGGAAGGTTTTCTTAATTTGTCCCTAGAGAACCCATTAGTCTGTGTTGTCTTTCATTATAATGCCCCACAACATGGAGTAGAGATTATAATTGTCTGGTAAAACAGAGAGTGGGCACTTTTTCTTCCAGATCAGCAAACCTGCAAGGGAAGATTCACTCAAGAACTGTAACATAAGAAAGATCCACTTAGTGAGTTCACTTAAAGGAACAAATAGGTAGAGAAAACTAAGTTCATGCAGCTTTAGAAATTAAATATGAGAATCACACCGTTTTGTTCTTTGTAAATAACCAGTAATAGAAATGCAATATATCACTGGCCAGAGCAGGGAGTGCTAGAGCCAAAACCATTGTTTACCCCCAGGTAGCTGCTGCTTGCTTAAAACAGGGTCTCCATCACAGCTGGCCAAATTAGCTGCCTCCACATCATTTGCATACCCCAGTCCAGCACCAAAGTGACCCTGGTCATAGATCACATAACCTTATCTTTTCTACCACCTGTCAGCCAGCCAAATCCCATTGTGCACCCTATGCAGAACTGACTTGGAGCATATTCCCAGCCATCCCAATCCCTCCCATCCATTAGCCAAACCCTCAGGGGTCCATAAGCACCCCCCCCAAATATATGTAAGATATTAGAACCCTTGTGACTTTATGGGGATGTTCCATAATTTACATCAGATCTAAAGGGGTCTGTCCCCCAAAAGGGTTAAAGCCTTGTTCTAGTCTTCTGTTAGTTTGGATTGCAGCCAACCTTGACTTTTGAAAAGTAAGGATGGCCCCTGGGGTTGAGCCCTGCTGTAATGAACCCTTTGTCTCACTCTGGAATACTTCCATACATGGATACAAGTAATAAGAATTGTATTATATATTAGTAATATATATTAAACTAATTTAGGTCTTCCCTACAGATTGATGGCTTTCCAGCTCTTAAGTAGAAACTTTAAGGTTTAAGTAAAAACCTTCAGGAATGATGAGTTTCTGGATAAATGCATTATCTGAAGTTTCAGACTACATGGACAAATTCAGACTTCAAAATCTTTATTCTTGTCCTCAAATGACTATAAGGCCATCAAGTGATGATGGAAGAAAAGTGGTATATATTGTTGACTGAAGCTGTAATGTGCATGAATATGTATTCCAAATCCAAATAATAAGACCCCATTTTAAACCAAACTGCATTTTTCAAATAGCAATCAGAACATTTAAGTTATAAATTAACAGTGTTTTAAAGACATACCATGGTCTAATTTGGTATGGTTCTCAAAATTTCCCTTACTCCAAATTTAGATTTTAGCATTTTCCAAAAATCCTGAAGAATCCAGAAAGTCTATGTTGGTGTCCACTCCTTTCCCAATTTGTCCAGGACCCCAAACTTCTATCAGGCTCAGTTACAGCTTCTTAGAGCTCTCAGGCAGGGGTTCTTGAGCTTGCAGAATCATCTCTGCAGCTCTCTAAAAGTCACTTCTTCTTAAGGGCACAAATTCCTTTTCTAAGAATGTGGACCCTTCTATGGCTGACTTATTTCTTGTCCCAAAGATGTAATTTTATGTTCTGAATGTGAGAGGAAATCACCCATATCTAACTCCCTCCCACACATACATAACATTTCAGCTGAAATTTGCTAAGTGTTATTTGATTCATAGGCACAGTTCAGTCCTTAAAATAGTTCCAACTGCCCTGTGACTTCTACAAATATTTAACATAGGTTAAGTTCCATGAAACTAATTAATAATTACACAGAAAACTCTTGATTTAACCCTGACTTAATATGTTTTCAAAATGCCATTTTTATATATAAGCTATTATTATAAGAAGAATAACTGATTTATAGAGTGCAAATATCATTATTCTTAATAAATTTGCTAGATTTCCTCAAATATTTTTTGCAATTTGGTAGAATAAGAAGTCCGAGTTGGGTGTAGTGCTGTGAGTCTGTAGTCTCAGCAACATAGAAAACTAAGGCAGAAGGATGACTTGAGCCCAGGAAGGTAGATAGGTAGGTAGGTAGGTAGGTAGGTGGGTAGATGATAGATAAGATAGATGATAGATAGATAGATAGATAGATAGATAGATAGATAGATAGATAGATAGAGCTGGGATGTAGTTCATTTGTGGTGTGCTGGCCTACCTAGTATGCCCAAGGGCCTGGGTACTATCCCCCAGACGCAAAATAAAAAAATCCAGTCATCTCCTACTCATTAGTTCTCATTCCATAATACTGTTGATAAATAAGATTGGGTTCAGATTTTCTGTAAGTTATATTTTTATAAACCCCCAATATTTGTCTTTTGGGTCTTGTAAATATGTGCTTAAAAGGAAGAAAAACTAACTGAAAATTACATTTTTTCCATTTTGACCTAATAGTTTTTCAATATATGGTTTATGACATAATTCTCCATTATTTTATAGGCATGTTTTCCACAAATCATGCGTGGATCCCTGGCTTAGTGAACATTGTACCTGTCCTATGTGCAAACTTAATATTTTGAAGGCTCTGGGAATTGTGGTATGTTTCCAATTTTGTCATTGCTTTTCCATAGTATCTTAATCTAAATGTAATGCAACATAACACATTTGGTATAATAGGAGACATGACAGTCTCACAAGAATACACAGGTTTTTTGCCAAATGGCCTTATTAGACCAACAAGTACCTTCCAGATAACCACAAACTCAGAAGAACCTTTAACAACCTGGCAAGGAGTTTTGCCGGAACTGATACATAGAGTCAGCTATGATGGCACAAAGACCAACACTGACTTGCCAAGAACTTTGGAGACTTCCTTTATTTCCTTAAAAGAAGTATATATCCAGGATTACGCTTTTAGAGAAAAATAAAATACTTTCTGGTAGCAAAAATATAATGAATGAATATTCTCCTTGTGAAACAAAAAGCTGAGTTTGGTTAAACAGATGAACTCCTCATTTTAGCTTTGCAACCCAAAGAAGATCTCAGTAGTCCTATTTTAAATATAATGTCAAATCACAATTTAAGTGCTGTGCATTTGGACAGTAGTGCCCTATTTATCAGTCCCCAGAGATCCTGCAGATGATATAGATTAACCCAAGATTTCTCAATCTTGGCCTTACTGACATTTTGTACTAGATAATTCCTTCTTGTAGGGGCTGTCCTGTGCATCATAGACTATAGTAGCATCCTTAGCATGTCCTACTAAATGCCAGTAGCATGATATCCCAGTCACTATCATCAAAAATGTCTCATGATAGTTGAGCACAGAGGTGCATGCCTGGGGCCCAAGCTGTTCAGGAGACTGAGGCAGGAGGATTACTTGAGTGCAGGAGTTTGAGAACAGCCTGTACCTCATAGTAGCAACCCATCTTTAAAGAAAAAAAAGTCTCCCAAGTTTGCCAGATGTTCCTTGGGGACCAAATCACCTTCATGTGAGATTGGTTTAACAGAGTATATACCATTTTTGCCTAGCATATAGTCAACGTTTGGAAATTGTTAATTCACCCTCTGTTGTTGCCTCCAGTCTATTCCTTCAATTACTAATAGTTTCCCCATTTTTATTGAAAATTCTTCTAAAACATAGGCTATCATGATTCTTTAAATATAATAAACCTCTTCTAACTGATGTCATGAGAAGCATCAGTTATTATACTGTACTATATGTATTTTTTTAAAACAGGGCTATGGGATGATCTACAATGAAATTCTTTTGCCTAATTTTGGATTTTGTGAACTGTTAATTCTCTCTATATAAACTTATTTCAGTTGCCTTTCCCAACTCTGCTTCTTATATGCTATCTGCTACGGTCAAGAAGATCTGAAGAATGCTAGGGAAAATTCATATTGTTAAATCAGAAGACTTTTATAGCTGAGCTATAAAATATAGGATTATAGCATGCCTGGAATCCCAGCAGCTCAGGAAGCTGAGGCAGGAGAATCCGGAGTAACATCTTGGCAACTTAGCAAGGCCCTAAGCAACTTGGGAAGACCATGTCTCTAAATAAAATGTTTAAAAGGGCTCAGGATATGGCTGAGGGGTTAAGCACCCCTGAGCTCAATCCCTGGTACCAAAAAAGAAAAAAGAAGACTTTCATACCTATTTTTTAATTGGTATACTTTAGCCCCAAACACCTGTATACGTCTCCTTTGGATTAGTTGCTTAGATTTTGAAACAGATCATTTTCTTACAATTTAAAAGACTTTTCAACTTTGATCTACTTTTGGTTATGTTTTATTTGTGTTTAAAGGTAGAAGCTACTAAAAATGAGTACCAGAGATATAAGGCATTTGAGAGAAATTAATAATAAAATGAGAAGAGTATTTTATTTTTCCAGCTTTCCCTTAACATTAACATTTAACATTAATAGTAATATAGTATATTGTTTTTTAAACTGAATGTTAGGGGGCTGAGGGTTGTAGCTTAGTGGTAGAGCACTTGCCTAGCACATATGAGCCAATGGATTAGATCCTCGGCACCACATAAAAATGAATAAAGGTATTAAAGTGAATGTTAATCAGCTTTATAATAATGAGTATAATTCCCTCTGCATACAAGTCATGTCCATAAAGGATTATCTTAAAAAAAAAAAAGATGCACTGGCCAGTTTTCTCAGTTTCTGCAGTGGATTTTGGTTTTCATTTGTGACATTTTTGGGAGATGAACTGATCCTTTTGAAGAAAATTTTTTAGGTGAGAGTAGAAAATAGATGGGCAGTGAAATGAGAAGAAATTACATGGAAAGAACTTGGTGAAGTCCTTGTAATAGAATATAAGACATTCAGGATTTTATGAAAGAACTTGTTGTTTTTACAATTATATTTAATCTGGAAATATTTTGCAGCCAAATCTGCCATGTACTGATAACGTGGCATTTGATATGGAAAGGCTCACCAGAACCCAAGCAGTTAACCGAAGATCAGCTCTAGGTGACCTCGCCAATGACACCTCCCTTGGCCTTGAGCCACTGCGAACCTCGGGGATATCACCTCTTCCTCAGGATGGGGAACTCACTCCTAGAACAGGAGAAATCAACATTGCAGTAACAAGTAAGTGGGGACCCTTTACCCAGGCACAGGGCAGCATTGCTGCTTGTGTTGGGCATACAGTGACTGTCACGGGGAGAGTTGAGTCCACCTGGGCCAGCAACTTTGTAACTGAGAAGGTAATTACTTTTCTTAAAACAGATGTTTAGAATACTGGAACTTTATAATAAGATGCTTGTGTATTGGTGTTTGATAAATAGAAATAGCTGGATTACATGAATAGTTGTTCAGAGGTTTGTCTTGGTAGCTGCATCATAAATCTTGTTTTGAAATCTTCGCATGGCAAACAGGCATTTAAGAAGACATTAGAATGTGATGTAGGCCAGCAGCATCAATGCTGGTATGTTCTGCAGCTAAGCACTGGTGCTCTTGATCTCCCAGGCTGAACTTTTATTCGAACCTAAAATTTCACAGCTTCCGAAAGAATTGAGATGGCATGACATTGTTCACTTCATGTTTTTTTCAGAAGTGTGGTCTCTTGGCACTTAATGTTTTGGTATAATTGCATGAAAAGGAAGAAAAGCCAGAGTAATTTGCCTCAAAAGAAATGTTATGAGCTAGTTACAAGCATCTTGATTGTTGAACTGTTGACAAGCAGAAAATAAATGTACAAAGTGTGTTAAGGGAATGCCTACATAAAGTGTGAGTGGGCCAATGGTGTGTGTATGGGCGTTGTAGACATTCACCCAGTAACAAACCAGCTCTTTTCTTCAATTTCATTCTTTATGCACAATTTCCATCTAACAACCTTTCACCTATCTCTCGTCGCTGCTCTGGTGCTGCCTTTTCCAGTTCTTGCTGTTGCTTGCCTAGAGTTTCAAGCCCTGAAGCCAGTAGGACTCTGCTTGCTACTGGGAGTCAGTAAAATGGTGAAAAATTGGTACAAAATAGTTTTCTCTGTACATATTAAGACTCATGTGGTCTGTTGAACCAACCAGAGATAATTTTTAGAAAATCATTTCTCAGGTTTTATTTGATCAGTTGTCTAAACTCCAAACTCTTTCATTTAGTTTGAAATAAGTAAATTGTTCTTTGATATAGTTTGGCTCATTTCTTGCCATTTCCCAGTGATTTGTTTTAATAGCATTTCATGGTTTTCCTACTTGGACATTGAAGTTTTGTGATCTAGATTTTATTTTTTTATGATTTTTTTTAGATTTAAAAAAAATTGATCTAATAGTAATAAAAGAGTTGAAGATCGTTTATTGAGTTTTTTGTAAGTCCTTCATTTATTAGACATTTATTGAGCACCTACTACACATTAAGTACATACCTTCTTCTATTTTATGCAGTGTCCTCTCAAAATCTTATGCTTTTGATGATAAAATATTACTTCATGTACCAAATTAATTGCCTTTAGCAGAATTTACACAGGCCAATAAGTAAAGTTCATATGACCCAAATTACCTCTACTTTTCCCTCCAAAGTCCTGTAGCACCATAGCAACTAAAGTACATTCACCCAGCACCCACTGTGTGCAAGGCACTGTGCTAAATAAGCGGTTAGGAGGACAGAGGCTACCAAAGCTCTGGCTGCAGTGGATCACTGCTAAATATTCCCGGGCCTGCTGGGTATTATTATGATGATGTTTACTTCCTCTTTGGTTAGTAGTTTTCGTAAATGAACTATTCACAGCAACAAAAAGACAAAAATATATAATTGAAGTTATAAATGCTAGTCTGCTTATATCACGGACAAAAGTCTCTAAGAATATGAGCTAGGGATGTAGCTCAGTGGTAGAGAGCATGCTTAACAAGTACAAGGCCTTAGGTTTGATTCCCCAGCTCTTCCAAAAGGCAAAAAGAAGAAAAAAAAAGATTTTAATAAGACAAAGAGAATGCTGTGTTAAGCTCTTTGGTGTTGATTACCTTTCATCTCTTGATTTTTTAAAGTGCCAGAATGCATATTTCTAACCTAAAATATATAGTTTAAAGTGGTGGATTTTACATGGATTTTCAAATGTTCTTTTTGATAGAAATAAAAAACTCGAATCTGATGATGAATAAAACTAACCCAAAAGGCAAGTGGCTGCACTGTTAACCTAGAAAGAGTGTACTAAACATTTACAAAGACATGCAGGTAGAACAAACTCAGCATCCTGGAATCATGAAGAGCTGTCTGTCTTAACCTTTCAAAGTCACTCCTTTTAAAATATAATGAAAGTACAGTAATCTTTTTCTAGAAAAATACCAGTGCATATGCAATTTACATGGAGTTTTAGGACTTATGAAACTCAAGATTAAAAAACACCATGTTAATATAACTTTTGCATATAAATAGTTGGCATTCCAAGTGTAAATATTTCTTCTCTGCCTAATTACAGACATTAAGGGTGTTTTACTGAGTAATATCAGCCCTAGTTAGTGTATACTCTAAGAAATATTTTGTACTTAAGACTTTTAGGAGTGGGCATGGTGGCACTTGCTTGTAATCCCAGCGGCTCAGGAGGCTGAGGCAGGAGAGTCCCAAGTAGAAAACCAGCGTCAGCAGTTTAGCAAGGCCCTAAGTAACTTAGCAAGACCCTGACTCAAAAAAAATAAAAATAAAAAGACATAGGGATATAGCTCAGTAGTTAAATACCCCTGGTTTAAATCCCTGATACAAAAAAAAAAAAGACTTTAGGAAGTCATAATGATTCTCAGGTTGTTTTTGAGGTTCCAGTAAATGTTTTTTGAATATTACATTTACAGTAAAAGTCTGAAAAATTAAGGGGAAATAGTAACTGACTTCCTGGATGGAGAGAGGAAGAAACAGGGAGAGAGTGAGTGACTGACTGACTGACTGACTGACTGACCGACCGACCAACCAACCATAGAGAGACTATAGATAGCCTTAGATCTCTGTGTATCAGGTTTTCAACCGTTTGGTGGGCTGAGTACCTCTTCAGTCACTTTCCCTTCCTACTCCTCTTCAACACCAGAAAAACAAGTGTTGCTTCCCAACAAGGGGTCATAACAGATGGTACTCCTTTTCTTTAGACCCAGTAAGATCTCTTTTTAATGTAAATGTCCTGTGGAAACCCACACATAAAAGAGAAAAAAGACCCTAGACGCAGATATCATAGAAGGCCAACTGCTTGAAGTGCCCATAAGACCTTTCAGAGCCACTGTGCCATTTTTCTGAGCCTTTAGCTAAGAATGAGTGGTATATCCATGCAGAAATGACAAAGTGAAGTTTGAAAGATGGTTATAAGAATGGTTAATCTTTTGTCATTTCAATTAACAATGAAAATATATATGTCCATGTGCAATTTTATATACATATTTTTCCTACACAATTTTTGGTAGCCATACTTCTCATGTACCTCAGAACCTAAATTGGAAGAAATGGTTGGGCCACGCTTTCCTTTCTCCCTTGCAGCTTTTACCAGTATTTCCACTAACCTTCTCCAGTTAGTAGCTCTCTGGCAAACCTCCTCCTGCTTCACTTCCTTGAGCCAGTCTTGGCTTACACCTCCGTTGACGTCTGCTTCGTTGCATTTGAGGGAAATTTTGACATCAATTTGACTTAATCTTCTCCCCAGAGTGATTTCCTCCCTTTCCTTTGTCAACAGAAGAATGGTTTATTATTGCCAGTTTTGGCCTCCTCAGTGCTCTCACACTCTGCTACATGATCATCAGAGCCACAGCTAGCTTGAATGCTAATGAGTAAGTAACAAATTATTTTTTGGATTGCATGTGCCAGATGATCCCAGAAAATACATAGAGTAATTTTCATAAAGGTGGTGATAATTGGCTTCCCACCAGTTCCATACTGATCCCAATGGGATCATAGCTAGCAAAATAATTTATTTTATAAACATATCTTTATAGTCAGTTACACAGACTGGGAGTTCACCTTGTTCAACAACAGCTCACTTGAGAAAAGATCTAAAGGTTTTCATGTACCAACAAGCTTAAATTGAATTGTCCATGTAATACAAATGCTAAGGGAACCAGCATAGTCTTATATGTAAAGAATGTCAGTATCCTCACCATCAACAGGAATAGCCCCCACTTTACATGGGGTCATCAGACTTTATCTGGAGGCTTAGATATTCAGCTTTTGGGGGAGCACTGCCACCCTTGCCTGAGATCAAGGACAGTGACTTAGATGTTTAGCCTGTAAGAAAGAAACCCTCAGGAAGAGGACCTGATATTTCCAAATGTTAAGAAAGACTGTCAGGAAGCAAAAATCAGTATAAACTGTATTTTCAAGGGACAGAAACTATATTTTCAAGAAGGCCAAAAGGAAGATTAGAGGAAGGCAGATTTCACCTCAATAAAGAAAAACATCAGTTGGGCTATTTAATGGTGGGATAGTTTGCCTCAGGGAATGTCCATGGCTATGAATGCAGGCAGAAGGTAGATATTGCTTGTGGGGACTGCTGTAAGTAAGATGTTTTCCAGAGGATGGAAGATTGAGCTAGATGACTGCTATGTCCATTTTGATCCAGTGATTTTCCAAAAGTAACTTTTCACAGTGATAATATATGGGAAAGGCATTTTGGTTTTTGTTTGTTATTTAAATTTTGAGCATTTTGTATTCAGTCCTTTCTTTTACCAGTATTCATGAAAATTAATCAGAGATGGAAGCAACCCTGGGACACTGTCCAAATTTGTACCTAAATTGGTACTGGTAGATTTCATGTGCTCTCTGTTCAATTATATCCTGGTATTTTAAGTGATTAATAATACCAAATGGTCTCATGCAATTGATTTAATATTATTCAGCTTCAGAAACAATGGGCATGTAAACTCCTCTTCCACTGACATTTTATTACCTCTAACATGATCTGTTGGCTGGGTATTTACAAGTACTTTTTGGCATCCATGCCATTACATCTTGGCAGGCTGTTATGGTCATAGGCACTCTTCAGCCTTGAGATGAGTAGCCTCCACCTCAACCATTATGTCAATAGCCAGCTGCTTCTGTTGGGGCCTTCTGATGCTGTTCTTTAGCAGAGCACCTTGTTAATTCCTTCGCCTCTAGAGTCATACACACCTGGATTTCACTCTCAGCTCTTCCAGTTTTCAGTTGTAAGACCTAGGCAGTTAAGTTTATCTTCAGTGTATTTTAGTCATCCTTGAAACAGAAATAACTGTAAGACTACATCACTAGGTCATTAGTGATAATTAGCATATGAAGTGCTTAGCACAGTGCCTGGTACATAATAAGTGCTCAATAAATGTTAGCCAAACCAGTTCTGCTGAAATTCTGTCAAAGTTCTATGAATAAGGTGGCTATCTGCCTTTATCACTTGGCAAATAAAGTTAATTTCTTCCATAAAAGAAGATACAAAAACATAGGAGCTCCATGAGTGCCTATGATTCAAACCTCAGTTCAAAAGGAAATATTTATTTTGACTGCAATCATCTCTCTTGCTTGCTTCCATGCTGACCCATGAGGCCAGATAGTAATATAAGCCTACTTCTTAAAATTTTTACTAATGAGTCATAACCAGAACAAGCAAACAGTGACACTCTGGGCACTTTTAGAGAATCATTAAGCAATTTAATGGTCACCTGACTGCCACTCAAAATCTGCCAGATGTTCACTTCATGCATGAGATATTTTAGAGAATGCTCAATTAGATATGGCACCTATTAGAAATCCAAGTACCAGGGTCATATTATTTCAGTTCTACGCATAAATGCTTGCATGACTCAGAAACTAAGTCATGAATCTTAGATCCATGTCTTAGCCTACCTTTGGCCTTCGTAGAGAGTTGATACTACAGTTGTTCATTTGACTATTTTTTCTGTGCCTTCAACCAAAACCACTCTGAAGGATAATATTCATGATCCCATTCAGAGAGAAATTGAGAGAGAGAGAGAGAGAGAGAGAGTGTGTGTGTGTGTGTGTGTGTGTGTATGTATACTTGTGTGTATATGCACACATGTCATTGTATGAAAGGGTGGTCACCAAAATATTAATGGTGATTAACTTAAGTTAGAATTCAGGGTGTTGTTTTCCTCTCCAATTTGTGCTTTTATGCATTTGCTTTTTTGTTTTTATAGTAATAGTGAGTTAATTTGGGGCTTTTGTTTTGTTTTGTTTTTTGCAGTGTTAGAGATTGAACCCAGGACGCCATGCGTGCTAAATAAGCACTCTATCACCGAGCTATTTTATTTTGAGGCAGGGTCTCAACCAAGTTGCCCACACTGGCCTCCAGCTAGGGATCCTCCTAGCTTGGCCTCCCAAGTACCTGGGATCACAGTCCTGGGCCACAACACCCAGCTGAATTTACTTTTTTTGTTCTGTGGATTGAACCCAGGGACACTCTTCAACTGAGCTATACCCCCAGTCCTTTTTATTTTTTTTATTTTGAAACAGGATCTCACTTAGTTGCTGAAGCTGGCCTTCAACTTGCAATCCTCCTACCTAAGCCTCCTGAGTCCCTGGGTTACAGGCATGTGCCACGGAGCCCAGCTGAATTAATTTTTTAAAGGCCATTTTTATTGTGGGAGATAATAGAAAACAGCAAATAGCCATTCTTATCCATTGTCTCAAAGATCTTGATGAAAAATTCCTGTGATTTTATTCCAGAGAAAAGGTTTATTTGGCAAACAAATTAAAACTATTCTTCATTTGTGAATTCTTTAAAATCTGTCTTCTCTTTTTGATTTATCCACCAAGAAAATAAAAAGCCAAAATGAGATTCCTTTTTTCATTTAATCACCCTGATTTAATTTTCTGGGTAACTTTATCCGTTTATAAGATAGACATATATAAACATAGTTAAAGATCTTTAAGTATTCTACTGTGATTGATTGTGCCTTCAATTTTTTTAACACTGCAAACAAATGTAGTGAATTTTGGGACTTTGCAGATATAAAAGAAGCAAATAAATACAAGGTAAATATATATGTGCATTAGCTTTCTCGGACCTCTATTTCTTGTGCCTAGCTAAGCAAGACTGTTGAACTTCAGCTCCCACAGGAGGTGCTTTTTTTGTTTTACTTCTGTCATTTGGATAAACCATGTGAAATCTCAACATCTACTAGCTCCTAGTGTTACAGTTATCTTTCTCTCACTATAAGAAAGATGCATATTTTCATTATTGTTTTTGAGGAACAAATATATGGATAATGTAGGATAGATTTTAAGTTGACTAGGTATCCTCCAGAGCCCTTTTCCAGTTCCTAGAGTTATAATTCATAGAGATCACATCCTAACCATTCAAAACTCTCTCTGCAAGAGGAAATGAATCTGATGTGGTTAATTGTGATGAAATAACTGGAACAAATGTTCCTGTATCATAACCCAAGATAAGGAAACCCTAGCTTGAACTGGGAGTATAAATCAGTGGTAGAGTGCTTGTTTAGTGTATAGTGAAGGTCCTGGGTTCAATCTCCAGCACTGCAAAAAAGAAAAACTGGTTTCTAGCTTTCTGATATTCCTGGCAAGCTATCTGTCTTTTAGATTTGGTATTAAATCTAATTTAAATCTAAAATTTTTAAAATAAAAATTTTATTGACCAGATAAAAGGAATTGATGTTTCT
The DNA here is from genome assembly GCA_020662805.1 of Glaucomys volans. Lineage (NCBI taxonomy): Eukaryota > Metazoa > Chordata > Mammalia > Rodentia > Sciuridae > Glaucomys > Glaucomys volans. The sequence goes on from JAJEJO010004933.1 coordinate 468,715, forward strand.
ATTTTACTCAGTACTGATTATTTTTGAATTATTCTTCTCAGGACTCTAAGAGGAACATTGACAGATTAGCACATCTCAGTATAAAAGGATCTGAAACAGTCATTCAATGTCTTGGGGATGATTGGTTTAGTAAAGAGGGAACAGAGGTGATCATAAGAGGTCTTTCCAGATACTCAAAGAACTCCTAAAGATGAAAATACCTACTATTCATTGAGTGCCCCCCCCAAGGTGTTACTCCTATGTTGGTAAACCTATGTACCCTCTTTTAATACTCCATAAATGAGCAACCTTATATTGACTAGCCAGCATATACAGAGGGTAATGCTTACTCTACAGATCTGGAACTCTGGAGATGTCACAGGAAAGTAGATTTCCACTAAATATAAGAAAGAACTTTCTGCTATTCAGAGTTGTCTAAGACATGGGATACTTTGAATGCTAGTGAGCTTGCCAGGACCTGGTTTTTAACACACAGACTACAAGACTAGAGATGTAAGAGGCAGATTTCCCTCTTGAATTGTGTCCCTAGGAAGAATCCCCAAGAACAGGATTTGGGTTGCCTTCCTGGCCCTTTTCAAAGGAATCTTAAGTTTCAAAAATAGTATTTTTCAGACTTTTTTTTCCACCCTCTTCCACAGTGAGAGATATATTTTGCATCATGTCCCAGTACTTCCATGTAGATAAGTAAAACAGAAATTTCACAAACAGATGTTATTCTTCAGTGTAATCTATCTTGTACTTTGTTTTTGTTAATGCTAGTTGTGGACTTCTAAATTGAATTTAAAAGCAAATAGGTGGTATCCTCCAGTTTAACACTGGCCTAAAGAATTTTAAATTTTTTAGTTCTCAACCAAATACTTTTTGCTCATTCTAGTCTGGTAACCATCTTCATTTTTATTTTACTGAGAATGCCTTTCTTGTAGCAATTCCAGCAAAGATTTAAATTTGCCCTGTGTTTGAGATGTTTTGCTGAATATTGGGTCCTCTTGTTTCTCTTAGTAAATATTTCTCCTTTTAGCCACTCTGAGAATGAGACATTTAGATATAAAAGAATAAACTGGGGCTGGGCTTTAGCTCAGTGGTGGAGCACTCGCCTAGCATGTGTAAAGCAATGGGTTCAATTCTCGGCACCACATATAAATAAAGAAATATAGAAAATAAAGGTCCATCAACAACTAAAAAAAATTTTAAAAAAGAATAAACTGAGGCTCAGAAGGATTGAGTAACTTCTAAGAGGCACTATAGGAAGACCACCACTGAATTCAAACCCAATATTTCTGGTTCCAACTCTGCTTTCTTCAGCCACTCTAAAGAGCTATTTGTGCTTACTTCAGCCACTCCAGGGAACCATTTGAGGGCTCCAAATTATGTGGTTGAAGAAGACAAATTTGGTTTCTTGAAATAGGATCGCAAGGAAAGAATATTAAAGGTAACCAGGACCTTTGATTAGACTTCTATCTTTGGCAGTGGTCTTTTTTTTCAACAGTACTTTAATATTATGACCACATTACCTTATAATTTCTTAAAGGAAGTAGCAAAATCAAGTGTGTTTAAAGATCTTGATTCACCTTTATGGAGTTCTTCTCTCTAATAGCCAGTTTTTCTGAGGAAACATTAATAAAACATTGTGATATCATATTAAATATGAACTACAATAAATACTAAGACATAGGGCTTTTTGTAAACTTAGGAACATCCTTTCAAAAAGTTGAATGATTACAGGTGCACACCTGTAATCCCAGCATCTTGGGAGGCTGAGGCAGGAGGATTAAGAGTTCAAAACCAGCTTCAGCAACTTAGCAAGGTCCTAAAGCAACTCAGTAAGACCCTATCTCTAAATGAAGTACAAAAAAGGGCTGGGATGTTGCTCAGTGGTTGAGTGCCCATGGGTTCAATCCCCAGTTCCAAAAAAAAAAAAAAAAAAAGTTGGATGACTCCTTCTTATTCATTCTGATGACCATTTTCCCACTGCACACTAGGCACCAGGCTCATATATGGAGCTGGTAGAGGCCTGGCATTCCATTGCAGGAGTTCGAAGTGATAAAGAGAAAGGGAGAGAGAGGAAGGAGTGAGTAACTGCTGCTTTTGCATTGAGCAAGTTAACAAAAAAAAAAAAAAAAAAGACTTCATGCAGGGAATAACTTAGGAACCAGGCAGAGCATAATCAGGCATAAAATGAGAAAAAAGCAGAACAGGTTCAGGGAGGCTGTGGTTGATGCATCTGTTGTAGATACTAGCTGGTGTCAGTGACAGAGGCAGACTAGAAAATTTGGACTTTATTCTTATAAATAATAGGTAGCATCTAAGACTCTCCAGCAGAAAGATAATTACTGGTGACTGAGAAGTTTCTTTGACAGAGTAGAGTGGAGGCAAGAAGATAGGTTAGAGTAAAAATGTGGAGTTGAAGGAAGATGTGAGAATGGTGGGGAGGAGAAGAGATCAAGAGATGCTAGGAAAGTGTATGATATCCAAAGATTAAGCAGTTTGAAACATAGATCTCAAACTGAGTACAGAGGAAAGAGATCAGAACTAAAGACTTGATTTGGGAACCATGGAAATGAAATAAACTGTTCAGGGAGGCCTCATGAAATGAACCAGAATACAAGGGGCCAGGAAGAGAAGGTAGCCCCAGCAGTGCCAGGGGCTGTGAAGAAGGCAGCATGAGCCTAAGAGGCAGAGTGGAAAACTTCAGAAGACTTTAGGTACCTTTTAGTTCCTGATTTAGGGACAGAAACACACCCACTTATATGCACCCAAAATCTGGCAAACTCCTGAAAAAGAGAACCATACATCCCTGCAAGTCTGGGCTCTCCAGCTCTTACTCCATTATAAGTATGACATTCTTGTTTGATGGGTGAAAGAGGAGCATATTTTAAAGGGACATATTTTAATGATTTTAGCACACTCAACATTTAGCACTGTTCAAGCCAGGAAAAGTTGTAAATTGTGTAATTGTCCCTAAATATTAAATAAGATGCTGTCAGCCTAATACTTTTTCCTTCATTCCTTTCAAGACTATTAAGACAAGCCACTTGACTATAGATAAGAAACTGCTGATTTTAGGCTAAATGGCTTACTAGCTTTACCAAAAGGGATTAGGAAACAGCTACAGACAGTCCTAGGCCACCCTTCAGTTAGAATCATTTCTTTGTTGTTTTAAAACATTGGTATCTACCCTTTAACTAATTTTTGGCCTCTCTTTTCCTTTTATCCCATAGGGTAGAATGGTTTTGAAGAAGGAAAAAAAAAACTGCTTTCTGACTGATTGCCTTGAAGGAATAAAGAACCTATTTTTGTGCATCATTTACCAATCATGCCACACAAGCATTTATTTTTAGTACATTTTATTTTTTCATAAAATTGCTAATGCCAAAGCTTTGTATTAAAAGAAATAAATAATAAAAAAGACTGTGCTGTTGAGTATTATTTACCGACTGTGTTTCAAAGGCTGATTTGGAGGTCACATATCTGAATTTTATTTGTGTGGATTTCAGAAACAGTGTGCTCATGATTCCCCACTAAAGGACAAGTGACACTGTTTTTGTTGGTCTTTTAATGTTGGCTCCCACTCTGCCCAAATAGAAAGCAGAGTAGAGCTGTACTGCATAGTAATGCTCCCTCAGGCACTCAAATTGAATTATTCCATTTTATTTTCTTCAAAAATACCATTCAGTCTCTGATAATTTCTCCTTTGTTTGGAGGTGATCTGCCTCCACCAGTACTTCAGGTCCATCTCCAGGGTAGCAAGGATTTTGAACCATGTTGCTCCCCATTGTATCTCCCATATGTAGTAGAGTGCTTTGCATGTAGTAAGTGCTCAATAAATATTTGTGGGGTGAAGGGATGAGTATAAGAGTTTAAAAAATACACACTGATTAGTAATAAGTTTGTCTTAGATATTCTTTTTACTTAGGTTATCTCGTATTCATTTTAAAAAAGAACATTTGAAAGAGTTGGATGAGAGCAATTTTGCACGTGTAAATGAAATGTTTATTTCATTTTACCGATGAAGAAAATATTGAAATACTTTGTTATATTAAATTGTATGCTTAAAGGATGACCAGTATTTGTAAACTTTTTGAGGAGTAGATTCTCAGCCTTCTACCTCAGCAATACCTGGGATAAGAAGCTATTGATATAGAAACAAACTTGTGTTAATAACATAATCCTTTTGATTAACCATAGCAGTCATACCCAAATCACTAGAGGGTTAGAGGGGATTTTTTTTAAGTTGAAATATAATGCACTTACCACAAAATATACCGTTTTAAAGTATGATTCAGTAGTAACTTAAAAGTTGTGCAACCACCACCACTGTCATAATTCCCAAACATTTTCATTACCCAAGAAAGAAAGCTCATACCTGTTAATAGTAACTACTCACTCCTGCCAGTTCTAAAAACCAAAAAACCTACTCTGTGTCTTTATGGATTTACTGGTTCTAGGTATTTCATATAAATGGAATCATACAATATGTAGTCATTTATATCCAGCTTCTTTTATTTAGGATAATATCTTCAAGGTTAATCTGTGTTGTAGCATGTGTCAATACCTCATTTCTCTAGAAAGATGATTTTTATACATTAATCATTTTTCTTACAGCATTGTTGAACTTATTTCATCTGTTGTTGTTTTAGTGGATTTAAGATTTTAAGTCCAGGGGCTGTAGTCCAGGCTGTAGTCCAGAAAAATAAGACTTGGAGGGAAAATTTTAGCTGTAAATACTACATTAAAAAAGAAGAAGTTTTAGGTTAATGCATTTTTCTTACAGCATTGTTGAACTTATTTCATCTGTTGTTGTTTTAGTGGATTTAAGATTTTAAGTCCAGGGAATGTAGCTCAGTTGGTAGAGTACTTACCTGGGTTCAATCCCCAACTCCCCACAAAAAAAAAAAAAAAAAAAAAAGATTTTAAGTACAATCTCATGTCATTTGCAGATAACGACAGTTTTTGTTCATCCTTTCCAATCTGTATGAAATTTTCTTTTCTTGTGTAATTGTCACTGTGTAGAACCTCTGATAATAGATTGTTGAATGGAAGAAATGTAAACAAATATCTACATTTTGTTACAATCTTAGCTGTAGGGTTTTCATAGGTTAGATGCCCTTTACCAAGTTGAGAAATTTATCTTCTACTTCTCATTTATTGAGTGTTCTTAACATAAACAAGTTTTGGATTTTGTCAAATGGTTTTTTTCATATGTCTATTGAAATGATCTTGTAGGGTTTTGTCCTTTATTAATAAGGTATATTACACTGGTTTTTGTATGATGAATCAACCTTACATTCCTGGGATAAATCTGATTTGGTCATAGTGTATAATCCTTTGTTTATGTTGCTGGATTCAGTTTACTGGTATTTTGCTGAAGATATTTTTTAATCCTTAGTTTTCATAAGAATTATTGGTCTGATATTTTTTTACCTTTTCTTGTGATGTCTTTATCTGGCTCTAATATTGTTGCAGTGCTGACATCATCTAATGGGTTATGAAGTGCTCTCTTCTGTGTTTTGGAAGAGTTTAAGAAGGACTGATATTATTAGTTCTTTAGATGTTTGGAAGCCATCTGGTCCTAGACTTTTCTTCGTGGAAAGTTTTAGGTTTAGTTTTTTTATTCTTTTTTCTTTGAGATGTGGGTCTCATTATATTGCCCAGGCTGATCTCAGACTCATGAGTTCACATGGTCCTGCTTCAGTGCCCCAAGTAACTGGGGGTACAGGCACACACCATCAGCCCAGCTTCTTTTTTAATGTAGTATTTACAGCTAAAATTTTCCCTCCAAGTCTTATTTCACCTGTCCATAAACTTAATATGCCAGGGTTTTTATTTCATTCATCTCTAGTTTCCCGTGTGATTTCTCTGACTATTGGTCATTTAAGATTATGTGGTTTAAATCCTACATTTTTGTGAATTTGCTAAATCTCCTTCTATATAGATTTCTGAATTCACTCTAACTTCATTCATTGGTTGGAGAACATACTTGGTATGATTTCAATCATGTCAAATTTATTGGAGCTTGTTTTATGACCTTTCATATGGTCTGTGCAAGAGAATGTTCCATGCACACTTTGAGAAGAACATATATTTGCTGTTGTTGATTGGAGTGTTTTGTAGTTGTCCATTAAGTCTGGTTGCTTACTAGTGCATTTCTTTTTTTCTTTCTTTTTTTTTTTTTTTTTTTTGGCACTGGGTCTTGAACCCAGGGACACTCGACCACTGAGCCACATCCCCAGCCCTATTTTGTATTTTTTTATTTAGAGACAGGGTCTCACTGAGTTGCTTAAGGCCTCGCTAAGTTGCTGAGGCTGGCTTTGAACTTGCGATCCTCCTGCCTCAGCCTCCCAAGTGCTGGGATTACAGGCGTGCGCCACTGTGCCCAGAACTAGTGCATTTCAAATCTTCTCTTTCCTTGTTTATCTTCTGTCTAGTTGCTCTGTAAAGCAAAGTGAGCATTGATGTCTTTAGTTGCTGTTGTTGAATTGTCTTATTTTCCCTTCTATTCTGTCAGTTTTGCTTCATGTATTTTAGAGCTCTGTTGTTAGGTGCATATAGGGTTAAAGAATTTTTAAAAGCTTACAGATACATTCATTACATTTCTGTCCATTGAGATTCATTGGTTCAGTGGCCCTCCTGATGATACCAGCCAACGTAGAATGCTAGAGAGGTCACCTGAGTGTCTTAATGGTATTTTCTAGAGAGCCATGTTGCATTAACATCTTTCTCAATACATTTTTCTTCCAACAGTACTTTCAGAAGTTAATAATATAGTTCCTCTTTTGCCTAGTTTTATTCCAGTGGAAATCAAACTGGATCTTCCTTTTCCTTTCCTTATGTATGGTGAGTCGTTATTTTCTTTCAATAGTCATCAGGAGCCGGGCGCGGTGGCACACGCCTGTAATCCCAGCACTTGGGAGGCTGAGGCAGGAGGATCGCGAGTTCAAAGCCAGCCTCAGCAACTTAGCAAGGCCCTAAGCAACTCAGTGAGACTCTCTCTCTAAATAAAATACAAAATAGGGCTGGGGATGTGGCTCAGTGGCCGAGTGTCCCTGAGTTCAATCCCCGGTTCCAAAAAAAAAAAAAAAAAGTCATCAGGAGATGTAGGACTTTCAGTGGCACTGTTACTGTTTATAACTAATGTAGTTTAGTGTACTTTTACTCTTCACATGTTTCAAGTCTTAGCATCAATTAAGACTTTTTTTTAAAAAACAATAGGTGCTGTTCAAGATCAGACACAGAATTTTTGCAAGATCTAAAAAAATGAACTGAGTATATTAATAGGATGAGGCTATCTGTCAATCCTGGAGATTCGTCATCATCTGTTAATATTTGAATCTACTACTGGGTGTTGTTGAGATTTAACTTACATCAAGTTTTCATATTTTAATTAATCATAGTCTTAGTAATCAAGAAAGTGGTACATTTTGTATTTGTGTGTGCATGCATATGCACATGTGCCTGTGCACCTTAAAGGTTTGGATTTTTGTTCCTTAGGACCAGAGACAGTTGACTTCAAAATGCAGTTGTTATATTTCTTAATAAGGTATGGTATGAATAGAAACAATGTATGATGTTGAATAATTTGTTTGCTATTTTAAAATTTAGAAAATGACCAAATAGGCTGAAACAGATGTGATATTTCAGATTTAAACCCTTATTGGACAAACTTTTGTAATAAATAAGGCAAAGGTTGTTTGTGTTTTACCCCAAAGTATTTTTCAATAATATTTTATTTCACGGAAATAAAATAGGGTTACATAGACCAAAAGTTGGGTTTACATAGACCAAAAGTTGATAAGAATATAGTCTGAAGAGTCTCCACAGGAAAGCAGTTCACCTGATCCCACCTGTGGCTTAACAACTGCTGTAACCATTAAAGTCTGATGAATAAAATCTCATTTCAATTTGACCAGCTGGACTGTAACTTCAGACTTTTGAAACAGTTGAAAAAAAAATTCTGAAGATTCCTTCACTTTTTATCTTCCAAATTATTTGTTAATTCCAAACAAATTACAGTAGAGTATAAACAAATAATTCCTCTTGTCACTCTCACAACAGGACAGGTGTTCACTGTGGGGACGGACAGGCAGAATCACCCCCACTATTTTATTCTCTCTCCTCTCCCCTGCCACCTTTCCTTCCCCCTTTCTCTCAGAACACTACTTACTGTTGGTGAGGTATAAATGTATTGCAGCTCAGGTTTCCATGCTCTAAGCTAGGTATGCTCTCCCATCTGAAAATATGCAAGAGCAACCCAAAACCGATGAAATAGTTCACAGGAGCAGCATGTACCATGTAAGTTCTGTCCAGGATAGGTACTGTTAAGCTTTGGGCAAAGAAAATTGAATTTCCATTGTCCCTCTTGAGTATTTCATTTAATTCACCAGCTAAATTAAACACAAACCAACATCCTCTTCATATTAATTTGATCTGCACTTTAGAATGTACAGTAAAGCAGTGGGTATGAGTCCAGGTCTAGCCCCTTCCTGACTGGGTTGGTTACTTAACCTCTTCCAGGCTCAGTTTTTTCAACAATGGAATAAAAGTTACTATAACGACAACATAAAGATGTGAGAATTAGATAATGTTTGTGAAAGTGCCTGGCATACAGTATTACTCAGTAGTGTTTTTCTGTTTCCCCTTTCTTGTGTGAAAAAGACCCAGCAAAGTCCTTCCTAATGATGAGACAAAAGTCTTACTCAGGTGTGATTCAGCCCTGGAAAGACCCTATATCACTTAGATCTTGCAGTTGGCCTTCTGTTCAATGCCAGACCCATGGAGTCCCACTGCCTTCCCTCACTCACATGTTTACCTCATGCACAGGTGGGGCTGAGCCATGCTCATCATCATGAAGGAACAAGGGTCCATAGGTCCAGATGAGAATACATGCAACCCATGGAAAGGACGATGGGAAAAGCTCAGTTTCATCTCTGTCTACCATCCTTTGTTACCTGAGGATTGCTTTATGTGAAAATTCTAGTCATTTTCCACTTTCCATTTTACAGCAACTATTAAGCCTAACACAGTGATAAAACTTTGCCACTTGTTGGTAAACATATACACCTGATCCGTAAACAGGGCCTGTGGTTATGCTAGATATAATATCAAGAAAATAGAATTCTTGATGACCAGAATAGAGAAGACTTGGCATTATTTAACTTCTTTAAGAAGACACATCACACACACACACACACACACACACACTCTCTCTCACACAAAAGACACAAAATGTGGACTTATGTTGCATGAACACAAAGAGGTTTGCATAGTAAAATTAGTTGTTAAAATTTGTCACATCTGTGAGTTATTTTTCTTGGTCTGTTGGAAATATCACTGAAGATTTGTCTGCCTTCATTTGTATAATATTTTTAAAATTCCTTGAAGTGGTAGCAACATGGGACCTTTATAAAGTCCTTGAGAAATTTTGGAATTTCATTTAAATTTTGATCACCCTAGAAAAAGTGTACCTTCTCTTTTACTATTGCCATTTTTTTATTCACCATAAATTCTTGAATCAGTCAATAGTGCTGCAACTAGGGAATTTAAATTACAATTAAATATTATAATTTGATATTTCAATTTGATATAGCTATAATCCAAGTTATTTATGTGTTAAAGGTATAAAAGTGAAAGATAACTTGGTTTTGGGTTCAGGAGGTTTACATGGATTCTAGTTCTGACTTTAATATTTTGAGCAAGTTACTTTCTTTCTCTGAGCCTCAATTTTCCTGTCTGTGAAATAAGATTAACATATCTATTTTGCATATTCATATCGTTTTCCCTTCATCCTCCTTTTTGTATACTTAGAAGTTGTTTTAAAATTTTTAATGAGGGGCTGGGGATATAGCTCAGTTGATAGAGTGTCTGCCTCGCAAGCTCAAGGCCCTGGGTTCAATCCCCAGCACCGCAATAAAAAAAAAAAAAAAAAAAAAATTTAATGAGTAATATGTGCACATAGTAAAAAAAAAAATTGAAATAGTAAAAAAGGTCGGAAGATGTAAAGTACATCCCCACCATGACTGTATTCTCCTGGGCCATGCCCAGCAATCTCTGTTACCCATGTCTCATATGTACACTTTCAGAAATTTTGCAGATATAGAAGCATATTCTTTCATACATGCACAAATTTTTCGTAGGATATGTATATTCCTTCTCCAAGAAAAAAATCTCCTATACATAGCCGGTTTTTTGTTTTGTTTTGTTTTGTTTTGTTTTGTTTTGATTTGTTTGTACCAGGGATTTAACTCTGGGATGCTTAAGCACTGTACCATATCATACCCAGTCCTTTTTTATTTTTTATTTTGAGGCGGGGGTCTCGCTAAATTGCTTAGGGCCTCACTAAGTTGCTGAGGCTGGCTTTGAACTTGTAATCCTCCTGTCTCAGCTTCCTGAGTCACTGGGATTACAGGCATGCATCACCATGCCTGGCTTCCCATACATAGTCTTAAAACATTATTTATTGGTTATGACCATTTAATTTTCACTTACCCAGAGGAAGAAAAAACATTTCTGAAGGCTCTTCTGCAAAGAAAAAAAATCCTTACCTGTATTCACAAAAGAGTTACAGATAATTATGGAAATATGGTTACTCAGAGCAACAAATTAGCATAGGGTTTTTTTCCCCCTCTCTGGATAGGGGTACCAGGGACTGAACTCAGGACACATGATCACTGAGCCACATCCCCAGCCCTATTTTGTGTTTTGTTTAGAGGCAGGATTTCACTGAGTTGCTTAGTACCTCCCTTTTGCTGAGGCTAGCTTTGAACTCACAATCCTCCTGCCTCAGCTTTCGCAGCCACTGGGATTACAGGTGTGTGCCACAGCGCCCAGCAGCATAGGGTGTTTTAAGAAAAAAAAAAAAAAAAAAAAAAGTATCCCTGAGGAAAATATCACAGTTAAGTCTCAGAAAGGGACGGTACCAATATTGGCTCTAGGCACTCTAATGATAGCGTGTGTTGAGACTTAGACTTTGTGACTGTTTTCAATCTTCATCTTAACCTTACAAGTTTCTCCTAAATGACTCTGCTATGCAGAATTCTGTTGTCTTTGGGATCTGCACTAACAATTCCCTTAACTTCACTAAAGCTTTCAATTTTAAGGCATTTGTGGGCTCGCATTTGCTATTTGCTAGAACTAAATCCCAAAAAAGTACATAATGAAAATTGAGACTGAAAATGTAGAATACAATAGATTTCCCAAAATAGAACACATGGACTGTATATTCTTTTCTCCTAATATTTGGAGATTTTTCCATATCAGTGTACATGAGTCTACCTCATTCTTTTTAATATTGGTAGATGCATTGTGTATTGAATCAGTCTTCAATTGATGGACATTTTCAGTTACTTATGATCTTTATAATCTTCATTAAAGCCCTAAAACTACCAAAACCAGTGATTCACAGAAATAACAACTGGTGGTTAGTTTCTGGCTTCTTGATTATTTCTTGGTGCCAAAGCTGCCTCTGTTTCATGCTGAGATAGTTCTAAGTTAAAGCTACTTGGACAGGCTAGGAATATAGGTTAGTGATAGTATTCTTGCTGAACCTGGGCAAGGCCCTAGATTCGATCTTAAGCACCAGCGTCCTCCACTCTGGCAACAACAACAACAACAACAAAAAAAACCTATTTGGACACAAATTAGTGGTCTAGGTAAATCTGAGTTGCCTCCATGGAGTTTAGAATTCTAAAGGCTAGAAGGGACTTTAAACCACCTTAAAGGAATACTACACTGTGATAATAACTTTTTCAGGTTTCTGTTTCTAGTAATGTCAAACTAGCAAGTTGTAGTCTAACCATCATACCATGAACAGCTAGAAATATGGGGGAAAAAAGTATTTCTAAACATTCTCTTAAGATGTTGAAGAGCTATAATATAGTAAGGATTTGAATAGCCAAGGGCCTAGAGAAATATGAATCCAATGTTCAACACTACTTTTCTTTTTGAAGCATTTACCAATTTATATGCAGTGACTGAGAAGTGGCCAGAAAGTGGTGACCGAAAGACTGAGATGAGGAAAGCTCAGGCAGTCTTGCAGGGCTTGTAAAACAAAACCTGGAATTTGGAATCCTCCAAGGGAATGGAGCCCTGGTAAACACCCTCAGGCTTTCTTTTGGGATCCCAAAAGGGAGGCACACTGAAACTATAGACAACCAGAATTTGACTAGCCTTCTCAAAGACTGAAGCCTAAGTTCAAATCTACTAAATCTGTAATTAAAGTGATATGTTCATACTCTGAAAGTGATATATTGTAAAGAGGTAGTAGGAAATTCTCTACAAAAAGATACTAGCAGCAGCAGCAGTCTTGGATTATCTCTACATTTTTCCAAAAACTGTGTCCAGTAATCTCTCTTTAAAAATAGGCATATAATACTATAAAGCCAAATGATCAAGAAAGGAGGGGAAAAGAACAAAATAGAAAAAAAGTTCTGCAAGAAATATAAATATTAAAAACATCAAAGACTTTAAAATAACTGAATTTATATAGAAAACAAGATGGATAATTTCATCTTGGAAACAACAAAAAAATAGAAATGTGAAAACTGGAAATACATTTTGAAAATATATTTTGGGAATAAGAACTCAATAGAGGACTTTATAAATTTAAACATAGCTGAAGAGAGGATTCTTGAACTGGAATGCAAGTTAGGAGAAAACATCTGGTCAAAGAACAAAAAGAGTAGAAAAATATTGACAAGGGCATGAGAGTTTTTTGACCATGATGAAAAAAATTTAATATGCATGTAATTCAAGACAGAATGAGAGAAGACAAAATGAGGCAGAAGGAATATTTGAAGAGATAAGTAGCTGATAATTTTCCAAAACTGGCAAATGACTGTGAACTACAGACTTGAGGCATTATGCACACTAAGTATAATAAATAAGAAGGAAACTGTACCAAGACACTGTAGTTTAAAAAAAAAATTTTAAGGCAAACAAAAAAATCAAAAGCATTATTTGCATCTCAATTTTTTAAATTAAGATGAAAGTCACATAAAGCTACATAGTTTAAAGTGAATAATGCAGTGGCATTTAGTGCACAGACAATCCTGAAATTATGATGGTTCAGTTTACAGTTTTTAAACTTTACAGTGATATGAAAGCAATATTTACTCAATAGAAACTATACTTTGAATCTTGACCTTTTCCCACTCTAGCAAAATGCACTCTTCTCAAGTTGCTGGGCAGTGAGTGAGCCACAATGCCAGTCAGCCAGACAATCACAAGCATGAACAACCCATACTCTACAGCATATTGTAAAAGATACAGTACATGAGATACCTGACACTTGATTTTAAAGTAGACTTTACGAGCTCAGTACAGTGAGCTCATCTGTAATCCCAGCTACTCTGGAAGCTGAGACAGGAGGATCCCAAGTTGAAGGCCAGCCTCAGCAACTTAGCCAGACCCTGTCTCAAAGTAAAATTTAAAGAGTACTGTGAACAAGAGGACTTGTCTAGTATGCATGAGGCTCTGGGTTCAATCCTAGTACAATCAGTCTAGTTAATAAAGTAAGTTCAGATGGTTTTACCCAACTGTAGGCTAATGTACATGTTCTCAACACATTAAAAATAGATTAGGCTAAGCTCTGATGTTTGGTAGGCTATGAGAATTAAGTGCATTTTCAACTTAGAGTATTTTAAACTTACTGATAGGTTTATCCAGACATAACCCTACTATGAGTTAAGGAGTATCTATATTCTTAGTGGAATGTAAACCCTATCTCTGCTCCAAAATGCTTTCATCTCCCCAAAAGGAAACCCCTGTTTCCATTAAGCACTTGTTTTAAATTCCACCTTCCCAGCTGCCCCTGCCAAGTACCAATTTTTGCTGTCTCCACAGATACACTTATTTTGATCATTTTATATAGAAAGAATTATATAAAATATGTGATCTTTTGTGCCTGGCTTCTTTCACTTAGCATAACATTTTTAAGGTTCAGCCAGCCAGGTGTGGTGGTACATGCCTGTAATCCCAGCAACTCAGCAGACTGAGGCAGGAGGATCAAGAGTTCAAAGCCAGTCTCAGCAACAGCAAAGTGCTAAGCATCTCAGGGAGACCTGTCTCTAAATAAAATACAAAATAGGGATGGGATTGTGGCTCAGTGGTCAAGTGCCTGAGTTCAATCCCCAATACAAAAAAGATTCATCCACACTGTAGCATATATCAGTACTTCAATCCTTTTTGTAACTGAATAATTATCCAGTGCATGTGTGTGTGTGCATACACCACAATTTGTTTATTGTCTATTCATTGGTGGGACATTTGGGGTGGAAACAACCAAATGAATAATAGTGTTACTGTGTACTTCAGTGTACAAGAATGCTTGCATCGTAGTTTTCAATTCTTGGGGGTATATACTTAGAATTACTTGGTCATTTGGTTCTACGTTTTAACCCTGGGGAACCACCAAACTGTTTTCCATGCTAACTGAAACATTTTACATTCCCACTAGCGGTGTTCCAATTTCTCCACATCTTCACCAAAGCTTGTTATTCCCTCCACTTTTCTGAATAGTACTCTAGGGGGTATGGTGATCCCTCATTAGTTTTGATTGCATTTCCCTAATGACAGTGATGTCAAGCATCTTTTTATATTGGTCACTTCTGTATCTTCTTTGGAGAAATATCTATTCTAGAGCTTTGTCCATTTTTAAACTTTTCTGGGTTTTTTTGTTGTTGTGTTCTTTGTTCCAGATATTAGGCCCCCTATCATATACATGATTTGCACATGTTTTCTACTATCCTATCATCATTTGATTCAGTTCCTTGATAGTGACTTTCAAAGAACAGGTTTTTATTTTGGAGAAGTCTAACTTAACCTGTTTCTCCCTTTTGGTTGCTTGTGGTTTAGGTGTCATTTCTAAGAATGACATTTCTTTTTTAAAATATTTTTACTTGTCGGTGGACACAATGCCTTTATTTTATTCACTTATTTTTATGTGGTGCTAAAGAGCAAACCCAGTGCCTCACACATGCTAGGCAAGCACGCTACCACTGAGATAAAGCCCCAGACCCTAATGATGACATTTCTAAATGACATCTATTTTAAGACCCATTTCAAATCCCAAAAACTTCTAGAATTTTTATAGCTTTGTAGTTTTATACTTACACTTGTTTGATCAAGTTAGAGTTAATATTTATATATGATGTTAGGTAGGAATCCAGTTTCATTGCATTCCCCTAATGGCAAATGATGTTTAACATCTTTTTCTGTTTATAACAAATTGCACTTTCCAAAGTACCATTTGTTAAAGAGACTATACTTTTCCTCTTCAAATGGTCTTTGGCACCCTTGTCATGAATGAATTAATCATAGATGTATAATTTTATTTCTAGACTCTCAATTTTATTCCATTAATCTCTATACTTGTCTTTATACAAGTACCACATTGTCTTGATTAATGTAATTTTGTGGTGTCTTAGAATTAGTAAGTAAGTCCTCCAGCTTTGCTTTTCTTCTCCAACATAAGATGCAATACTTCTGGGGCTCGGGTTATGGCTCGGTGGTAGAGCACTTGCCTAGTACATGTGAGGCACCAGGATTTATCCTCAGCACCACATGAAGAAAATAAAGTTATTTTTTAAAAAGATTCATTACTTCTGAAGTAACAACAGAATACTTAGAGTTGGTGTCTTGCAGAAGCAGTGAGAACCACGTAGGATGCTGAAGCAGGAGGATCACAAGTTCAAGGCCAGCTTGACCAACTCTTAGTGAGACCTTGTTTCAAAATAAAATAAAAAGGGCTGGGGATGTAGATCAGTGGTAGAGTGCCTAGCATGCACTAGCCCTGGATTCAATCCCCAGTATAGGTAGGGAGGGAAAGAGAGAAGGAAGCCAGAAAACAATGGAGTGATATGTTAAAGGGGGAAAAATCCCTGCCAGCCTAAATACGTAGGGAAAAATTACCACAATTAAGGATGAAATAAAACATTCTCCAACAAACAGAAATATTAAGAGGGAATTGTTCAGGCTGAAAGAAAATGATCCCAGATGAACATATGGCGATGCCGGAAGAATAAAGAGCAGCAGAAAGGGTAAATGTGTAGGTGAATCTAAATGGTAGTTGAGGTATACAGTACTAATAATAATGTCTTACAGAGATCACTTGACATCAAATGCACAAAAGGTAGAAGGGAATTAATAATATAAAAGTGTTCTAAGATACTCACATTGTCCAGAAATAAGTAAAAGTACTAATTTATAATAGACTTTAATAAATCATGGATACATGTCATAATCTATGGTAACAACTAAAAAATGAGTAAAATAACCTTTAGATTAGTGATTCAGTGGTAGAGCACTTGCCTAGCACTTCTGAAGCACTGGGTTTGATCCTTAGCACCACATAAAAACATAACTAAATAAAGTTGCTGTGTCTGTCTACAATTAAAATATTAAGAAAAAAAATTTTTAAAGGAGAGGAAATATTTAAAAGAAAATAACAGGTGGGGCAAATGAAATAAGGAATAAAATTACAGATTTCAATCCTAATATGTTAGTAATGAATATAAATGAATGTTTACACAAAAATAAACTAGTTTTAAATTTATATACATGCAAGTATATGTGATATATCCTTGCTATAAGGAGACAAATGTTAAAAGTAAAATGATAGGAAAAATATACCACATAAATGATAATATGAAGAAAATTGTTCTAAATATCAGATACTGTTTTAAGATAAAAGACATTTCATAATGATTAAAAGGTTGATCCCTCATGAAGAAAACAGTTTTAAATAGATGTACTTAATATATCCTCAAAATGTAAGAAGTAAAACTTAATGGATATAAAAGGAGAAATAGACAGTTCCACTATACTTAAATGTATCTCTTGATAATGAGCAAATACTCAGGTTTGAATATCACAATTAACAGACAAGATGATTTAAATATATATTATTTATAATATATAAAAACACTCATCAAGCAAAGGATATTTACTATTTTTAGATATACCTCTGCTGAATCATAAAACACATTTCAACAAATATATATGGAAATATATATGGATTGAAATCATACGGACTAATTTTTTTACCTGTGGACTTAGGTTACAAACCAGTAACAAAAAGATAATTAGCAAGGGGTTGGAGGTAGGGAAAGGGGGGAAATGCCGTGGAGTGATATTGGCCAAATTATATTGTTATATTGTGTGCATGTTTGAATATATAACAACAAATCCCATCAATATGTGCAATTATAATGCACCAATTAAAAAATGGGAAAAGTAATTAGAACGATCCTCAAATGTTTCAAGTTAGTCAGTGTGGTGCTGGGAACACATAGCTCAGTGATAGAGCACTTACCTGGCATGTAAGAGACCCTGGGTTCATTCCCCAGTACCACAAAAAACAAAGGAAGGGAGGGAGGGAGGGAGGAAGTTAGTTTGCTTCTAGAAAAGAACTCATGAGTCAAGAAATTGCAGTGGAAATTAATGAAGTATTTGCATGTTGATAAAGTGACATATTAAAATTTGAAGCAACTAGAGCCATGTTAGAGGGAAATCTGTGACCATAAATGCAGAAAATGTAGAAATCAATGTTCTAAGTATTTCTTTCAAATAACAAGCTAAATCCAATGAAGAAAATAATTACTACAAATGAATTCCTTGGAAAACAAACACACAATTGAAAAAAAAAACAAGCACAGAATTGTTTCTTTAAGAAGACTAATTAAATTAACTTGATCTGCTGATCAAGAAGAAAGATCCAATATTAGGAATGAAAAAGAGGACACATCACTACAAAGCAAAATAATAAGTACATAAAAGCAAAGTAGAGAACAGTGGTAACAGCAGGTTGTGGGAAGGGGAAAGGATAAGTTGTTTAATGAGTGTAGCATTTCAGATTTGTAAGTTTAAAAAGTTCTGGAGATTTATTTTCTAATTGAATATATTTACCATTACTGAACTGTATACTTAAAAATGGTCAAGATGGCAAATTTTATTTTGTATACTTTTTGCCACAATAAAAAAATAATAATAATGAAAGAATGTTATGAAAAATTTCTCAGTAAAGTCTAAAAATTAAACTTGAAAAATTCCTTGACAAAACACAAATATCAAAAGTTGTATAAGAAGAAATAGGAAATCTGAATTCTCCCATATCTAGGCAATAAATTGGATCCATCATTTAAAATACTCCCTCAAAGAAAAACTTCAGGCCTGCATGGTTTCACTGGGGAATTCTTTCTAAAATTTAAGGAAGAAATAACATTAGCCTTATATTTGTCCAAACAAGAGGAAGAAGAGGAAAATTGCCCAAATTCTTCTATGAGATTAGCATGGCATTAGCACCAAATCATTACAAGGACATCCCAGAAAAGGAAAAATTTAAGTTAGTTTAGCTTATGAATATAGATGGAAATGTTATAAACAAAAGATTGGCTGAACAAATCTGACAGCATGTGTGAGTAGGGAAAACATTACAACCAAATTGAACTCATTAAAAAACTCAGGGTTGGTCACTTCCCTCTCTCAGAGGATCATACTGTCTCCCTTGAGAGTATCTCCCCCCACCCCTTGTTGTTTTTTGTTTTGTTTTTTTGGCACAGTGCTGGGGATTGAATCCAGGGCCTTGTGCTTTCGAGGCAAGCACTCTATCAACTGAGCTACATCTCCAGTCCCCCTTTTCCCTTCTAATAAACTTTGTTATACTTAAAAAAAAAAAAAAAAAATACAAGGTTGAAAATTAGTGTGATTCAACACGTTAACAGAATAAAAAGAAAGTCATGTAGATATAGAAAAATCACTTGCAAAAATTCAACACCTGTTCCTGATATTTTTAAAAAGAACTTTCAGGTTCAGGTGCAGTGGACATCTCTAATTTTACCTAGTCAGGAGGCTGAAGCAGGAGAATCACAATTTTGAGGCTAACCACAGCATCTTAACAAGACCCTGTCCCAAAAAATAAAAAGAGTTGGGATGCAGCTCAGTGGTAAAGTACCCATGGACTCATGGATTCAATTCCCAGTACCAAAAACAAACAAACAAAAAAAACTTTTTAACAAACTAGGCAAAACAGGACTTTCTTGTTTTAATAATGGGCATTTTTCAAAATCAGAGTAAACATCATACTTACCAGTAAAATATTGGAAACATTTTCCCTAAAGTTGTAAATGAGAATTCCTGCTATGTGACTGAAAATCCTATTTCCAAACACCAAAATAAGCAATTAAAAGTAAAATATTCAAAACCCATGCCTGTAATCCAAGCGACTTGGGAGGCTGAGTCAGGAGGATCGTGAGTTCAAAGCCAGCCTCAGCAACTTAGTGAGGCCCTAAGCAACTCAGTGAGACCCTGTCTCTAAA
>JAJEJO010004933.1:493021-568130 GCA_020662805.1 Glaucomys volans
GGGGGGTAAAATTAATAACAATGTGTGACAGATACCATTGCCCTGTGTACATGCATGAATGCACCGATGGTGTGACTCTACTTTGTGTACAACCAGTGAAACAATAGCTGTACTCCATTTGTGTTCAATGAATCAATAAGTAAATAAAAGAATAAAAAATAAATAAATAAATAAAAAGAAAACTATTACACATTATTGAAAAAATTAAAGATCACCTAAAAAATTCATATAACAGGTTGACAAATTGGAAAATCCACTATTGTAAATGTGTTAATTTTCCCCCAGTTTATCAGTAAATTACCTGTGGATTCAGTCATATCCCAGTAGGGAAGTCTTTGTGTATGTTTAACTTCTCAAACTGATTCTAGAATTAGTATAGAAAAAGATAAGAATAACAAAACAATCTTCTCTCCCCACCCACCCCACCAGTGGTACTGGGGATTGAACTCAGGGTCTCCCACATGCAAGGTAAGCAAAACACTAAGCTACATTCCCAGCTGTAGTATATTTTATCTTATTTTGAGACAAGGTCTTACTTAATTTCCCAGGCTGACTTCCAACTTGCAATCCTCCTGCCTCAGCCTCCTGTGTAGCTGGAACAAGACAATCTTGAAGAATAATAAAGTAGAAGAACTCACAGAACTATAAATAGAGATTGTTTATAAAGCTACAGTAATTAAGACAGTGAGGTGTTGATACAAGGAGGACCAAATAACTTAATAGGACAGATTATAGTTCAAAAAAACCACATATATTTATGTACACTTAACTCATGACCAAGATAGCACTGTATGGCAATGGGGATAAGGTTAGTTATTTGTTTTGTTTTTTGGTTTTGTTGTTGTTTATTGGGAATTGAATCTGGGGCACTTTACCTCTGAGCTATATCCCCAGTCCTTTTTTATTTTTTATTTTGAAACAGGATCTCAAAGTTACTGCTAAGGGTCTTACTAAATTGCCAAGGCTATAATCCTCCTTCCTCAGCCTTGAAAGTAGCTGAGATTACAGTCCTAGCCTAGCTAAGGACAGTCTTCTAAAGATGTTTCTAGGCTATCTTAATTTCTATACAGAAAAAAAAATTAGTCTTAATTCCTACTTTACACCTACTCAAAAATTAACTTGAAATAGACCATATATTTAAATTTGAAAGGTAGCTGGGCATAGTGGCACATGCCTGTAATCCCAGTGACTTGGGAGGCAACCACAGGAGGATCACAAGTTCAAGGCCAGCCTCAGTGATTTAGCAAGGCCCTAAGCAACTTAGTGAGACCCTATTTCAAAATAAAAAAAGGCTGGGGATGTGGCTGAGTGGTTAAGCACCCCTGGGTACAATTCCTGTTACCAAATAAATAAATAAATAAATAAATAAGAAAGGTAAAAATAATGAGGCTTCTAAAAGATAAAACAGAATATCTTCAAACCCTTTTGTTTTTGGTGAAGAGACAGAGAGTTCTTAAATAGGACTCAAAAATGCATGAACCATAAGATAAGTTGGTCTACACTAACAAATTCTATGCTTCAGAATATACTATTTTGGAACAAGATTCCTGCAATATTTATAATTCACAAAGAACTCATTTAGAATAAAGATTTTAGAAAAGGACTGACAACCTGATGGGAAAATGAGGAAAAGAAATAAGTGGACATTTCAGGACAAACCATATATACAAATAGCCTAAAAACATGAAAAATGTTCATCCTATTTAGTTATCAAGGTAATATAAATTAAAGCCACAATGAAATGCCATTATACACCCATAAGAAGTGCTAAAATGAAAAACAAAAAGTGAAATATTAGAACGAATACAGAATGAATGAAATTCTCACTTATTGGTGGCAGTAAAAATTGGTACAGCCACTTGGAAAACTGCCAGTGTGCTGAAGCTGTATATATACATACATACCCCCAAACCCAGCCATTCCACTCATAGGCATAACCCAAGAAAGCTGCATGCACATGTGTGCAGAAGATACACATAAGTCTGGTACAGTGGTTCATCCCTATAATCCAAGCAGACTTAGAAGCCTGAGGCAGGAGGATCACAAGTTTGAGACCAACCTCAGCATGGTAGCCAGGCCCTATCTCAAAATATAAAACGTGCTGGAGATGTAGCCCAGTGGTAAAGCGCTCCTCCGTTCAATTCTCAGTACTATAAGAGAGAAAAAGAGATACAAGAATATTCCCCACATGTATATTCAAAGTAGTTCCCTGATAGACGACATGCCATGAATGTCACAGCATAGTGTTGTCTCAAGAATTTAGGTAGAATAGCATGTAATGTTTCCAATTATGTAAAATTTTAAACTATGTGTGAGAAGTCTGGTTCTGGTTTCTCCAGGGGAGGGGAGAGGTCACAATGTGATTGGGGCTCACCTGAGGGTGTGCTAATGGTGTTCTGTTTCTTGATCCAGCTAGGATTTCATGGGTGTGTACTCTATGGAGATTCATTGAGTCTGTACAATTATCTGTATACTGGTCGTACCTCTCAAGAATTTACTTAATAGTTCTGTGTAGTCAATAACAAGTATTTTAAAAAATCAGTTGGTCAGGAAATGGTATTTTTCCAGGTATCAAAAAATATGTTGTCCTCCTTGGCAAAGCTAGCAATCATGCCTTTCTCTGAAATTCAGCTGCTTGTATGTTTCCCTCTTGGTGTTATATTTTTCACAAGGAAATTAGTTAATAGCTCTAAGTTACTGGTTTAAGTTCTGACACTTTTTTTTATCTTTTTACTTTCATATTTTGGTGTTTGGGATTGAACCCAGGGCCTCATGCATGATAAGCACGCACTTTACCACTGAGCTAGAGCCCTAAACTCCATTCTGTGTTTGAAGGGTTTGTTTTGGGGGGTTGGTGGGTGGCGGTGCTTGACAAAGATTTGCTGTCATCTGATCACTACCCTACCAGAAAAAGGTCATTTCCACTTCTGATGGCTTTAGTTCTTCCTGTAGAGAAGAAAACCTCCTTAACAATTAGCTTTAAAAAAAAAAAAAAATCTTTCCCTCTTTGGTGCTGTTGGATCATGCAAATCCATCTGAGGGCTGAGACTCAGTTGTGAGAGGTCAAACATCTCATATTTTACTTGGGGACTTACTCTCTGAGGGCTACTTAATGCAGACAGCAAACGTCTTTGAATTCATTCTACTTTTTTACAAGCAGAAGATTTTTAACATAATGAAGTCGAACAAGAAAATGGGGGGTGCTGGGGATATAGCTCAGTTGGTAGAGTGCTTGCCTCGTAAGCACAAGGCTCTGGGTTCAATCCCCAGCACCGCGAAAGAAAAAAAGAAAAGAAAATAGGGGTCCTACATGCTCATATGCTAGTATATGAACCAACAGACTTCCTCTCCTCCCTGCCCATCACACCATTTGAAAAATAGGAACAAGGTTGCAGAACTTAAAATACCCAATTTCAATACAAAAAGCTCCATTAGTGCATTTTTTGTGTAGTGGTAGAGCACTTTACTCACATGTATTCCATTTTTTATTCAACCATTAAAAAATGAATGCATGGACTTAATTAACTTAAGCCATATAATTAAAAATTTTTTAAATCTATTATCAGAGCCTCAAAATCACCAAGTCAGCCCAGCTGATAGAGGGGCTTTGCTCACCCACACCCCATAGTCAGCTGAGAACAATTGCTTAAAGAGAAAAGGTAAGTAGTCAGGGTAGGGTATGAATTCTCCATAAGAAGTATTCAAATGTGTAAGAGAAATCTTTAAGAGCAGATTTTATTTGAAGAGCTACAGTAGTAAATCATTGGGGAATCCAAACATGGGAACATACATGTTTAAAGTGTTCTAACAGGGCTGGGGATGTGGCTCAGTGGTAGAGCATTTGTTTAGCATCCTCAAAGCCCTGAGTTCAATCCCAACACCACAAAAAATGAAGTTATTTGAAGTGTGCATACATTGAAGAATACATGCATTCTTTTCCTTTCTGTAATAATAAGAGGCCAATATGAAGGAGACATTTGAGAAAATGAGGTATTTCAAAGATAATCCACATTCTTTCCTCAGAAGCTATGTGGGAAATGGAGGCTGATGACCTGTACTAAGTCTATTTTTATTGTTCCTTTTTCAGGTGGTCACTTCTTTCACCGAAATTCCTTGTCCCCTCGGAGCCTGGTGTATGAAAGTGAATTCTCCACAATTGAACCTTCTTTGGACATGTATGATGAGAACAAAACCTGATTTTTTAAAAATGGGCTATTAGGGGTCACTTCTTTTGTGATTTGATTTATGATCACCTTTCTTATTTTGTATTCTTCTCAGTGTCCATTTTGGAAGAATGATAGTGCTTCCAAGCACGGTTTGAGGTTCAGGGTTAAATTGCAAAGTTCCCCCAAAGTGAGGCTTTGAGAACAGCATTATTGCCCAGGTGAGCCTTGTGGTACTGAATGCCTACCCAAAGTTGGCCACTGAACATAGGCACCCAACTGGCCTGGCCATTTCCAGAGAAGAGGCAGGGGTCATGGGTTAAAGTTGCATTGCAAACATGTCCCTGAATAATCACATGCTATTCTGTGTTGGGGTGGCATTGGGGTTTTTTAAAAATACTTTTTGTGATCCTCACTAACACTGCATAGTAAAGCCTGCAAGTGAAGCTTCATAAGTCACAGCTCCTTTACATGCTCTATTTTGCCCTGTTTTCCTGTTAAAGGGCCTCTTTCTGTGGGGAGTTGAGAGAAAGCCTTGTATTTTGTACCTCTCCTGAAACTCTGACTAAACCATTTCCCAAAAGAACTCAGCCTTGGCAGGTGCAGGCCATAGGGACAGGTTCTCTGCGTGATGGTGACAGTTAGTCATCTGCTTGGTCATTTTCCAGCATCCGTGTTGAGCATGACATAAGGTGACAAGTGTTTATGTAGCTACTAAACATTGAAGGCCCTCTCGTATCCACAGCCTGTGGATTTGTCCACCTGCCAACCCTGAGGTGTATGTGGGTGTAGGGAGGTAGCACCAGAGAGCCTAGCAGTCCCCCTGGGCACACTGACTTCAGGAGGCACAGCCAGTGGTTGTCAACATCCAAACGATTTCAAATGTTTTATTAAGAAGATCAAACAACCTTCCTGCTGCTAGATCCCAGATGAGGACTTTTCTTCAGTCTTCATTGGTCCAACCCAAACACTTCCCTCCAGCTACAGAGCCAGCATGAGGAAGGCACTGGAATGTCGGCAGCCAGGCCTACAGAAAAGGATGTAGCAGCCAGCATGGTGGGCATCATGAACACATGTGCTCTTCCCACACATCCAGGATGACATCAAGTTAACATGATGAGAAACTTGTATCCTATAAGTAATCCCAGCACGGAACCAAGATGAACAAATTTATAAAACAAATCTACACGTCCTTTTTTGTAAAAGGTCACACCATAGTTCAGGCTGCTGCTTCTTATTCATATGAGCCGTACAGAAGGTGTAAATGATTCAGATCCTTGTTATAAGAATAGCAACTTTCATTTCCAGATTCCTTGGATTTGACAGCAAACCAAGCAGACTCACAAATCCCCGCCCTGTTATTTGTATTGGTTCTTATGTAGAACATAAGTTTGAAATGAACACTTGCTATCTTTGCACATGTGGCTTCTCTTTAACAGCATCTTTCTTGTAACATGTCACTGAGACACTTAAGACACAGGTGTACCCAAAACAAAAGAAAACTTCAGAGGACCAGAATAGTGAGAGCTTTTAAGAAGGCCACAGCAGGGTGAGCAGAAGCATTTTGTTTTAATAATTTGAGGCTGAAACAGGGCAGATCTTGAAGGTCTAAACTGTTTTTGCTTTTTACTGTTTACCAAGGGCTTTTGTTTGTTTTCCTTTTTATAGTCTTTGTACTATAAAAATATTTTTGATAAACAGTTTCAAGAGAGTGTCTTCCAGAAGACAGGTTTGCCTCATTGGACTCTCAGTGAGAACATATCTCAGTCTGCCAGAGCTCCAGAAGTGTACCTGTATTTGTGTTTGGTTTGGCTCACTGGACAGATAAGATAACTTGGTTCTGATTATTGTTATGTTGTATGTACCATGACATTGTTTTCCCAAAATCAAATCTCAGATCCTGACATAGCATTTTCTTCTGATCTGTGCCATCTTACAAAGGCATGTATGCTAAACTCTACTCAGAACAGTTTCTTTACTAAAAAGGAATGAAATTGCTTGAGGAGAAATTTTTTAAATTGTGTCCTCTAAAATCTATTGATTAAATATTTGAATTTCTGAGAAATCTGGAGCACATTTGCTGTAGAATAGCCAAGGAAGCATTTCTTACAAGGGAATTTACTCAGATTGGTGCTCCAGATCCCAGTTTGACACCCTTTTTCTGAAAATCCAGGCCACCTTCTGGCTCATGGCCTATCTTTGTCAGGAGGGACACTGACTTCTTCATCAAGGACATGTACTTCGGGAATAGAGAATGGCATTTTTTATCCCAGATAACAGTCTCCCTTCCAGCAGCTGTGCTGCCAGGACTCCTTGCTGAGCCACTCCAGGGACCCTGACAGGGAGCCAAGACTGCCGTGTCTGCTTGCTGTGCCAGCTTTGTGAGGGCACACTTGTCAGCTAGCGCCTCTGTCTCTGAGCAACTCAGGAAGCAGAGAGCAGCTTCTTCTGTGACAGGTGAGTATCTCGGTTGCTGCAAGTCTTACCACCAGTGGTGGTTATTAGTCAGGAAATGTGATAATTTCTCATTTTCTCTTGTGGTGGTGGGAATAGCTATTTGAAGAAGGGAAAGAGCCAAAGAGTGAACTTTTTACACCATAGACCCTCCATACCTCCAATGGACTGTTCTGAGCTAGGCCTATTACCTTCCTCCTATTACCTTCCTCCTGTACCATCCCAATCCCCAAGCAGAGCAGAAACACTGGCATGTGCCATATAACACACGTGGAATAGGGCCAGGAGCAGCCAGAGCATCATCAGCTGGGAATCAGGTTACGATAGTAAAAATGCAAAGATGTTAGTTTTGGGGATCTTTACCACCCTAAGGGAGGAACTTCTCAAAGCCCTCCTTTCCTCCTATTTCAGTGTCAGGGGAAAGGGGGCTGCTGTGGAAGGTCAGGTTTGAGGTCTTTAGTAGGGCCCCACCTCTGCTCCCCTCTCAGGGAAAAAGATCCACCATCAGGCAATTAAAACTCCATACAAGGTCTTGTGAACTTTGCTTTTGAAGGTAGGCTTCATCTCCTTACTGCTTTGCTCCATCTCCTAGTTCCACTGGTGGTTTTCAGGCCTGGCCAGGAGGGACGTCCACGAGACACTTCTCTGAACACTGGCCTAACCCTGTAGCTAAAGCTGCATTTGACAGCTTCCCTTATGCCCCAACAGTCCCCACTGCCAAAATATGGAGTGAGAAAGATACTTAAAAAAGATTGGTGAGTTTTAGTAACTTGACTAATGTCCTGTGGGCTTTATAAGCCCTTCTTCTATTTTTATTACCCCTCACATCCAATGCTTTCATTGATCTACATGCTGAACCACACTGGTTTTAACTGAAGAAAAACCAACATGTTCTCTTGCTGTTAACTTTACTTACTTGGGCAGTGCTTCTGCTGCAGAAGAGCAAGGAGGTGTGTTCAAGTCGAAGTTGCCCTCACAAGTGGTTGTTGCTCATAGATGCTATTAAACAAAAACACTGATTTTTAGAATGTAGCATTAGAAGGAAAAAAGTAAAACTATAAAGGTCTTTATTAAATTCTCACTGTGTGCCTAACGTATATACTTGGAATTAAGGTGGATCCAGGGATCATGAAGATTTGGAGGGTTGGAGGTGTAGTTCAGTGATAGAGCATGTACTTTACATCCACAAGTCCCTGGGTTCAATTCCCAGCACCAAAACATAGGTAAACTTTTGATTATTCCAGAAAACTGGCAGATCAGCAACCAACTGGGATGAAAGACCAAGTGAAATAAGGGTGTCTTGAGGGGCACAGATGAAGGGGATGGCACTGCCACCTTGGAGAGGCCTGAACAGAAGGCCCAAGAGGGAGTACGGGAACCAGGTGAGGGCTGAGGAGCTGAGGCAGGGTCCAGGAAGCCAGGATTGCACTTCCCAGGTCCCCAAGTCTTCACTTGGGAAGGGCCAAACTCCAGTCTGTGGAAAGAGAATGAGCTGCCTGGGAGAAGGAGGGCAGATGGCCTGGAGTACTGGGGCCTACCTCTAAAAGGCCATGGCAGAGGAGAGGATTTTGACAATTAGCTCCCAAACTTGGGATTAACCAAAAGTAGGAATGAAAGGAGGGAGCCATAGGAGGAAGTGGAAGCCTCGGTTTCCAATCTCAGTGACTGGATTGATATTAGACCCAAGGAGAGTCCTTTTTGAGTCTGGGGCTGGCAGGGTCCCTAGAGGGAGGTATGGAGATGCTGAGCTAATCTCAGGCAGAGGTTTGCTGAGGGGATGGTGATCAGTTCTGACTCCTCCTGCATCAGAATTCCTATGAAGCCATGTTTTAAATACGCATGCCACCTAGCTCTACCAAAGTTGTCTCCATGTAATCACAATCTCTTGGGTGCCCCCCATCTTCCCTCACCCCGCCCCATGCAGAAGTTTGTACATTAGACACACGCGCACACAGACATCCTCATTAGAGGGTACACTCAGTTCAGATGATGGTGGCAGCCAGATGGACTGGAATTACCCAGTGACACAAGAACCAGACCTGTGATAAAACCCTGGGGACGCTGACATTCAGGATATGGACAGAAGGTGCTACTGAAAGCAACCAATTTAGAAAACCTTTGAATGTAATTTCCCTCTCTGAGAAAGGCAGAATAACTGGCTCCCACTCTCTCGTCTTCAATGTCACCCAAAGCAGAAGTTTAATGTGGTTAAACTCAATCTTTGCTCCCATTCTCAGGCAGCATAGGGAGATAAGAGAAAGGGATCGGTATCACAGGGCTGAATGTCCTGACACCACAGCTGAAAATAAGTGCCTTCCCTCAGCAGATCCTGATAAGGGCAGTGGTTACAAGTTAGGTGCATGGAGTTTTGTTCTTTATTTTGACCTTGTGAGTACATTATTCCAAAGATTTGACATGCCATCATGTTAGCCCTTTGGGGAAAGGATAATCTGGGTGTGGTTAAGATCCTTGCCAAAGGACTGGGAAACACCATATGGATTCTAAACATTGCAACATCAGAGAAAAGACAGGAGGAAGTTGGTGGGGGTAAGATGCCTGAATTTTGCTGTCTGTGTGGAATTGTGTTTTCCTGACTACCCTGTGAAACATCAGGAAAAACAAATCAGCTCCTGAGCCTGTGAGTTAGGGAAAGTTCTTCCAGCCTCCTGGAGCCTAACTGAAGGGGGCTGAGGTTGGGGCTCAGGAGGCCCCCTATAGCCCTGGAGCTCCTCCAAGGCATTGCTGGGTGATCCCAGCAAACTGAACCTCAAACAAGAGAGGCCAAGTGGTCCTCTACCAGATGTGGAATAAAAGCAGTCCCCTACATTTTCCAGAACTGTGACCCTACCAGCCCAAAATGACTGTGGAGGGGGAGGGAGCCATCAGCTTCAACCACTGAAAGGACAACTCTTTTGCATCTAAAATATGGTTCTGATGATTCCTGGAAGACCCCCTGGGGACCACCTGACCCATCACCTGGTTTTTTTCTCCTTCAGTTCACCCTAGGCTTCAGCCATTTTTCTGTTTCCTTCACTCAAGCTTGGGGAAGAAGGGAAAGCTTCAGTACAAAAAGGTTAAAAAAAAAAAAGTCTTTGAATCTCATACAACTTGAGTATTAAACCTTCAGAAAGGTTCAGTGCTGCTGAAGTCACTCAGTCCTCTGCCCTGGGCTCTCTGAGCTCCTCCTGTTAACTCCTCCACATGCACATATTACAAAGGATCAGGACTGGAAGTGTCGTAGACCCCAGAGCCAAGGATCACTGTGCTCAGCAGTGAGCACTTTTGTAAGTCACACACATCCTCCTGTGGAAAAACTGGGAGCAGAAAGCCATCGTCAGCACACTTCTCTCAGCTACGATGGACCCTCCATTCCCTGGGACATTTAATGAACTCATTTTTCA
Organism: Glaucomys volans; assembly: GCA_020662805.1. Taxonomy (NCBI): domain Eukaryota; kingdom Metazoa; phylum Chordata; class Mammalia; order Rodentia; family Sciuridae; genus Glaucomys; species Glaucomys volans. The sequence continues at coordinate 503,040 of JAJEJO010004933.1, forward strand.
CCAGTCCACTCACCTCCACTCATGGGGTAGGCATGTGCACAGGGAAGGTACATGTTGGTCACCTGGCAAGACTGACTTGGCCTTCATCAGTTCTTCATCCCTGTCATCTTTTCTACCCTCTCTTTCCAAGTACTGGCAATGTCAAGAATTACAGATGATTGTTCTGAGCTATTTTTTTTGCAAAATTAGCACAATGTAACATGAATTCAAATTTGCTTTTGGAATTATCCCTTTTCCACAATTAAATCCAAGTGTATTTATACTGTGTGATATTAAAGGACTCTTCTAATGACTAGGAGGTACTGAACCTAGATATTTTATTTAAGAGGTGGGGAGGGTCTAGGTAGAATATATCATCCCAAGCCATTTCTTTTCCTTCAGGTGAGCAAGTTGCTCCTAGAATAGGAAGACTGCTGATTGCTGGCTGTGCTCTGTGGACCCAGTCACTAGATGTGACCTGGTTCCAAAAGCCCAGCACCTTTGTAGGGGGCCTAGCCTATGATGATACCTGCCACCCTGGAGAGAGGCCAAGAGGGTACTGTCACCCTTCATCCTCCTGGCAGCCCGGGCCTGACTTGTTAACCCAGCTGGAGGAGGGGCTCCCTTGGCTGGTGCTTAGGCCAGAATCTGGTGTCGTGAGCCAAGAATGGGAGGCAAGATGAACTTCAGAGTGGCAATAGCTCTGTCCAAGAAAACTGAACAAGCATGCTTACCAATACAAGAAAAGACTCCCAGCTAGGAGATAACATTGACATTAAGTACAGAGAACATCATTGCCTAATAGAAATATCCTGTTCTGTACAAGAGGACTACTTCCAATTCTAGACTATATATGTCACAATTGGTTTTGACCCTCAGTAGCTTTTATACTCAGAAAATATTTAAGTCACTCCTTTCATATTGAAGTCATTCGAAGAGCCCCTCTTACTCCAGGTTCCTGCTAACTATGCACAACATCCCAGAGGATGGCATACAAAACTATTTTTCTAACTGTAACACAGGTAATTTGGGGGTGGGGGAAGCCTGGGATATATGTAACTATGGCAAATGACTTATCTTCACCTTGAGGGATAAAAGGAAAACTATGCACTTGACTTTTAATCCACTATTGGATAGTTTGTGTCAGGAAGAACACAAACACAGAACATTAAATATTCAAGAATCAAAATTGATCATTAGCTTAATTTGGGGGTTCACTGTGGGGGATTTAGCTTGTCTAGAACACAGATAACCTGCAAATACAATGTGAGCTGATTTCTTGACAATCAGATTTTATCAATCCTTGAAAATGTTCTGGGCAGCACAACTCTTAGGTCCACATGGTTATAATTAAGTAGTGAAATTGTATGGTATATACCTAAATGTCAGTAGTGTATACCTGTATGTGCAAAATTTGCTAATATAACCATTTCAATAAAAGCCTATTGAAAAAACAAACTCTTGGCCACATGGAGTACTGTTGGTGGTAATATGTATCAATGAGGACTCTTGGTTGTAGGTGACAGAAAATTCAACCCAAACTGGCTAAAGTAAAATGGGAATGTAGTAGCTTCCAAAAGCTAAAGCCTGTGGCAGATGTAATGTGATTTGACCCTCAAACATTGATATCAGGACACATCTGCCAGCTTTGGCCTCCTCCAGGAAATCTCCATTCTTGTGATAACAATTACTTCTTGAGGGCAGATTTCTCTGCAGGTGATCCTAGTGCATGCTCAAGTATAACCACTCCAGTGAAGAAACAAAACAACCCTTTACCTTCTCTCAGGATGGTAACAAGTATTTCCAAATTCTGGAGAGCAGATTTCTCTGCAAAGTATAATAACATTATGAGTTTTAAAAACCCAGTCTCAGGGCCAGGGATACACCTCATAAGCACAAGGCCCTGGGTTTAATCCCCAACACTGCAAAAGAAGAAAATCAGTCTCTGCTTTTTTTTTGGGGGGTGCATAGTAATTATACAGAATAGTAGGTTTCATTGTGGCATATTTCTACATGCACAAAACATAATTTTATCAATTTCATTTCCTCCCTTCCCCAGTCTCCTCCATCTACTCTACTGAACTCTCTTCTTTTTCCATGAGACCCAGTTTGTTTCCTTTTTCCCCTCTTGCTTCCACCTGTGAGAGAAAACATACAACCCTTGACTTTCTAGTCTGACTTGTTTCACTCAACAAAATCCTCTAGAGCATTCCATCCATTTTTCTGCAAATGACATGATTTGTTCTGTCTTAATAGCTGATTAAAACTCCATTGTGTGTGTATATACACCACATTTTCTTTGTCCATTCATCTACTCAAGGACCCTTAGAGTAGTCCTCAACTGGGCTGTTGTGAATTGTGAATCTGGGTATGCATGTGTCTCCACAGTATGCTGACTTTAATTCTAATGAATAAATAACAATGTCTCTACATGTTGTAAGTTGATTCAGAGTCACAAGCAACATTTCAAAAATCTATGGATTGTGCTGGGCAGGGGTGGCAGTGCACACCTGTAATCCCAGCGGCTCTAGAGGCTCAGGCAGGAGGATCTCAAGTTAAAAGTCAGCCTTAGCAACTTACTGAAGCCCTAAACAACTTGGTGCGACCCTGTCTCAAAATAAAAAAGGACTGGGGACGTGGCTCAGTGGTTAAGTACCCCTGAGTTCAAATCCCTGGTACCAAAAAGAAAAAAAAGAAAAAGATTATGAATTACTCCATCAATCATGTGTACCTACATCTGTCATACTAAGATCCCTGAATACCAGTGACAGAGATCCAACTCAGCTCACATCTACCAGGATGATTCTAATATGCCCCCTTCCCTCTATCCTTTTGCCCTCTACTCTTTGTCCAGCCAGGTGACCAGGAATCCCACTGCCCCGACAAAAGTTGTCCCTGATGGAGTTAGCAGCCCCTTTGGCTCTGAAAGATACAGGTTTACTCCCCAGTGCCTGGTACACACACCCCTCAGTGTTGAAGTTAACAATGGTTAAGTTAATTTGCTTCATGATATAACAGGAGCTCATGTTTGGACTGTGAGTGGTTCTGCTGGCTGTGGGCACGGGGCCGGGGTGGGGGGCCGGGGAAGGGATCTGCAATCCCACCTGGAGATGCTGGCCACCCTATGCTTATGCAAAAACCTCCACTGGTCCCAGGGTCAGCCCTGATTTGGACCCCAAGACCACCCAGTGGTCTGTCAGGTGAGGGGAGAGCACTGATTTCTAAGGATATGCCTGCCTCGGGGCTTCCTGACAACCCGTCCATTGGACCTTGCAGATTAATCTTGGGCTCAGCTGTCAGAATTCTGAGAATCATTACAAACTGCTAACCCTTTTTCGAACCACCTTTGCAACATTAACACGCACTGGGTCGCACAATCGGCTAAAAGTATATCCACAAACGCTAATTCTTTGCATTTGCTTCCCAAACTCTGAACAACTGTTCACAAGATGCCGGGAGGTTCTGATCTCTGCACAACCAGTCCCCTCTCCCTGCGCTGTAGACTGGGCGGTCCCAGGCAGAGAGGCCCCGAAGCTGGAGCGCTCGAAGCCCAGGCTGCAGAGCTGCTGCCTCGGGCGAGAAGGGGAGGACACCGCGGAGTCCGGGCTGGCAGTGGTCCGAAGCCAAGGCCCGGGCGAGGCGGGGTCCCGGCGGCGGATCGACAGGCGAGGCTGGGCGGGGAGAGGCCGTGCGGCGGGCGGGCCCCGGACTAGCGTCCTGTCAACGGCGGGCGTCCACCAGGGGGCGCCGCCTGCCCGGTCGGTTCCCCGGGGCCCCGCCCCGCCCTCTCTGCTCCGGCGCGGCGACGGCGGCGGGCGCTTCCGCCTCGCGGGCCCCGGCCGGGTGCGAGCGGCCCCCGCGATGTGGCTGGGTCCCGAGGAGGTGCTGGTGGCCAACGCGCTGTGGGTGACGGAGCGGGCCAACCCCTTCTTCGTGCTGCAGCGGCGCCGGGGCCACGGCAAGGGCGGCGGCCTCACCGGTGAGAGGCGCGCGGGCGGCTGGGCCTGCGGGCGCCGCGCTGGGGCGGGCGGGGAGGGCGCGCCGGCGGCGGGGACCGGGGACCGACGCGCCCGGGACAGGCCCAGCCTCGGCGTCGCGGCGGACAAGCACATCAGCCGTGGCGAGACGCGGGGCGCGAGAGCAGGAGAGGCCTGGGGTGCGAAATGACCCGCAGGCGAGGCGGGGAGGGGTCAGGGAGGCTGCAGGTGTTGACAGAGTGGGGGCGCCGGGGGCTCGAGTTGGGGAGCGGGCGGTAGCGGGAGGAGGACTGAGGGCTCCAGCAAGGCAGATGCGCTCTGGCTAGGCGGTCGGTCAGGAGACTTCGAAGCCAACCCAGGGCGACCGAATGAAGACTTGGCAGTGGCCTCTGCTGAGATTCCGTGCCTGAGAGCCTCCGGGTGCTTTGCCAAGGCATGTGTTGCTTCCTTGAGTGGGATTTAGCAGCTGAAAGTCAGCAAGATCCAATCCTCTGTCCCTGCCTCTGCTTCAGCCTCAGTTTCCTCCAGTGCTTCTAAGGGGCCAAGTGACACAAGCACACATTTTCTTTTGTCCCTGTCTTTATTACCAATTCACTAAAGAATTGCCCTTTTATAAAGATCAGAGGCCCCTGCTACTGGCCTCAGCACCCCTTTCTCCATCTATCCTCACCCCCCTTTCATGCTCCTTGGTGACATCAGAGCTACTGACACATGGCTTTGCCTAATTACCAGCACAGGGTGTTCCTGTGAGCAAGCAAAGTGCTCTTTGTGGTTCTGGGGACCACCATTCACACAGGAGACTGGACTGGGAGCCTCTGGAGTTGTGTGGTATGTCGGATTTGGGAAATACATTGGGCATTCCTTCAACAGATGTTGTCCAAAGCCTCTCATGCTTCAGTGCTGCAGCATGGCACTGCTGAAACAGAGCTGGGTCATATCCAGGGGTGGCCTTGTGAGAGACCCCAGTGCTGGGACTCCACGTGCTGATTGTTGCCCTGCAAGAATGCAGGCCCAGTGTTGTTAGATCCTCCAATTTATCAAGACAATTTTCTGTAAAATGTTCCGATTGTCATTGTCTCAGCTGATACATTCCTGCCAGATGCAGATGGAGGCTTCCAATAGTGGTCATCCTTTCCTGGGCAACACCTCTTTGTGTGTAAGAGACTGTAACACTTCCAAGAAAATTCAGTGTTCTTTCTTTAGTGCTTCAGGCTGCCTTCAAAAGGGCCTGGAGAATCACAGGAACCCATAGTGGACCTGCCTCCTGAACCAAGTTGTTCAGTGGGAGTTAGGTGCCAGCCCCTTTGGAGAGTCAACCTCAGAAGCTACTACAAGCCCAATGAAGAAAGGGAGACAGTGGGTGACAAACACCTCTTGTTAAATCATTCCTCTCTCTGTGTCCTCCAAGACTGAGCTCCCAGACCATCCTTCAAGGAACCATGCCTTGAGCTCCCCCTCTCATCACCCAGCTAGGTGTGGTACATCCTGCCATGGCCTTCTTATGCCTTTATAGATATTATGACCTCCCTAGCGCTGTCCTCCCAGGAGATAAACCATCAGTTATCCAGTTTTATTCGAGCTATCTTTTAAAAACTTGTCAACCTGAACTTTTCTTTAAAGAGTGTGAGCGTGACAAGATGATCAGTCTGTTAAAAAAGCGTTCAGATCTTGCATTGTGGTTATGCCAACAGTTTAGAGATTCTAAAATTTCAAAGATCAGAAAAGCACCAACATGAACAACAAAAAAAGTTTATTTTAAACTGTTAAAGTTTAATATGCCCTTTTGCAATGTAGACATTTCAGACCATTTCAGAAAAATTGTTAAAGATTGTATTTAAAAATAAGATTAAAAATGAATGGGCCAGAGACAGACTTGTAAAACTTGAGTAATAAAATGAATAGAAATTGTTTCTATTGTTTCTAGCATCAAGAGGAAGATGACAACAATGTGTTTTCAGATCATACCAAAAGCAGTACTTCGTTAAAAGGAAAAAATAAATTTCAAATAGGAACAGAGAATAGAGTTTTAGATTGCTTGGTTGTTGAATTTATGAAGAGAAGTGAATCAGACAAACAATGGTAGAAGATATATATATTTCCTGCTGATTTGTCAGGAAATAGTCACGTTGACAGAGGGAGCACTACTATAAACTGGGTACGTGTGTCATCAATCCACAGGGAATATGTATGTGATAAGAAAGGAAACTTGCCCTAAAATGCTTTGATTCAGAGACAAAGAAAGCAGAACTAGTGTTTTCCCAAATTTAGCAATTCTTAATATTTAAATGTCCTTTCTAGTCCATGGCTTTTGAGGCTAGAAGAAACTTCCCTAACCTTTCAGAAATAAAAATTCATAATCCCATGGCAAAAGAAAGACTATATTGTCCTCCTGTTCTTGATATGGAAGATGATGTTACAAAATCATTCTCCTGTGAAGAAGCAACCAGAGTTCTCTGACAAAAATGTTGAAGGGAAGGGGAAATTTTAGGGAAATGTGTCTGGCGGTTAATAAAATACATTGTTATTTTTCTGGACTTTGTGATATTGTTCTTTACATTTTAATTTGTTACTTGTATTTTCTCATTCTAAAGGAATACTTCAGAATTCCTTTAGAATGGGCTAGGGATATAGTTCAGTGGTAGAGTGCTTGCGTAATATGCCTGGGGGCCCTGGGTTCCCCAGTACCACACAAAGTAAAAAATACTTGGTTTTAAACCTAATTTTATGTTTTTCTGAAATAGGACCTCCCAGAATTGTTTAACTTTGGGTTCTGTCAAACCTGCATGTGTGCCAGGCACAGTGACACACACCTGTAATTCCAATAACTTGGGAGGCTGAGACAAGAAGGATCATGTTAGAGGCCAACCTCAGCAACTTAGTGAGACCTTCAGCAACTTAGCAAAATCCTGTCTCAAATAAAAAGGACTGGGATTGTAGCTCAGTGGTAAAGTACCCCTGGATTTAATCCCAAGTAAAAAATAAAATAAAAAACCTGATTGTGCTCCTACCTGCAAGCGTTTCTGAGGCAAGAGAATAAACAGATACTTCCAGGACAAAGTAGGAAGGGATTTTTTAAAGACATCAGACTCTAGCCAAAGACCTTTGAAAGAGAAACTGTTTGCCCATGGGAGTGATTCAGAATGTGTTTCTTTACTTGGGCTGGGGCTGCCATCCTGATGACTTCTGGCCAGGCTCAGCTCCCAGGGATTTTTCAGCATGGCTGACCTCTCACCCTCCACATCTCTCTACCCTGCTCCTAGGTCTTCTCGTGGGCACCCTAGATGTGGTGCTGGATTCCAGTGCCCGTGTGGCCCCTTACCGCATCCTGCACCAGACCCAGGACTCGCAGGTCTACTGGACAGTAGCATGTGGTAGGTGCTCTGAGTCATGAGGTCCCATTTGGGAGGCAAAGGACATACAGCTGGTGTTCCTGAGCAGGGTGAATCCCACACTGCTCCTCACTGAGATAACAGCCAGGCCACCAAGAAGAAAGTAGAGGAGCCATCACTTCCAGTGTATGAAAGCAACTTTGCTGTTCATGGGGAGCAGGGCCGACAGAGAACAGCCCCATGGAGCCCCATGCCCCCCACCAAGGGCTCAGGCTCAGGATTTACCAGTGTCCACATTCTTATATCCACCTTTTTTGAAGATCTTTGTGGTCTTACATGTGTATGTACAAAGTGTTAAAAAAATTTTGAGTCACATAGTATGCATATCCCCAGTTAAGGTGGATTAAGGTGTTCTTCTGCCTTCTTTTTTCAGCTCTCATATAGTATACAGGTGACCTTTTCAGTCTTTATAACATGTTTTCACATTTTTATGCTTTTTGTTGATTATTTCACTGATTAAAATGACTCCCAAGCCAGCCAGACATGGTAACACATGCCTATAATCCCAGCTCCTTGGTAAGATGAGGCAGGAAGTTCTCAAGTTTAAAATCAGCCTGGGCAACTTAACAAGATCCTGTCTCAAAATAAAATTAAAAAAAAGAGGGATGTAGCTCAGAGATAGAGTGCTTGCATAGTGTGCACAAGGTGTTGGATTCCATCCCTAGTACCACATATACACACATAAAAGGCCCCCAAGCAAAGCACTGAATATAGTCTCTTATGCCAAAGTGCAAGACTATGATGTGTCTTAAAGAAAAAATGTGTGTTAGAGAAGCTTAAGAATGAGTTACAGCCAGGCATGGTGGCGCACGCCTATAATCCCAGCGAGGCCCTAAGCAACTCAGTGAGACCCTGTCTCTAAATGAAATACAAAATAGGGCTGGGGATGTGGCTCAGTGGCCAAGTGCCCCTGAGTTCAATCCCCGGTTCCAAAAAAAAAAAAAAGAATGAGTTATATACAGTGCTGTTGACCATGAGCTCAATGTTAATGAATCAACAATAAATAAATTGTCTTTAAACAGAAACACATAAAACAAATTTATGTATTGACTGGTTGATGAAAACATGATCAGAGGTTGGCAGAAACCTACCCTTGCATTCCCCCCTGGGGAATGGTTCAGTATTAATTCAGTGTTCAAGGGACTACAGAATATAACTACCATGAATAATGAGAATCCACTGTAGTTGTTCTAAGAGGAAGTGAACCCAACCTTCCCAAGAATGTGGGGGGAACTTCCCTTTCAGTGGGCACTGGCTAGGCCAGGGTTGCTCTGATAAAATGAGTCATGAGTTGTGTGATAAAATGGCAGTCATAGCCAGGGCTCAGAGAGCACTTCCAGTGAGGTCCAGCCCTTACCTAAACCTCCTCATAAGAATGTTGGCCCTCTCTTATTTGAAGATGAGGAAACCATGGCACAGAAGGATTATGGAAAACGTCTGAAGTCACAGAGCTGAAGTTCAGACCCAAATTGCCTGTCCCTGTAACCACTGTGCTGAATAACCCTTTGGGCTAGAAGTGACAGTGTCCTCCTGGTCCTCTAGGATAATGGTATTCCTTGGAGGCCTGGGAAAAGATAATGAGACTACCATGTTTGTGAACCTTGTATCTGGAACCTTGCTTCAGAAAGTGGGTGGAGGGGATCAAGGAGATAAGTGCCCAAGGCAGGTGGCAACCCAGAAGTAGCCGCCTTTAGCCAGGTAGGTGCTTCACCCTAGGTGCTCTTTCCTCTTCACCAGCACCCTGAACAGCGGTGAACTATTGTCTCCTCTCTCTGATCAAATAGACTTAATAAGGGTTAGAAAAGAGAGTTTGCTCAACACCAAGTTGCAGAGCCTAACAGTACCCTAGATATCCTGGTTCAAGAGCCAGTATGGGGTTCTGGGATGCGGTGAGGATTGCCTGCAGAAGAAAGGGACTTCCTATAGGGTGGGAGCCATCATAGAACAAGATCTGGGGATGTTGGTGTGTGCCTAAGCTATAAGGAGACCACATACTTTTAAATAGGTGCTGGAGATTTTCATCTCAGTGTCAATAATGCTTCTCCTTGGGGTATAGATGCAGAGGGGACTGTAACTGCAAGAGCAGCCCCAAGGAAGGGAAGGAAAGAGCATGGTGCTACAGGGTGGGAGTCCTTTTGGTGGCAGCAGGGCTTCATGCTAGGAACATACCTGGCCATGCTGCAGAGTCCTAGTCCTTAGCTTCATACCACACCCTGACTTCCCCACACATCAGAGCACAGCCTTTACGTGACCTCTGCCTGGGCCTTGCTCCCCACATCTGGGCTGGGCCTCAGAAGCAGTTCACCCAAATCAGACATGATCCTACCAGCACCTGCCCAGTGAATCCTGACCTCTTAGGCTGGCAATTAAGGACTTCCAGGGGTCTACCTGCCTTCTTTTTTTTTTTGTTTTTTTTGTTTTTTTTTTTGTTTGTTTGTTTGTTTTAGTTCTGGGGATCAAACCCAGGGCCTCATGCATGCTAGGTAAGTGCTCTACCACTGAGCCACATTCCCAACCTTCAGCTCACACTTGGCTTTCACACAGGCAGGGCTTGCAGTTCTTAACCACACCTCTCCTGGCTACTATGCATATTGCCTCCCACATCCACCAAAACTTTCCTCTGCTCTGTTGACAATCTGGCCAGATGTCACCTCCTAGAAAATCTTCCCAGGTTCCCCACACCCATGTAGCCATCCTTCCTTCTTACTCTTTTGGAATTGACAAGTTTCCACCACCACTTTTATATGGAAGTCTCTCCTATTAGACTGGAAGCTCCCAAAGGTGAGGGCAGGCTCTATAGCCAGTCAGCTAGATCTAGATTCTGTGTACTTATTTCCTTGCTGTATGACTTTGTATAACTTACTCAACCTCTCTGCTTCAGCTTCATCCTTTAATTCTATAAAATGAAAATAATAGGACTGGGGATGTGGCTTAGTGAAAAAGTACTTACCTCACATGCCTGAAGCCCTGGGTTCAATCCCCTGCACCACAAAAAAATAAACAAAATTAAATTAAATTAATAATACTTGTCTTCAAGGTGTTCTAAGAGTGAAAAATAGATAATCCACAGGAAGCTCTGAAAACAGGAGTAGTACTTAATAATCCAGTTAGCTATTCCATTCCTTTTATTCCCAGTACCTAATAGAGATGCCATAGTTTGTTTTCTTAGTATTAAATGAAGATTGAGTTACTTATAACTAATAATCTTTTTTTGTTCCCCTTTGGAGGTACTGGGGATTGAACCCAGGGCTTAAGGCATATGAGGCAAACACTCTACCAACTGAGCTATATCCCCAGCCCCACTAATAATCCTTTTAAATGCACATAGAGGCCTAGGAATATAGTTAATGATAAAGCATGTGAGGCTACCTCTACCACTTTAGCATGTGTAAAACCCCAGGTTTGATCCTCCACACTGAAAAAAATAAATAAATAAACATTTATAATTAAAATGCAGACAGCAAGGAAAAGATTGCTTCTGTTTAAAATTGCCAGAAATGTATGTGTAAAAGAAAATGATACATTAGAGTTTGCATCATGTGTAAATTTAACTTCCAAATTCACCTAAGAGAGAGAAAGAAAGAAATCCCACCCTTACCCACTGGACTGTGGCCTCTGTGCATCAGGTCAAGGAGGTTACAATAGAATTAATTCCAAAGAAAAATGATGGGGAAAAGTCAAGATAGTTTATAGATGATTTAAGGGACTTCCAGGGGAATTCTCTTTGCCTGTTGTGACTCATTGTAAGCTGTATAATTCTTGGACAGTTGTTTTCATGTGGGCATCCTGACCCACAAGAGGAGGATATTTCCTGTGGAATTGCTTGTTATATTGGTGGACCTCTTGAGCAGTTATCAAGAAACAGACAAATCAACCCTAACCTAGACAGGCCAAGCTGTTGCAGAGCAATGAATGGGTAGGTGCCATGACTTCAGGGAGGTGGTGGGGAACAATCTAACCTGGCCAGAATGGGGTCAGGGCCACATGATCAGTTGGTGAAAGAATGTTGCCAGGTAGGGAATGATAGGGTGACCAAAGATAGGTACCCTAGCGAAAATGTCTGATTCAGGAAATGTAGCTCAGTGGTAGAGCACTTGCCTAGCAAGCACAAGACCCTGGGTTTAATCCCCACCATGGAAAAAAAAAATTCTGATTCACAGTCACAGTGGTCACACTTGCTTCCTAGCCAAGGCTCCCTGCACACCAGTTATGTGGACCTTGCTGTAGGTCACATGATTAACTTGGCCTGTTTGGATCCATAGACTGTCCCTCTCCCAGGACAGCTAAGAAGGACACAGGGTGTTCACTTCTTTTCTTATCCTTGTGCTCATTTATTCAAAAACAATTTTTGACTGTAAACCCCATGCCAAAATGGGGTACCAAGGGTAGGGGGAGCCAGGACAAGTAGAGACCTTTTCTCAGCCCTTTGTATCTCCTCCGGGTCTCTCTTCTAGGTCCTTGATGGACACAGTCTTCCCACCCTTTAGGAATGGCATTGTGCTGCCTTCTCTGAATTTTTCCATTACCACTGGGCCTGCAAGGTACTCCAGGGCCCCTCTCTGCAGAGGACAGGAATACCTTCTGGGGTAGGGAGCAGACACTAGGGGAGAAGGTCATCCAGGAGAAGCTTACAAGGGGTGGTAACTGTTCCCCTTCCCAGCAGAGCCCAGCTGGCCAGGGGCTTGGCATCCATCAGAAGCTCCAGTTGGCATATGTGATGTCTGAATTCTCAGGAGAGTGCTGGAACCACTTCTACAAAGTCTGATTCTGTCACATTAATCACATCCTTATCAAAGACCAAGCTTTCAGATGCCTAGCTATTTCTAGGGTGACACATACAGATCAATGATGAGCATCACTATTGGTGGGAAGAAGGGCTTTGTCTCCCACATGGCTCTCTGCAAATCTGCCTGGCATTTTATTTTTGTTTGTTTGGTTGGTTTTTGTTTTTTTTGTTTTGTTTTTTGTTTTTTGTTGTGTGGTGTGTGTGTGTGTGTGTGTGTGTGTGTGTGTGTATGTGTGTGTGTGCATTACCAGGACTGTTTATTACTTTTGTTGTATACATATAAAATTTAAGAAAGAAAAGATTAATAAGCAGCTTGAAGATTGTAATCACTTGAATATGGTAAACTTTTTATGGTAAACTCACCCATTTTTATCTCTTCTTTGAATTTCTGTTCAAGACCATGTGGTTTTATGATTTTTCTTTGCTTCACCAAACCCTTCCTCCTAGGTTCTTCCCGTAAAGAGATCACAAAACACTGGGAATGGCTGGAAAACAACTTGCTTCAGACACTATCCATCTTTGACAATGAGGAAGATATCACCACCTTCGTCAAGGGCAAGATACATGTAAGGATTACATTCCTTTAGCAATTCTCATTCCCCTTCTCTGGCTGGCAGTGTTCATACATGGCCAGTCTCTGTGTCCAGTTGTTCTTCTTCCACAGATTCAACCAACCACAAGTTGAAGATATTTGGGGGAAAAGTGTTCAGTGGTAGAGCACCCCTGGGTTCAATCCCCCAGTACCAAAAAAAAAAAAAAAAAGAAAAAAGAAATAAAGAAAAAGGAAGAAAGAAAGAAAGAAAAATACAACATAGCATTCATATTGCATTAGGTATTATAAATCATATAGAGATAGTTTAAAGTATACAGGAAATGTGCATAGATTATATGGAAACTGTGATATTGTATATAAGGGACTTGAGCTTGTGAGAAGTTGGGTATCTGTGGGAAGTCCTGGAATCAGTCCTCTGACTGTATATTATACAACTGTTTATCTTATTTCATCTTCAGATAACAGATTTTATTCCCATTTTCCAGAGATGGAAACTAAAGTGTCTGCTCTCATTCTCTTAGATTTGTAAGGTGCAGTGAACCCATTGCTCCTTGCTGTGGTTTGGATCCTAACTATTCACCAAAGGCCATGTGTTAAAGGCTTGGTTGCCAACCTGTAACACTATTGGGAGGTGGTAGAACTTTAGATGGTGGGGTCTAATGGGAGGAAGTTAGGTTTTGGGGGGCATGCCCTTGAAAGGGGATATTGGTAACATGGCCCCTCTTCTCTCTGTTTCCTGGCTAACACAGGCCTCCTCCACCACATGCTCCCCACTGTGAAGCACTGTGCCAGCATAGGCCCAAAGCAACATGGTGAAGGAACTATAGTCTGAAACCATGAACCAAAATAAACCCTTTCTCCTTATAAGTTGATTATCTCAAGTGTTTGTCACAGTAACAGAAAGCTAACTAACATACCCATGAAACTCCTTCTTAACCTGGACAGCCATTGGAGTCTGACTAAAGCTTAGCTTGAAGTTTATATTTCTTGTAAAGTGCCTTAGAATAAGTATGTAGCAATACAACTGTGTTTGCCAGTGCCTTGGCTAACAGGAAGAAATTGGAAATGAAATAACTAACATTATTTTAAAAGGCACGTACTCTTTACCCAGAAATCTATTCTTTGGACTTTACCCTATAGTTTATTCATATATGCAGAATGACACATTTATCAGAATATTCCCTGCAATGCTATATTAGCAAAAATACTGGAAAAAATGCCTTCCAGTCCAATTATAAGAGAGAAAAACAGTTGTTCTCTCCTCTGAAAAATGAGAGTAATAATACTTGCTGGCATTTACTCAGTACTTTTTATATGCTTGGTCAGCTAAGTGCTTTATTTTTCAGGGGACTTATTAAGGTATACAGGGTATACATACTAGAATTTTCTTTTTTTTGGTTTGGTACTAGGGATTGATTTCAGGGGCACTTGACCACTAGGGCACATCCCCAGCCCTTTTTTTATTTTATTTAGAGATAGGGTCTCACTGAGTTTCTTAGCAGCCTTGCTTTTCCTGAGGTTGGCTTTGAACTCATGGTCCTCCTGCCTCAGCCTCCTGAGCTGCCAGGATTACAGGCAGCGCCACCGTACCCAGCATACTAAAATATTTTACAACCATCAAAATAATAATTATAAAAATTGTGGTGACATCTATAAACTGATAACAGTGATATTTAGGTTATTTTCTCTGGGGGAGAGTAACCCTGTCAGAATGTCTTCTTTCTGTTAGATTATTTCCTTACATTAGATTTCTGGGAGACTCTTACTAGGTCACAGTTTCAAGGTGCCAAGTCACTTTAGGCAGCCCTTATAAAGCTGTGATACCCGAACTTTGTAGACCTGGGCAGACAGGCCAAATTTCTCAGAAGAAATTTCTCAGAAGAAATTTCATAGAAGACCCATGTTGCCTTCTATTCCAGGAAAACAGGCAAAGAAGGCAGAGGCAAGCCTTTACTCTCCCAGAAAGCAAGTTGGGCAATGATAATAATAGAAACTTGTCTGATGCCTCCTATGTGCTGGGCCCAAACAAACTCATCAACAGAACAAAAAAGTTCTCAATGACTCGTGGGTTAAAGAAGAAATGGTCTGTTAGTCATTTTTCTGTTACTGTAAACAAATATTTGAGATCATCAACTTATAAAGAGAAAAGGTTTATTTTGGCTCAGAGTTTTGAAGGTTTCAGCCCATGACCTAGTTGCTTTGGGCCAGTGGCAGCACATTATCATAGGAAGGCATGGCAGAGCAAAGCTGTTTGCCTCATGGTCTAGATGCAAAAGATAAAGAGGGAAAGAAGCCAGGGGTCCCTATGTCCCCTTCAAGGATAGACCCACAATGAGCAGATTTCCCATTAGGCCCCACCTCTTAAAGTTTCCACTACCTCCCTGTAGTGTCACACGGGGGTAAAGCCTTTAACACATTGGCCTTTAGGGGACACTTGAGATCCAAACTATAACAAATGGAAATTATGAAATGTAGAACTGAATGATCATTGAAATACTGTTGTGTCCATCAGAATTTATGGGATGCACCAAAAGCAGTGCACAGAAAGAAATTTAAAGTCTTTAATCTCATGAAAGAAAAAGGGCAAAAGTTATTGAGCCAGGTGTCCAATTCAGTGGACTAGAAAAAGATTCCAGGAAATGAGACAGAAGGAAGTAAGAAAGGGAAGGCCTTACTTAGAAAACAAGGGAACAAGACAGAAGAGCAACAGATCCAAAAATAGAAGAAAGCCTGTGGCAAAGTGACCCAGGACTCAAGAGAGCACCCTCCAATAAGCAGTGTTGGAAATTGGATGTGAAGAGCACTTACACAGAAGCAGAACATTTGTTTGTTTGTTGTTTGTTTGTTTTAGGTACTGGGGATTGAACCCAGGGACATTCAGCTGTATCCCCAGTCCTTTTTATTTTTTGAGATAGGGTCTCACTAAGTCACTAAATGTCTGACTGAGTTGCTGAGGCAGACCTCAAACTTGTATCCCTAGTTTGCTGGGATTACAGGTGGGTCCACCACACTCAGTGAAGCAGTTGTTTAAAAAATAAACTGCCATGGCTGTGGATATAGCTCAGTGGGAGAGTACTTCCCTGGAATGTGAAACCCTGTTTTTATTGGCCCCCAGTAGCAGAAAAAAAGAGAGAGAGAATACCATAAATAGCTTTAAACCAATAAACTTAAGAATTTTGACAAATATGATATGATAATACATATTTCATTTCCAACTGCTACTATAACAAGTTACCATGAACCTGATGGTTTACAGCAACACAAATTGGGCTGGATATAGCTCAGTGGTGGAACACTTGCCTAACATGCCAACACCCTGAGTTTGGTCCCCAGCACTGCAAAAATAAATAAATAAACTCATAAATTAATTATCTGGAGGCCAGAAGTCTAAAGTGTCTTTCTGGGCTGAAATCAAGATGTTGGTTCCTTCTGGAAGCTCTAAAGAGAATCTGTATCCTTTCCTTTTCTAGCCTGTAGAAACCACTTGTATTCCTTGCTTCTTGTCCCTTCAATGCCAGCAGCATAACATCCTCAGAGGAATCAATCTCTCCCTCTCTTCTCCTCTCCTCTTATTGTCATCTCCCTGTGACTCCTTCACTCTTGCCTATCTCTTTATGAGTACCCTTGTGATCATATTGGGTTCACCCAAATGATCTAGGATCATCTCCCCATCTCAAACTCCTTAGTCACACGTCCATAACTTCCCTGTGAACCAGACTGGTCAATCCCTATTGGTGGGGACTGGTACTCCTGAGTAGAGACTGGAAAGCCTCCTGAAGGCTCAGGATGTGGCTCTCCAGTGGCGAATGCAGAGGAAACTGCAAAGCAGGTTGCTGCCAGCCCCACTTCTTCCCGCCTGGGAAGCAGCTGGAGGAAGTGAGGGAGTGGCAACTGCCAACTGAGACCCAGAAAGGTAGCCCAAGGGGCAGGGCAGCCAGTGATGGCCACCTGACCAGGACCTGTTCTTTGACCATGACTGGCCCACCAAGGTTGTCTGGGGCTGCCTTGTGCTTTCTACTGGTGGACACTGTGTTAGTCAGCTTTCCATGACTACAATGAAAAACACTAGGTAATTGAGTTATAGAAAGAGATTTATTTTGGGCTCATAGTTTTGACATTTCCAGAGTCCATGGTCAATAGCCCCCATGACTTTGGGCCTATGGAGAGACAGCATATCATGACAGGATTGTGTGGCAGAGCAAAGTCACTACATCATCAGCCAGGAAGCAAAAGGGAAAGAAGAGGCCAGGATCCCATAATCCCCAGTGAGGGAACCCCCTGCATGACCTAAGAACCTCCCACTAGGCCCCATCTCCTAAAGGTTCCACCAGCTCCCAACAGGACCAAGCCTTTAACACATTTTGACCTTTGGGGGATACTTTCCTAAATCATAGCAGGCACTTTCCCAACCTTCCAATGGGATGGAATTGAGGGCAGCAGAAAACAAAGGCAGGGCCTTAGTAGTAAGAAGGGAGCTGTATTCCCAGGTGTGGAGCTACTTTGTACATGGGGCCTCTGGAAGGCACCGCAGGAAGATTGAGAGAGTGAAAATGTTTGAATCACAGCTATGGTGATGCTGGTCTGAGGGAAAAAATAAGTTTCTTCTGCTTTTTTTAGGTTCTTATCTGGGGATCTGTAACAAAAGACAGACTTAGCAAAAGAAAAATGAACTGAAGTTTATCAACATGTATATCTCATAGATACAAGGGAGAAACTCAGGGAGGAACAGCTGATGGTTTAGTTAGAACTTAGATTTATGAAACACCCTCACAATGAAACAGTACATTTAAAGAGAAACAATATGACAAAGAAACCAGATTTTAGGCTTCCAAGGGCAAAAAGTGAGGGTAATATTGGTGGGTAGGTAGGAACCACAAAAAAGGAGGTTTGTTCACAGATGCCTCTGGTGTGCCTCTGATGTTGTCTCAGCTGGTGAGTTCAGAGTCATCTGTAGTGAAGGAGAATTTATATCCTGTTTTAGGCAGAGAAGAGAAGGCAGGCAGCTTTTCTTGGGTTTGCATATTCTGATTTTCTTCCCTAGTTGAATCCAGTGCCGTAGTCCATTTTCTGTTGCTGTAATAAAATACCTGAAGGTGGGTGAATTATAAAGAAAAAAGGTTTATTCAGCTCACAGTTCTGGAGGTTCAAAGTTAAGGGGCCAAATCTGATGAGGGCCTTCTTGCTGCTTCATAACATGGTTGGGGGCAGCATTGCATGATGACACAGAGCAAGGGTCTTACCCCTTCTTACAAAGCCACTAATACCCTCATGGAGACCCACACTCATGACCTCATCTAATCCTGATTATCTCTCAAAGGCTCCACCTCCAAATACCACTAACATATGACTCTTTGAGTTAAGTTTCCAACACATGATTTTGGGGGAACATATTCAAACAATAGTACTGAAAAATGGGAGAAATCAAAGTAGATGCCATGTTTGGATCTTTGCCTGGGCTCATGGCTATCTTCTCTGCCTGTGGAAAGAGAGACATGAGGCAACCAAAAAGGCCAACAGAAGCAGAAGACAGGCCACCAGCACTGGCCTTGAAATGCTTTTGTTTATCCAGTAATTTTTCTAGGAAATCAGCACGTACATTTGGATCCTGGTTCACTGAGGACCTGTCCTGGGAGCCTTGCGTCTGTCCTATGGCCTAGGGTGATGCCTGTGAGCACCCAAGTGCAGTGAAGGGAATGTGAGTGAACCCACTGATCTGGGGTGGGGACAGATCAGTGTACCCTGGAATACAGGGGGTCAAATGCAGAAATGTCCTCCAGGATGTGATAGAGAAAATCACTTCAAAGAACAGTGCCACAGGGGATCCCATTTGGGCAAAGAAAGGAGAAAAGAGAAAAACAATATATGCTTGTATGGGACATGTGTGGGAGGATACCAAGAAAGCTACTAAAGTGCAAGAGGAAGACTCCTCTTTTACTAAACACACTTTTCTACCATGGGTTGAATATCCCTTATCCAAAACACTTGGAGCCAGAAGTGTTTCAGATTTTGGATATTTTAAGACTTGGGCTTATTTGCATATACATAATGAGTGTCCTTGGAATGAGACCCAATCTTGAATACAAAATTCATTTATGTTTCCTATATACTTTATGTGTGTAGACTGGAGGTAATTTCACACCATATTTTTAGGGCACCTGCGATTTGACTACAACCTATCACATGAGGTCAGGTGTAGAATTTTCCACTTGTGGCATCATGTGGGCACTCAGGAAGTTTAAGATTTGGGAAAAGATTTTCAGATTAAGGATGCTCTTTTTTTTTCAGATTAAGGATGTATTTGCATTTTTAAACAGTTTATGATATATTTTAACAATTTTACATTAAACTAAAATGTGTTTATTTTAAGTCTCACTCAAAGCCAATGATGACAGTTGTTCAGGAAGTTCTGGGAATTTGCTCAGATTCTCACAGGTGGCTTCTGTCATCCATGTCCCTTGATGGCAAACAATCCAGAACACAGCTACCTCCTTCGTTGAGAGCTGCCAACTGTAGTCCTACCTGTGCCTGTGGCCCTTAAACCAAAGTCCTAGAGTCCTGCGTTCCCTGGGCCTCTCTGCTTCTCCCTTTGACCTGGCCAGGAGTATGTCCCGGTGAGCCTAAGTTGCACTGTCTCCCTCCAGGGTATCATTGCAGAAGAGAACAAGAACTTGCAGCCCCAGGGAGATGAGGACCCTGGGAAATTCAAGGAGGCTGAGCTAAAGATGCGGAAGCAATTTGGGATGCCTGAGGGTGAGAAGCTGGTTAACTACTACTCCTGCAGCTACTGGAAGGGCCGAGTGCCCCGGCAGGGCTGGCTCTACCTGACTGTCAACCACCTGTGCTTCTACTCCTTCCTGCTGGGGAAGGAAGGTGAGCACCAGCCAAGGCAAGTGGGTGCAACCAGGGGGTGCCATCCCTTGCATCACAGCAAAGTTTTCCCCCCAACTCTGTTTATCCCAGACCCTCCTCATCCTTAGCTCCCCTGTACCCTGACTATCCTGACCTTGCCTTGGGGAACTTACCTGCCTCTCCAGACTGCCATCATCCCTAGTGGGTTTTCTTCCTCTCAACCCAGGACATTCTGTCCACACATGACCATCCAAGGCATCTCCCTGAAACCCAGATGCCACCTTAAGCAATTCATGATAGGAACACTCAGACTTGAGCCAGGCACTCACCTGCTCCAGGCATACACCTTCTCTGAGCAGGCTTGTATCATGTCTAAAACCCACTAGTCAGATTCTTCACATGCTGACTTTACAGGCCTCCCCCTTTTGGTTTAAGTCAGCTTATTGAAGGGCACACATCTTCCCTGAGTACTTTCAAGGCATGCAATACCTTGGGCATGTGCCACTGCTGTCACCTGCTGCAGGTCCCTCCTTGCAGGATACGGTGGCCTCAGCATGCCAAGCCACAGTCCCTGGCTTGGCAGTCAGCTCCCTCTGCTATATTTGTCATCCCCAGAAATAGCTCCTAGGCCATGAGCTATTCACAGTTGTCAGGAGTCATTGCTATTCCCCAAGCCTGTATTCCTCCATGCCTCCCTCTGCCACAGCCACCCTTCGCCCTCCTTCCCTTACGGCTTACCTGTCAGGACTGCAATGACCAGTCACCTAGTCACCTCTTTGGGTCTTCCCTGTGTTTGGTCATAACATGTTGTGACTTGGATCACACATCACTGTGCTCTGAGTCAGTGGAGCTCCTCAGGGCCAGAGTCTCAGCTAGTTCACCTCTGCATATTTGTTCCTTTCACTCTTCAGTCATTCATGGAGCATGGTTGTTCTGTGAGGCAGTAGAGGTCCTTATGGCCCAGTCACTCCTCATGGAGCATGTGTCCCAGCACAGCAGGCTCAGGCACTGAGGTGTAAATGGTACCCTCAAGGAGCAGTTTCCTCTGGGGTAGTTTCTCGGTACAGATGGGAATCAGGAGCTTCACTTTGTTCGGTTGTAATCAGTGGCGCATCTGTCCTTGTCGGTGTCCAGTGAGCCTGGTGGTACAGTGGGTGGACGTCACACGCCTGGAGAAGAATGCCACCCTGCTCTTCCCTGAGAGTATCCGTGTGGACACCCGGGACCAGGAGCTCTTCTTCTCCATGTTCCTTAACATCAGTGAGACCTTCAAGCTCATGGAGCAGCTGGCCAACCTGGCGATGCGGCAGCTGCTGGACAACAAGGGCTTTCTGGAGGACAAGGCCCTTCCCAGACCCATCCGGCCGCACAGAAACATCTCAGCTCTGAAGCGGTACTTTGCCCTCCCAGGGGACAGGAGGGTCCCAAAGCAAGTAAGGGTGGGCACACCTAATCCAGATCCACTGACCCTGCCTTTTGCCTGCCACTTGGCTGAATGTGGATCTGGAAAGAGTCTCTACATTCAGCCCTCACAAGTTCCCTATTTGAGAAGGAGGCCAGGTAAACGGGCCATTGCAGTATTGCATTAGGTGGGGGGGTGGATATTGGCCTCCAAATACCAGTATCTCTAGGAGATACCTACAAATACCACTAATGCGAAAAAGTTTCCTCCCACTTTACTTCTCACAGCCTATGGTGGAAAAGTGCTCTTACCATCCGTAGGTCTCAGACCAGGACACTAAGTTGCCGAGAGGTCCCTCAGCTGGTGAACAGTCAAGCCAGAATGTGAACACCTCAGTCAGGGTGCTCTGAGGTCCCTGAGGAGGCTGTCTGGGAGACTTTGGTGGATCAGGGTATACAGCCTCCATCCATCATGATGGACAGTTCTCTTCCAGACCCTTGGCCAGACAGCCCCTCACAGTCATAGGCCCAGGCCTCTGGAGTCTGAAGCCAGCAGGGGAAATGGACCATGTGCAGGTCTGATGTCACTGCAGCCCTCTGGGGATTGGTAGAGAGGTAGAACATGATGGCCAGCCTCTACAGATCACTTTTGTTTGAGTCCCAAGCTTGTAGCTTCATGAGAAACCTGCAAGGCTGGCCAAGGTCTCAGAAGTTTCCAAATACACAGCTGTGGTGGGCATAGCCAGATTCACACTGGTATATTCAAAGACCTCATCCCAGCCACGCCATTTCCTGGGTTTCATTCATAGAACATGGTGTAGGCCCACAGTGCACCTTCCAGATCAGAAAGTTTTGCAAGATGTTACTCTCTTGATATAAGTGATGGAGTAACCTTTAGGACCTTCCACAAAGAAAACAAGCAGGGCTGGAACTTGGCTGTTTCCAGCACTGTCGGCTGGGGTTCATGGTCAGACTGATCAAGCTGCCATAAGCCCAAGGCAAGCAGGAGGCTCTCTTGGGACTGAGGAGAGATATTTATATGGACAGAAAAGGGGTGAGGGCCAGGGTGCCAGGCCACTTCCCACAGCCATCAGACATACAAATAAGATTCTGGCTACCACATGTTTTGGTTTTAACTCCTCTTCTCCCCATTAGGAGGATTTGTTTGGTTTCAAGACTTGTGAAGTCTTCCCAGCCTGAAGACATTGCCTAAGGGCTAGTAACATCCTGGGTATGAGTCAGGCAGGGTGCCGTGAGCTCTGGGCACTGCCTGCCCTTCAATACTGAGGGAGTGTCACACACTGCCTCCAGGTGTCTTTTGAAAGGACATGTTATGTTCTACCATTTTTTGCCTGGTTATATGAGTCTCCCACATTTTACTTGGTCATTTAACATGCATCTTTTTTCTTTAATGTATCAGGGATTGAACCCAAGAGCACTTAACCCTCAGTCACATCCCCAGCCCTTTTTTATTTTTTATTTAGACAGGGTCTCACTACATTGCTGTGGCCTTGCTAAATTCCTGAGGCTATCTTTGAACTTGCAATATTCCTGCCTCAGCCTTCTGAGCCACTGATATTACAGCTGCATACCACCGTGCCTAGCTTAACATGCATCTTTAATTGAACTCTAAAATATACAGGCATGACTTGTTGTTTACTGTAGGACCCCAAGGATCCTGAATTCCATATGGAAACTGTGGCCTCCTGTTTGACTTTTGTCCCACTTTTTCCTACTTTGTTTCCTTAGAGACCTAGATGCCCGAGCCAAGAATGAATGTTACCGGGCCACATTCCGGCTGCCTAAGGATGAGCGGCTGGATGGCCACACAGGCTGCACCCTGTGGACACCATTCAACAAGCTGCACATCCCAGGCCAGATGTTCATCTCCAATAACTATATCTGCTTTGCCAGCAAGGAGGAAGATGCATGCCACCTCATCATACCCCTGAGGGAGGTAAGCATCCTCTGGTCAAGGGTCAAAGGCCCTCCAAGCCCCAAGCCCCAAGAACTTGACCAGATCCATGCTCTTGGGTCAGAGCTCTGTGGATGATCATGGAGGAGATTGGTCTGGCCAGCACTGACCACTCTGAATACCTGCTCCATGATGCCCCAGCCAGGGGGCTCACTGGGGCCCTATGGCTTAGGACAGGTCCTCTGAATGTTTAGTGGGCTCTTGGATTTCACTCCAATTGTGCTCTTTATGCACTCCCCTCAGGCAGTAAAGAGTGCTCTTTATGCAATCCCCTCTTGATTCTGATCGCTCCCACCTTCCTGCATCCTGACCAGACATCCTGACAAACATTCAGTCAGCACTCTCTCTAGAGTTTATTCCTTCCTCTCAATGTCTACCTGGGACATCATCATCTGCTCAAGCCACATCAGGGAGATCCTAACCCCTTTATGACATATCCTCCCACAGCAGCCAGCAAAATTTGAAATATCACTCAGAGGATAGTGGTATCCCACCTAGGATTCTCCAGTGTTTCCTTTATGTTAGAAGAATCCCCAACTGCCTCTTGTGACCTATGAGGCCTTCAGTGAGTCATCCACCCCCTTTCAGACTCACTCATGCACGCCTCACCCCATGCACACACATACAGTCATACATAGCTTGTGTACCATATAGACATACCACACAAATGCTTACACACATATACGGTATACACACATACACATGCACATGTATGCAGTTATATAAACCACACATATACACATTCATACACATGTACAGGTAATACACCATATATTCACATATACACACCATACACACTTTTACACATAAATCTGCACCCATACACTCTGCACATGTGCAATGTACGTATACACACACACACACACACATGCACACATGCACACACTCACACACACAAATACACATTCATACACATGCCCCAATTCCTACCCTGCTCACTCTGTCCCAGCCTCTCTAGCCTTCCCCTCTCCACCACCAGCCAGTCTCAGTCCCACTCCATGATGATTGCTGTGCTCTCTGCCCTGGTCTTTTCCTCAGTTCCTCACCTGGTTGGACCAGGTCACAGGGCACTCACTGCCTCCCTTGAGGTGTCTTTAGTGCAGAGCAGCTCAGGGGCCTTCCACTTGCCCGGTTGCCAGCACTTATCCCCAGTGCCCAAGCTTAGTCTCTTTATCCCTTGTCTGTACCTATGCCTTTCACCCCTATGTTGCTCTCTTCACATCTCAAAGGGGGTCAGAACCAGGCTGCAGATATGCTGTCAAAACGTGTTCCTTAGGACAGATTTGTAGGGAGGAGCTGCTTGCTGTGCTTTAGGGAGGAGTAACTGGTAGTGTTTTGAGAAACCAGTAGGGGGCAGCAGCTGGGCTGAGCACTGAACATTTTATATCATCGTCCTTGTAAGGCCCTGCAGGGCCAGAGTGCTCACCCCTGTCAACAGACAAAAAAGGGGAGTTAGATTTGCAAGTGCCTTGCTCAGGGTCACATGCAATAAGTGGCAGAGTTGGAGTCTCCTGGGCTTTGTGCCCAGGAGGATAGCCCTAGGACCACTGTGCTCTTCTCACAGTCACATAGCATACCCTTCCTTATGGGCTAAGATGCAAATGCCCAAGACTGCTTGCCTTCTTAGGTGACCATTGTTGAAAAAGCTGACAGCTCCAGCGTCCTGCCCAGCCCTCTGTCCATCAGCACCAAGAGTAAAATGACCTTCCTGTTTGCCAACCTAAAAGACCGCGATTTCTTGGTTCAGAGGATCTCTGACTTCCTCCAGAAAACACCATCCAAGCAGCCAGATGGAAGAAAAGCCAATGTTTCAGACCCAGCCCCAGAGGTAAGGGAGCTCTCTTGGGAACAGCCAGTTTTGAGTTATACTGGGGGAAGAGCCAGGGCAGCCCCCCGCCTCCCCACTGAGGTCAACCCTGTGGTGCCTATTGTGGGCCTCAAGCTGGAAAGCAGCTTACACAACACTGCCTAATGACATCATGCTTCTCTGTACCCTCATCCACTCCCTCCAGTCCTCCTCACTCTTGCCCAACCCACCTCAAGGGCCATTCCCCATTAGAAACCTCTGGCTGGATCAGTCACCCTCATCTCCATCCTTTATGAACTTTTGCTGTACTAAGAATGAGGGGCCGTACTGTTGAGGCCTGTCCTCCTTGGGTTTATTCACGTGGCATGTGCTTCATCCATCATTCAGTCTGAGGTTCTTATAGAGAAAAACTCCACTTTGTTTGTGGTGCTGAGGATCAGACCCAGGGCCTCAAGCATGCTACGAAAACATTCTACCACTGAGCTACATTCCCAGCCCAAAATTCTTTTTTAAAGGCTTAACTGCAGTATCATTATTATGCCAACAGACTCAGTAATGATTCCTTAATATCAAGTACTTTTATAGCTGTGCCTTGGTAATCATGGGGAATTGGGTCCCCCCTCAAACACCAACATCCATGGATACTCATATCCCCTATATAAGATGGCACAGTATTTGTGTATATCCTATACATATTCTACAATATGCTTTAAATCATCTCAATGATTTACAATGTAAATGCTATGGAAATAGTTGTCCTATAATATTATTTAGGGAATAATGACAAGAAAAAAATCTTGTACATGTTCAGTATAGCTGCAATTCTTTTCTTCTGAACATTTTTCCATCTGCATTTGATTGATTCCACGGATGAAGAATCCATGGATACAAAGAGGTGACTGTTCACATTTCTCCAAGTGCACATGTATGTTTTACAATTTGATTATTTGAATTGAGGTACATAAAAGTCATACATACATTACAATTGGTTGACATGTGTCTTAAATTTCACCCCCCCCCCCCCTTCTTTTCTTTTTTTTTTTTTTTTTCTTTTTTTTTTTTTTTTATCGTGTTTTTTTTTCTTTTGGTACTAGGGATTGAACCCAAAGGTGCTTAACCACTGAGTCACATTCCCAGCCCTTTTTGTATTTTATTTAGAGATAGGTTATCACTGAGTTTCTGAGGCTGGCTTTGAACTCGAGATCCTCCTGCCTCAGGCTCCTGAATCACTGGGATTACAGACAGGTGTGCACCCCAGCACTTAGCTTTATATTTCTGCCCCTCTCTCTCCTCTCTCTCCTATCTTGTTCTCTTGCAGTATTTTATTGAGAATTTGGGCTATTTATGCTATAGAGTCTCTCACCATCTGCTTTTCTGTTTTGTTTTGTTTCGTTTTGTTTTGTTTTGTTTTGTTTTGTTTTGTTTTGCATTACTGGGAATTAAACCCAGGCCACATACTAGGCACATGCTATACAACTGAGCCATACCCCTAACCCTACAGTCTGGATTTTGTTGATTGCATCCTCTGCAAGTTCTTAACAAGTTCTTTCATTCCTTATATACTGTAAGTAGGTTGAACAGTGAGATCCAGAGCCTCCATCAAATTTAAGGTAAATTGATTTTGTTTTGGGCAGGTCTACCTCTAGGCAGTATTAAGGCACTGTGTACCTCCAACAGGAAGTATACCACACCTGGCTACCTTTTTACATGCTGATAGCACATTGATGAGCATTGTTCAGATCCATCCATTCATTAGAAATTGCAAAATGGTAGCACCCTAATTCTACCATTCCTTCCCATTCATGGTAATACTTGTGTGAATAGAAACTTCCCCTTGTTAACTATTTGGTTACCCCAAAGCACAGTTCATATAAGAAAGAGTCTTTCCTTCTATTCACCAGTTGCCAAAATGATGATCAGTTGATTTTCTAGTATCCTCCAAATGTGACCAGTTTTTCATGTTTATTTCTTAGTGTAATTATGACCCTATGAATTTAAACAACCTGATTTGTATCCATCCATTACAGTCATTATTCTTACTCCATCTGTGACCAGCGGAGGCTTATTCAGATTGGCACCTGAGTCCCTTTGACACAACCCTGGTAGTTTTTGATGGGTTCCTTGCTTTCTTGAATAACAGGATGAGTATGCTACTCTTGGTATTCAATCTAAATTTATGGAAAACCTTTGGCTTCCCTGAAAAAAAAAAAAATCAGCAGGGCTGGGGGTGTAGCTCAGTGATGGAGCTCTTGCCTAGCATGTGAAAAGCTCTGGCTTCAATCCCCAGCACTGAAAAAAACAAGCAGAAAAGAAACAGCAGCCTGCACTACAAGACCCTTTTCCCCCTGGCAGCATTGGAACTCAGTGATGGCATATGCCCTCCCATTCTCTAGATCCCACTTGGTCAGGCCTGTGTAGTCTTTTAAATTTTCCACCCCTGTAGTAGATGCTCAATAAATTCTTAAGTAGGTGAAGAATGGAATGGAAAAGGAATGGGCAGAAACAGGGTTGATAAGAAACATTAAGAAATATTTCTTAGATGGTGGAATGAGACAAACATCATTACCCTAGGTACATGAATGATTACACAAATGGTATGACTCTACATCGTGTTCAACCAGGGAAAAGTTATATTCCATTTGTGTACAATGAATCAAAATACATTCTGCTGTCATGTATAGCTAAATAGAACAAACAATAAAAAATTTTTAAAAAGAAATGTTTCTTGGAGGAGGTTGGGCTTGATTTAAGATTTCAAGAAAGGGTAAAGTTGAATTTCATGAAGGGATGTGAGCAAGATAATGGAACTGCCTTCACCTTTACAAGGCTCAACACCATGAAGGACAGGGCCTTACAGCCCAGAGTAAGCACAGACTGTAGCCTTTTCCAAGTATTCACCATTGATTCATCCAGCCTGTTTTTATTGTGTTCCTGTTGGGTACCAGCTGCTCTTCTAGGCAGCAGGCATAGAACAGTGAACAAATGAAACAAAACTTATGCTCTCTTAGAACTTACATTTTAGTGAGAGAGACACTAAACAAATAAACCTACATGTCAGGCAGTGACAGGGGCAATGGATAGAAATAAAGCAAGATCCCTTGAAGGTTCATAGATTTTATGAATGGGTTTTTCTATTTCTGCAAAAAAAAAAAAAAGTCATTACAATTTTGTTAGGGAAATGCATTAGATGACTTTGGGTAGCACCAATACCTTAAAAATACGGAATCTTCCAATCCATTAACATGGGATTTTTTCCATTTATTTGCATCTTCTTTAATCTCTTTCACCAACATTTTATGGTTTTCAGGACCCATGTCTTTAACCTATTGTTGGGGTTATTCCTAAATGTGTTAGTTGGGTTTTTTTTTATGCTATTGTAAATCAAGTTGTGTTCTTTCCTGTATTTCTTTCTTGGACTGTTCATTGTTAGGGTTTGGGAGATATTTTGAAGGTAGGTCTGAAAGAATAGGTGGATTAAACATGGGGTATTGGAAGAACAGAGGGTTAAAGATGATACTAGGTCAGCTTCTTCAGGAACTTATTGGAGAACAAACTCCAGATAGTCAGAAATGATTGAAGAAGCTTAGGCGTAAAGACTGGTGTGACCACTAAAAATATTTAAGTGCACGAATAAAGGTAGATAGTGGGGATAAAGGTGACAGCATATAAATTACATAGGCTCCATGATAGAACTACTGTATCATGAAAATATGAGCTAAGTTGGACAGAGTGGCACTTGCCGGAATCTCAGTGACTTAGGAGGCTGAGGCAGGAGATTGCAAGTTTGAGGTCAGACTCAGCAACTTACCAACACCCTGTCTCAAAATTTTAAAAAATTAAAAGTGCTTGACATGTAGCTTGGTGGCAAAGTGCCCCTGGGTTCAATCTTCAGTACCATAAAAAATGGAGGGAGGCATAGCACCCCCTTGCAAAAAAGTGACCCCTGTTATTCTCTGTTGGCCTTTATGCAAAATTTCTGGGAAGAATTGCCTAAACTCACTATATCCTTTTCTTCCTCTGTCAAATCTTTTTTCTATCAGAAAGTACACATTTGGGACTGGGGTTGTGACTCAGTGGTAATGTGCCCACCTAGCACATGTGAGGCACTGGGTTCAATCCTTAGCACCACATAAAAATAAATAAATAAAATAAAGGCATTGTGTCCATCTACAACTAAAAAATATTTTTAAAAGTACATATTTATGTTCTATTAGGTTTGTGCCAATAGCTTTACATAGTTCCCTTAGTCCCCACTTTTTAAAAAATATTTTTTTAGTTTTTAGTTATTGATGGTGATTGATTGATTGATGTGTGGTGCTGAGAATCAAACCCAGTGCCTCACACATGCTAGGCAAGCACTCTACCCAGCCCTAGTCCCCAATTTTTAAGATAGTATCAGTTCCCTACTATGAGTAATAGTGAAAATATTTAGTAATCCTTCTTTCTTTCCTCCCTCTTCCTGCCAATATCTGTTTTAAAGGTTATATTTTTATTCTTAGTTAATAAGGCAATCAATTAGTTCATTTTACTTTCCATATAACTTCTTAGCTTGTATTTTCCTTCCTTTCTCTCTCCTTCCTTCCTTCCATCAGTGACAAAATACATGAGTTAATCAATTTATAAAAAGGAAAGGTTTGTTTTGATTCACAGTTTTAGAGATTTCAGTCCATGGTCACTTGGCCCCATTGCTTTGGACTATGGCAAGACAGAAAACATGATGGCGGGAATACATGGTACAGGAGACCTGTTCCCTTCATGGCAGTCAGAAAACAAAAAGAGAGGAAGGGACTAAGGGCCCAAAATCCCCTTCAAGGGCACACCCCTAATGACCTAACTTAGTTCCACTAACTCCCATTTCCCAAAGATTTCACCACCTCCCCATAGTGCCAGAGTCTGGTGACCAAGCCTTTAACACATTGACCTTTAGAGGACACTTAGAAAAATCATAGCCGGGAGGCTAACTTTTTATTTGAAGTATAGCATGTACAATAATCCCTCCATATCCACCAGTTCCATATCTTCTGATTCAGACAACTATGAATCAAAAATATTTTTAATTACATCAGCAGGACACAGTGTCATACCTATAATCCCAGCAACTTGGGAGACTGAGGCAGGAGGATCACAAATTCAAGGCCAGCCAGGGCAATCTAGCAACACTCTATCTCAAAATAAAAAGGACTGGGGATGTAGCTCAGTGGAAGAGCATTTGCCTAGCATGTGCAAGGCCCTAGGTTTAATTCCCAGAACTGAAAAAAGAAAATCTGTACAGAACATTTATAGACCTTTTTTCTTTTGTCTTACCTAAACAATATAGTATCACAGCTATTTACCAAGCATTTACACTGTATTAAATATTATACATCATCTAGGAGGATATGCATAGGTCAAAGGCAAATACTGCTAAAGGACTTTAAGCATCCTTGGCTTTGGTGTGGGGGTTGTGTAACCAATTCTCTGTGGATACCAAGGGTTGACTGTATGCACTGAAATGCGTAGATCTTAGTGTACAACTTGATGAGTTTTCAAAAAGTGAACACAATGTGTGAGCAACACCAGTTAAACGAAAGGAGGATTTTAGGGGTGATGCTAGCAAGATTGTATATACTGATGAAAATGAACAAAACAGTGTTGAGAACTGGGGTCAGTTAGAGAAAGGTCTAGGAGGTGAGAGGAGAAGGATCCTGGAAGGGGTGGAAGAAGAGCCAGGACACAGAAGCAGATAGTTGGGCCTGTCAGGAGGGTTTTCAGGGAAGACCTCTCAGATTGCTTCTGCTTTTGCTTGCTCAGTGAAATAAGAAGTAAGGACAAGCAGGTGATTTTGGAGGTGTGTGCTGGATAAGTGTGTGAGATGGTTTCCTGGATGGTTCCTGAACTAGGAAAATATAAAATCCAGCATCACTGCATGCCACCTGAAATCAGTGAGCCTGAATGTAAGATGTCACTCCACCTGGGCCTCAGCAGAAACAGCCATTTCAGCATGGCATCAAGCTCACCTTCTGAGTGGGAGCACATGCCTATCACAAAGGATGCTTCATGGAGTCTGCCTCATTCTTAGGCCCCATGTGGTACCAGCAGGGTGGTAGCAGCCCTTACATCTTCCCTGGATTGCTCCACCACTCCTTGGAAAGGTACCACTGCATTTCCTCGGTGGCAAGTGTGTGACACAGTGGCCTAAACACACCCCTGAGCCCAGATTAACATCACAAGAGCCATAACATCAGACATCTGCAGATCTCATGAAGCACAGGACCTGAAAATGGAGAGGATATTCCCCAGATAAAAATGGCAACTGCCATTGGCAAAAGTGGAAGTGGATCCCAGGGAGCCAAGGACCAGTGACCACTTGACAGCAGTGTTGTTCTTCCTACTGGACACTCAGGGAGAAAGCTGAAGAGAGAACACAGCTGTGGGCACTGGCTCTAGACCACCTGACCACACAGTCTGGGAGATGAAGTGCTCCCTGAACAGGCTATCTCCATGTGCAGTAAGCTCACCTCAAAGCCAAATGCCTGCAGTACTAACAGAGGGTCAGGATTGGCAGGTGTCACCTACACTGTGCCTGACATGTCACAGATGCTTCTATGAGATGATGGACTCAGGTTCTACACAAGACTCCCCTAAGTGGATTCAGGGTCTTCCCATCCTCTCCCAGGTGGTGGGCTAAGACCTTATCCTCTAGTGCTGCTGGTAGGATGGGGGCTTAAGGCAGGGGTTCCAGAAACCCAGGGTAGGACCCTGGAGGTCAGGACTTCATTGCAGACCTTTTTCCCCTAATGCTCCCCTTTTCCTTCTACCAGCCCCATATTGCCCACCTGGTAGCTTCCCAGATTCCCCACCTCCAGTCCATTTCTTTTGTCCTTTGACTGTGTGCAGATCCCCAGGCTCCTATACTAGGGAGGGGTCTATAGCCCTGTTGGGTTGGGGGTGTAGAGGGACTTGTGTTCCCTCTAGTAAAGTTCCCTGTTTAATGTTAGACCCTGTGGGGGAAAGTGTCACATAGCACACATGCCAGATGCACTTGGAGACCCCTCCTTACTCTCCCAGTTTGAGGTCAGTGGGAATAGAACCCAGCCTTGAGTTGGCATAGTGTCTAGAGTGAACAGGGTGTGTGTCTGCTACAGGCTACACCCATCATACCAAACCTGTGGGCAGCAAAAGATAGAAACCCTGAGGGATCTTAGTGGCAGTGGCCAGCCTGGGAAGAGTCCAGAGACCCCTGGGAATGCAGGGAGTTGAGGCGTCTTTCTCTCACTCAGCAGGCGTTTGTTGGAGGAGGGCCTGGCCTGACATGGCAGGCATCTGAAGGAAGGGTTGCATCAGTTAGGATTCTAAGAAGGGCAGGCTACTCTGAGTAGACCTGGAACTGCCTTTCATAGTCAGGACCCAGTGTCACCCTTCCTGACCTCTGCTTTCCTCTGTGTCTCTATTCTTGGTTCCAAACTCCTTCCCCTCTACCTACTGGTATGCTTTCTCCTGGCACTCCTGGCACTTGCAGTGCCAGCGAGTGTGGTTCATTAACCCACTCCTGAGCAAGTTACTGGGAACATGGCACTCAGATGGACTGGGTCTGAGCTGGGGGTCACCTCTAATGCTGTGAGGTTCATATAGGGCCCAAGGATAATCAATAAGTGGTGTGTACTGGGCAAATGCCAACAGTAGCTGTTTCCTGAAGAGTCCCAGCAGAGTCTGAACACCCCATAGCTAAAACAGGGAAGGTGCAAGGAGTAGAATACAGTGTGATAAATCCGAGCTGCCTGGCACTGTCAACTATACCCTGTCAGGGACTGTGAAAAGAAAAGCTGTAGACAAATGAAATTTTGTGAGTTTTTCCAAGTAAAGAACTTCTCACGAATCCAGAAACACTCAAAACCAGAAGAGGTTCAGAGAGCTCCACCCAGCATCCTGAGCTGTGAGCTTTTATAGGCCAAACCAGAAAGCAAAGTAGAAAACTCACCTGATTGGTTACAGCTTGGCACCTGCTTTATTTGGATTTTGGTGTGATCAGTTGGCTACCATGATTGACTGAAGCTCAGCTACCTATGATTGACCGAAGTCATAACCAATTTTATAACCAATTTTATTGGTTATAAATATATACATACTTATATACATATACTCCTAAATTACATATATACATACTTATATACATACACTCCTAAATTAGGTTTGGGTTCATTAATGTACTAAGGTAAGTGGCAGGTAAGTTTATTGCTTAGGAACTCAAAGTATGGAGTCAGCCTCAAGCTAATGGCCTCCTGCTTTTTTAATATAACAGGACATTGGAGTACAGGAAGAGGCCAAGCAGCACCAGGAGTGGTTTCCTCAGAGGGTATCTTCTTTCCTTTGCCCCAACCTCACTGAAGAAGAATCCATTTCCCCAAAAGAGGCCCCAGCTGACCATCGAGGGTGGTTTTGATTACAGGAAGGACATATATAGATGTCCAGCCAACCAGAGAGGAAATGCAGGTTGGGCTCCAGCCACAGCCTCACCACAACCAGGCCAGGTCCATCCTTTGTGCACCATGCACCCCCCATGACCCTTCCTTAGTGGTGTCTGTCTAGTGCTATGGATGAGCATGCATCAGAGGCCCCATGGGACGGCTCAGTTGTTAGGTGCTTTCCCTTCCCTATTTTATTTTCTAGTCTCTCCCAGCTTCTCAGGAGGTTCCAGAACTGCCCACCAGCCCATCCTCTCCTCTCAGCGGCTACCAGAGTTTCACTGCACAGGAGGTACCAACCGCTTCCCAGGGCCTGCTCAAAGTCTTCCAGAGAAACTCTCCCATGGAGGATCTTGGAGCCAAGGGGGTAAGCTGTGAGCACTGGCACTTCAGCTGTGAGCCAGAACCAAGCCCTCAGGAGGAAGGCTGGAGCTGGTCTCTGG
Organism: Glaucomys volans; assembly: GCA_020662805.1. Classification (NCBI taxonomy): domain Eukaryota; kingdom Metazoa; phylum Chordata; class Mammalia; order Rodentia; family Sciuridae; genus Glaucomys; species Glaucomys volans. The sequence goes on from JAJEJO010004933.1 coordinate 536,640, forward strand.
GTTTGTGCCATCATAGCCAGCTGTGTCCCTTGGAGGTTCTCAGGCAGACCTATGGGCAGTACCTTCCCAGGGCTACACTCAGCAATGTGAGGTAGACCAGGCAGACCCTGGAGAGAGCCACCTGACCTGTGTGGCTACCTGCCACTGAATAGCTTGTCTTCTGACACCTTACGACGATAGTATGGTCCAGTCCAGCTGGGCTTTGCCTACATCTTTATCTGTACTCATTTTGAAATCTGAGTTTACTGGCAGCACTTTCTAGATTATTTACATAACGGGCATTCAGCCTTACCCAGAGAAAGGATAGTGAACTTTGTCACCTAGGCCTCAGCGCTCCAAGATGCTCTTCAGCCTCCAAACCCTCTGGTTTCCTTTCCCCTCAGGCCAAGGAGAAGATGAAGGAGGAATCATGGAACATCCACTTCTTTGAGTATGGACGTGGTATGTGCATGTACCGCACCGCCAAAACGCGGGAGCTGGTCCTGAAGGGCATCCCTGAGAGTCTCCGAGGAGAGCTTTGGCTCCTCTTCTCTGGTGAGTGGGGTCTAGCTGCTCCCAGCCCTGGCTCAACTACTCTCAGTGCCCAAATTTCTCTGTGTATGATGGGCTGAGAGTGCACCTCTGTGATAGAACATGTGCTTGGCTTGTGCAAGGTCCTGGGTTTGATCCCTAGCACCAAAAACACATTATCTTGTGAGCTCATCTGGTCCTTGGGCAGGTCTCCTAAGGTCAGCCAGGCAAGGCAAGAGCTACAAGCTCTTTCTTAGAGGGGAAACAGTAATCTCAGCTGTGTGCAGGGATCCAAGTCCTGAGAAGCAGATGCTAGGGGCAGGGCATTATGTTGGTGTGTACACTCCTGCTAGAGTCAGGGGCAGCCTTCTTTCCTTGGAACAATCTCTGACAGCATTCACCCTATGGCTAGTCAGAATATTTTAAGAGGGCAAGTCAATCACTCAGACTTCTTAGCTAGAGTGCCCTCCCCAAGAACAACAAGGTAAACTCTGTGTCACACCTTGTAACTGACCTCAGTTCATCTCTCCTCTGGGGCATTCATGTCCCCAGTCTGCTGTTATTGTCCCCCAAATACTGCGAGGCATCAAGATAGCTGCCACCTATGTCTCTCCAGGGGCCTGGAATGAGATGGTGACCCACCCTGGCTACTATGCTGAGCTAGTGGAGAAGTCTATGGGGAAGTACAGCCTGGCCACAGAGGAGATTGAGAGAGACCTCCACCGCTCCATGCCTGAGCACCCTGCCTTCCAGAATGAGCTCGGGATTGCTGCACTCCGACGGGTGCTGACTGCCTATGCATTCCGAAACCCCACCATAGGCTACTGCCAGGTAAAGGGGCTTCATGGGGGCCCAGAAACAGCATCTCCATACCAGAAGCTCCTAGGAACAGGTCCCTGAAGCTGTGGGCCTGTGCAATGGCCTCACATACCTGTGACCTTGCCCCTCCCACAGGAAGGAGCCTGACTGTGGAAAAAGACATGATTTTAAAATAGTATGAATTGCTCACCTCATCCCCTTGTCATATATTAGGTTGTCTTCTTCTGATCTTGGTTTTGGCAGTGTTCAGTTCAGTAGCATCAAGTACATTCACATGGTTGGGCCACCATCACTACCATCCATTCAAAGAATTTTCTCATGTTTCCAAAGTGAGACTCTATACTAAACACTAACTCTCCACTGCCTCCTCCCCACCAGCTCCTGGACACCACCATTTTTCCTACTGTCTCAATGAATTTGATTGTTCTAGGTACCTCATATAAGTGGAATCATACAATATTTGTTTTGTCATGCTGGCTTTTTATTTAATATCCTCAAGATTCATCCATGGTCTAACATGGCAGAATTTCCTTCCTTTTTAAAGGCTGAATAACACTCCATTGTAGCTATCTACCAAATTGTGTTTATGCATTCATCTGTTGATGGACACTTGGGTGGCTTCCACCTTTTAACTATTATGACTCTTCCTGCTATGAACACGGGTATACAAAAAGCTATTGGAGCCTCTGCTTTCAGTTCTTTTGGGTATGTATCCAGAAGCAAGGTTGCTGGATCATGTGGTAGTTCTGTGTTTAACTTTTTGAGGAACCCCCATACTTCCACAGCACCTGCATCATTTTACATTCCCACCAGCAATTTACAAGGGTTCCAGTTCTTCCACATCCTCACTAACACTTGTTACATTCTGTTGATATTTATAGTCATGGGTGTGACGGGGTATCTCACTGTGGTTTCAATTTGTATTTCTGACAGCTTTTATACTGAAATCTAACAGTGGTTTTCTTGCCAGATAAAATGACTTTCTGTGTGCCTTAAGTAGTGTCTGGATTTCAAGGAAATAAACTCCCCAAAACTCACTTGCTGTAGGACTAGTGTTCTGTATGGCCAGTGTGCTGGCTTGAAATTATTTTTAAAAATAATTTTCCAACTTTGAAGCTTCTTCATGTTATCAGCTAAGGCCATGTGTGGTCCCGATTTTGGTGTGGGCCTATGCACAGGACCCTGGCCACACAGCTTACTTACACATCAGTTCAATCATGCATCACATCTCCAATGCCAGACACCACTCTGCAGAAATGTTATTTGCTGATATCTGCTTTTACTGTTTTCCTGGTACCTTCTGACCCAATTTGAAGGAGCTGGCTGACTGTTTCTCTCAAATTGATTTCCTGCAAATTAACTTTTGGCAAATTTCCTAGAGTGGACTGGGACTGTTTTCCATTGCTGCATGCTAGACCCTCTTGAAGGGGCAGACTTGATAATAGAAGGAGGCCAGTGTCCGGGAGGAGACAGTTTTACTCAGTGGCCAGCATTGCCTCTCCTGTTCTCTGCGCCCAGCAGGCAATGAACATTGTGACCTCAGTGCTCCTGCTCTATGGCAGTGAGGAGGAGGCCTTCTGGCTCCTGGTGGCCCTCTGTGAGCGGATGCTGCCTGACTACTACGACACCAGGGTGGTGGGTAAGTGCCCCAGGAGCTCCCTTGCCTCAGCCTCCAGTTGCCTGGTGGCCCCTCCCCAGTCCAGGCCCCATGCTGAGCACTCTCCTCCCTACTGTGTTTGCTCCCACAAACCACACAGGCATCCTGCAAGCACCAGTCTTTCTTACAGACTGAGAAATAATCACACAGCTAGAAAATAGAGACCCAAACACACCCCCAAACCTCTGCCTCCCAGTCCCATCAAACCTCTGCCTCCCAGGCCCATCTCCTGCCCAGACTTTATATGTGTTCCTTGGCATCACAGGGAGGGGTTATTACACGTTCACTGGCTTTGAAAAGTTCACCTGGAGCCTAAATTCCCATCCGTCTAATTTCTCCTAACCTTTGCTATTGGTTGTTTTTTTTTTGGTACTGGGGATTGAACCCAGGGGCACTCTACCACTGAGTCACATCCCCAGCCCTATTTTGTATTTTATTAGAGACAGGGTCTCACAGAGTTGCTTAGGGCCTTGCTAAGTTGCTGAGGCTGGCTTTGAACTTGTGATCCTCCTGCCTCAGCCTCCCAAATGCTAGGATTACAGGCGTGCGCCACTGAGCCCAGCTTATTGTTTTGTTTTGTTTTTATGCTGGTGCTGGGAATTAAGCCCTTTGTTATTGTTTTGTTTTTGTGGTGCTGGAATTAAGCCCAGGGCCTTATACACATTAGGCAAGTAGTCTATCACAGAGATATACCCCCAGCCCTTCCTAATCTTTTTTCTTTTTCTTCTTCTTTTTGGTACCAGGGATTGAACCCAGTGGTGCTTAACCTCTGAGCCACATCCCCAACCCTTTTTTATATTTTATTTACACACAGGATCTTACTGAGTTGCTTAGGGCCTCACTAAATTGCTGAGGCTGACTGAACTTTTGAGTCTCTTGCCTCAGCCTCCCAAGCTGCTGGGATTACAGGCATGTGTCATGGTGCTGGACCCTTCCTAACCTTTTTTTTTTTTTTTTTTTTTTTTTTGTGGTGCTGGGGATTGAACCCAGGGCCTTGTGCTTGCGAGGCAAGCAATCTACCAACTGAGCTATATCCCCAGCCCACCTTTTTTATTATAGAAAATATTTAAACTAGAGAGTATAGGCTGGGCATGGTGGTCCACATCTGTAATCCTAGCAACTCAGGAGGCTAGGCAGAAGGGTTGCAAGTTCAAGGCCAGTCTGGGCAACTTAATGAGACCCTGTCTCAAAATTAAAAAAAAAAAAAAAGTACTGGGATATAACTTAGTGTTAGAGGGCCTCTGGATTCAATTTCTAGTACCAAAAAAATGAAAAAAAATCATATATATATATATATATATAGAGAGAGAGAGAGAGAGAGAGAGAATAACTTACCCATGTAACTGTAAGTATTGCCCAACTTCAACTATTATGAATTCACATCCAGTTAAATCTGTATCATTAAATTGGAATGGATTCACAAAGGTTTTTCATTACATGTATATATGTCTGTTATTCTGAGATGTTCTTCCCTTCCTATTTAGGGTTTGGAGTTACCACACTTGGGATCTGTTTTAGTCAGCTTTTTCATTGTTATGACTAAAAGATCTGACAAGAACAATTTTAGAGGAGGAAAAATTTATTTGAGGGCTCATGGTTTCAGAGGTCTTAGTCCATAGATAGCCAGCTCCATTCCTGGGGACTCAAGGTGAGGCTGAACATCACAGCAGAAGAGTATGTCAGAGAGAAGCAGCTCACATGATCATCAGGAAGCAGAGAGATTCTACTCCCCAGATACAAAATATATAACCCAAAGGCACATCCCTAATGACCCACCTCCACCAGCCACACCCTGCCCACCTTCAGTTACCACTCAGTTAATCCTATCAGAGGATTAATCCACTGATTGTGTTAAGACTCTCATAACCCAATCATTTCTCCTCTAAACCTTCTTGCATTGTCTCACACATGAGTTTTTGGGGGACATATCACATTCAAACTATAACAGGATCCTTTAGATTTGTATCTGTTCACAAACAGTAGAACAGTAGGCCCTGTGTGAACAGGGCCACTGTTTACTTCTGACACTTTGGGGGAAGAAATTAATACTTTGCTAAAAGAACATCCAAGTGCTGTTATCCACAGGTCCCACATCTGTGAACTCAACCTATCACTGATCAAACTTATTTGGAAAAAAAGAATTGCATCTGTATTGGACATGTACAGACTATTTTTGTCCTTATTCTCTAAACAATACACTGTAACAACTGTTTTCAAAGCATTTGAATTGTATTAGGTATCATATGTTTTGTAAGTAACCTATAGATTATTTAAAGTATATGGGTTCTATGCAAATACTATGTCATTTTATATGAAAACCTGAGCATCCAAGATTTGGTATCTAAGGGAGTACTGAAGCCTACAAATACCAAGAGAACTATCTAGGGGAATGAACAAATCTTTTTTACACAGTGGTTTGGAAGCTGTAGAAAGAATGCTTATGAAGATTCTTTTTCTTTCTTATTGTCTATCCCCCATCTCCCTCCTGCCCTCTGGCAGGGCCAGGAGTGGGCAGGGTCCAGGTGGGCTTCCTGCACCCCAGAACCTGGGTTCCGCATGGGAACCTGCTTGTGGGATCATGTCTGGCCTCCTGTCCCCTCTGCAGGAGCCCTGGTGGACCAAGGCATCTTTGAAGAGCTCACAAGGGATGTCCTTCCTCGGCTGTCAGAGAAGATGCAGGACCTGGGGGTGATCTCCAGCATCTCACTCTCCTGGTTCCTCACCCTCTTCCTCAGTGTCATGCCTTTTGAGAGTGCGGTGGTCATTGTTGACTGCTTCTTCTATGAGGGCATCAAGGTGATCCTGCAGGTGGCCTTGGCTGTCTTGGATGCCAACATGGAACAGCTGCTGGGCTGCAGTGATGAGGGCGAGGCCATGACCGTACTGGGCAGGTGACTGAGCCAGGCCCCTCCTGCTGCTGGGAAGCTAGTGGCAGAACCTCACCCCTCACCAGCACTGGGTGTGACTTAGCATTCAGTGACTGTGTCCACCAAGTAGCAAACCACAGCTAGGCCCAGGGACACCCCAGAGATGAGAGACAATTTTCCTAGTGGGAGCCCAGACCACACTCAGAGAGTGATAAGTACTGGAACAAAGTAAAAGAGGGGAAGTAAGCCAAGCACACCAGTCTGGAGGCCACCACTCATGTGTGGTCATGGTTGCTTTCTGGAAGAGTGACCCAGAGCTGAGATCCAAATGATGACCATTCTTGGTGGTAGCCAGAAGACTTGGCACAGCAGGGCCTCCAGGGCCTCTAGAAAAGGCTGGGTCTCTCATTTACACAAAGCTGTCCTGGTGGTATCCTCCTGAACTCAGCAGCACCTCTATCTCCCCACCCTCAGGCAGCATGCTACTCTGGGCTAGCTGAAACAGCTCAAAGTCACCCCACTGGGTCATGACTAAGGTTCAGGAGCTTCCTGGCCTCCTTGTCCTCCTGCTTCTGCAGGCTGCACATCCCATCCCTCACAGAGTGTCTCTGGGATCTGAGTTCTTCCTTCCACCCCTACTGCCTCAGCACAGGCCCATGAGACCTCTTCCCTGGGCCCATGTCTACTTCTGTGTGGTTTTCTCTGTTCTAATCCCTTACATACCAGCATCCCACAGGACTCTTTCCAATCAGATCTGACTATCCCTCCCCTAGGGGTTAGGGGACTCCCTATATCACAATTGACCTTCTATACAAAGGGACTATCTGAGCTAGGCATGCTGGCACATGCCTATAATCCCAGTGCCTCAAGAGGTTAAAGCAGGAGGATCATAAATTCAAGGTCAGCTCCCTCCCAACCTCATTCTGGCCCATTCCCTGAGCTTTGTATAGTCCTGCTGGTCTATATGGGCTTATCTGCCCAGTCTGGAATTCCCAGCTTCCAGGGACCACCTGGGACACTGCCACTTGCCTATTGAGCCAGGCCAGGTGCTGATGGTAGAATTATCATCCCCCCTACTCTGGGTTCTCATAGCTCTTGGTCTCCTAGTGTCAGGACACTCAGCTATGACTACAGTCCATGGTTTTCATGCTCATCTTCTGCAGTAAGTAGAACAAGTCCCTCAAGAGCAAGTGTCTGGGGATGGGCCATGGCCAGTGGGTGTGGAGGGACCAGCTACCCTCTCCTACCTGAGTTTCATGCTTAACTCAAGAGAGCCTGGGAGGACTTGAAGCCCTGGGTGGGGTAGACTGGCCAGCCAAAGTAAGACCCTATCCATGAGCCTATGTTCCTGAAGAAGCCAGGTTCCCTGGGCCATTATAGGCACTGCCATAGTAGGCCTCCTCTCCAACTTTCTCCTGGGACTCCCTGATTCTTCCTGACCAGGCCTCAGCAACCCACCAGGGAGAGGAAACATCATCCTTCCAAGGAGGTAGAAGCTGGGCTTATAAAGGGTGTCCAACCATGGGACACCCCAGAGACAGCCTGGCATCCTCAAAGTCAGTGCATAGGCCTCCTGTCAGGGTAAGGCCTTGAGGGAAGCTCTCTAGCTTTCCAAGGGACCTGCCAGGGAACACTGCTGCCCTTCTGAGGGGTTCCCAGTCCTCAGCACACTCCTTAATTAGGAGTTGGCAATACACTGCAAAGCTGTGAGTGAGACACTCCTGTGGTTACTGAATGGTCTAGACTTCTGTTCTTTAATCTTTACAGATACCTGGATAATGTGGTCAATAAACAAAGTGTCTCTCCTCCTATTCCACACCTCCATGCCCTACTGACCAGTGGAGACGACCCTCCTACAGAGGTGGACATCTTTGACCTCCTAAAAGTATCCTATGAGGTCAGCAGAGCTGGTTTGGCCAGGCCATTCTCTCTGGTCTGTTGGTTTCAGGTGGCTGCAGATGGGTGGGTGTCCTGTGCTTGCACTTGATCTCACTGCTTCACCTTCGGCCTGTAGAAGTTCAGCAACCTGAGGGCTGAGGACATCGAACAGATGCGGTTTAAGCAGAGACTGAAAGTGATCCAGTCCTTGGAGGACACAGCCAAGAGGAGTGTGGTACAGTAGCTGACGGGGCAGGGGTGGGCCAGGTGGGTGACCCTGCAATTGCCTTCTCCAGACCACTCCCTTGGAGGGGTACACAGTCCTACTTGTGCCCTGTCCCTTGTGTTGCATTGGTGCCTAAGTCATGATAGGATGTTGCATGAGATTGGAATCCAAGAGTGTAGGTACAAATTTGTGGAAGTGAGGAGAGGTTCTACTCATTTTTTTCTGCTCATTGTTGGTCAGTGGGAAGAATTTCTTTCACCCTGCACCCTAGAGGCCAAGCGCCTTCTGGGCCGAGTCCTCCCATCCTGGCTTTGCCATGTGTTCCATGTCCGTGCCCTCACATGGTGATACTCAGCTACCCACTCACTACTCCACACTGCATGCCTTTGCCTAAAGCCTTTATCCCCCTCTGAAGAGGTCAGGCTATTCCTGCCACCCATACTTCAGGACCCGTTCATGGTCTCTGCCACTGAAAAAGTAGGGACTTTGCCTCCATAGTCCCAACCCTGATCCTCAGGCCATTGAGGGCACTTTGATCACAAGCAACAGAAACTGACTGACCCTGACTAATTGAAGTAAATGAGACCTGATTGGCAAGTGCCAGGACCCCTTCCCCAGGGGTTCCCTTTGCAAGAATTCAGGTGACAGGAACTAAATGACTATCCTCACCCTGTGTCCCTCAATTAGACACTCAAGAAAGACTCTCCCCAGTTCCCTAGGAACCCTAGGAAGGAGCTCAGGGAGTGTGAACTGACTGGCAAGTAGTGGCGAGGGATGAGCATGAAGGCTGCTGAGTGGACCATCCTCCATTTCTCAGCAAGCATCATGTTTCTCTCATAGCAGGAACTTGCAAATCAATCAGTACAGCCTATCTCTTTTTCCTTCTAGGTCCGAGCTATACCAGGGGACATTGGTTTCTCAATCGAAGAGCTGGAGGACCTTTACATGGTGTTTAAGGTGATAGCTAAAAGCAAGGGCAAGACCAATACCCCATCCTAATCCCCTAACTGCACCCTTAGCACAGCAGCTTCCTGCCAGAATAGAAATACATTTAAAGGCATCCTCAGATGCTGTTACCATGAATCCCATGTGTTAAAATTTAATCCTTCTTGGAGTTTAGATAGAACGCTCTTTTAAATGTCAGAAAATCCATTCAAGTCAGCTAACACAGAAGAGGGAATGCTTTGGCTCATTTAACTGAAAAGTCTAGGATTCACAGCTTCAAGCATGGCTGTATTCAGGTGCTCAAAAATGCTGTCCTGCTGCCCAACTTTGGATATCCTTTAGACTGTTCTTCCTGTAGAGTGGCAGGATGACCATCAGCAGCTCCAGGATCATCCTGTCAATAACCCCTGGGGGCCTGGCGCAGTGGTGCACGCCTGTAATCCCAGCACTTGGGAGGCTGAGGCAGGAGGATCATGAGTTTAAAGCCAGCCTCAGCAACTGAGCAAGGCCCGAAGCAACTCAGTGAGACCCTGTCTCTAAATAAAATACAAAAAATAAGGCTGGGGATGTGGCTCAGTGGTTGAGTGCCCCTGGGTTCAATCCCCAGTACCAAAAAAAAAAAAAAAAAAAAAAAAACCCTGTGGGGGCAGGGGGACACTTTCTAAGTGGTTTTAGCAAAAGACCCAGTGACTGAAGTTAGGTGCTGGTAGGACAATATTGGCTGCTGGGCCCAATGTGAGTCGTGTGCCTGCCCCACCCGCCCCAAGCGATGGAGCTGATTACCAACCTTTAATCCCATGGCATAGGACTGGGTCAGGAGGAGTTCTCCATAAAGATTCCAGGTGCTGTTAACAAAAGAAGGGGGGAAGGGTGCTAAAGAGGAGGCAAAGACAACAAGGTCCACACTTTCTTTCTCTTCAAGTCACCAGATCCCATCTGCCCCTCCAACTGCCTTGGGTTCATTTCCCAAGGTGACCACTGCCTTAAGGTCACAACAGAGGCAGTGGATCCACCCCTCACAGGTTGTACAACCGTCTGTCTCTTGGCTTCTCTGCATTTACCAATGTGAGGGGTTCTGTGAGATGCTGAAGTATCTGGCCATTGCTCACCCACCCAAGGGCTCTGTAGACTCAGACAGAGGAGGAGGGTAGATTACCTGGCCAGCCTGACCATCTAACAGGCCAGGGGCTCAGAGGTCATCTCACTGGACTGTGTCCCCCACAGGCCAAGCACCTGGCAAGTCAGTACTGGGGCAGTAGCCACACAGCAGCCATCCGCCGGGACCCCAGTCTGCCCTACCTGGAGCAGTACCGGATTGATGCGAGCCAGTTCCAGGAGCTCTTTGCCAGTCTGACACCATGGGCCTGCGGCTCTCACACACCTGTACTGGCAGGCCGCATGTTCCGGCTCCTGGACCAAAACAAGGACTCACTGATCAACTTCAAGGAGTTCGTGACAGGGATGAGTGAGTGCCCCCAGGGCCTACTAGGGCTCTGACCCTGCCAGAACCCTTTCTGAGAGCTTTCTAAATGCTGAACCTGGTCTGTCTGTCCCCCGTCCCTTTGAGATACTTGAGATACATTAGGGTCCAATGGGATACCTGCTGTTCCCCCCTCCCTTAGACCAGGGCTTTTGAAGGCTGGGGTTGGTGACCCCAGAAGAAAGCTAAACTTTCCTGGCAAGGCTCTGGGGAAAAAACGAGGCCTGGTTCTCATTCTGGTGACATCTCCAGGAAAGAGCCAGGGCTGCTCAGGCTGTGAAGAGTCCCCACTAGGACCCGTGTATTTTAGTTGGCTTTTTGCTGCTGTGACCAATAGACCTTACAAAAACAATTTTAGAGGAAGGAAAGTTTATTTGAAGCTCACGGTTTCAGAGGTCTCAAGTCCACAGGTGACCAAACTCATTGTTTTGTGCCAGAGGTGAGGCCGAACATCATGGTAGAAGGGTATGGTAGAGGAAAGCAGCTTAGGACATGGTACCAGGTAGCAGAGAGCATTCTGCTCTCCATGGACAAAATAGAAAACCCCAAAGGCATACCCCCAGGGACCCACCTCCTCCAGCCACTCTACTTGCCAACAGTTACCACCCCTTTAATCCCTGTCAGTGAATTGATACACCGATTAGATTAAAGCACTCATAACCCAATCATTTCACCTCTGTGTGTTCTTGCATTGTCTCATATGAGCTTTGGGGGACACCTCATATCTAAACCATAATGCTGTGGGAAGGGGAGGTGCTAAAAGGCGGGCCTGCAGTGAGGTTTGGAGCCCACTTGCCAGCATGCCCTTCCTTGGCCTTGCTCCACAGGTGGGATGTACCATGGGGACCTCACAGAGAAGCTCAAGGCACTCTACAAGCTGCACCTTCCCCCAGGTGAGCGCCTCCCCGCTGTGCCCTGCCCGGGCCTCTAACTTGCCCTGAGTTTGGGATCCCAAGGTGGGCACAGGCTTCTGTGGGATGGCTGGGTTCAGAGGCAGCCTTGTTTGGAGAGACTGGGTTCAGCAGAGTAGAGGCTGTGGTCCCATAAAGGAAGAGGAGGGAGTTTGAACCCTGGGGCTGAGGCCAGCCTGGTGCTGGCCTAAGAGCAGGGCCATGACCTGGGAAGGGCCATGGAAGGAGGATCCCATTAGTGCAGGCAGTTTCTAGGAACAGGACTCTACCCATCAAATGGGCAGCCCGGGGGCGGGGTGGGGGTAGGATGTATGACTAGAGATACTGGTTTTTATCTGAGATCCTGTGCATTCATTAGTTTCTCCTTAAGTTTCTCAAGAGTTCCTACTTATTTCCAGAGGGTCAGCCTGAGGGCAACACCAAAGCCACCAAGGGAATCTTGTCACATGGCCACAAGCAAGGGCCACTTCCCTCTAACCTCAGTGGTGCTGGAGCTAGTAGGGCCACAGTGGAGGTAGAACATCTCCTGTGGGCCATGATCTGAGTGAAAGGGAAGGGCTCATAGAGTCCAGGCCAGAGCCATGACCACCAGTTTTCTGTTTGTGGCAAGATACTACCTGTCTCAGCCAGGGGACCACTTGAAGGAGTCTCTAGAGATGGGTCATGCCATTTTCTGAGGAAATAGGCAGATGGAAGTGATGGCTGAGTTGCTCTGCTCTGGTGGTAGAACTGTACCAGGACCCCAAAATTGTTATTCACAACCTTTCCTGGAGAAGTTCACAGTCAGCAGCTGCCCTCAGAACTGGCCCTAAGTGATTCTTAGAATAACAGGACTGAGCTTCACCTCCAGGAGCCTCTGCCTTCATTTGCCTGGAGTGAGGCCCAGACCTGTAATTTGTACAATTTCCCAGGTGATTGCTCTGCCACCTGAACTGAAAAGGTTCCTGGCATAGGGGTTCTCACCTGGACCTAGCCGGTTGTTGGTACTACCACCATTGAGACCCAGGCTGGATAGACCCCACTGGGCCTACATCCTATGAGTGAGGACACACAGGACTGCCCCTGCCACTTGAACCACCTTGGCCCAACCTGCCTCATTCAGGCATAGGACACTTGAGCTCTGGAGGACTGTGGCTCTGTACCACACCTCCCATACATGCCATGCACTCTCCACAGAACCTCTCTCCATAGAACAGGGGATCCCCCCCACCACAGAACCATCTGGATCTACAGCCCCAGGAATTCCTCAGACACTCCCAGCAAATGCAAATAATGAGGAAGACATATATACTGATGAGAAATCATCTCTGAGATTTGTAAAGTGAAACAGAATGGCTTGAGTCTGCATGTAGGGCACATAGAACACCCTAAAACATTGAAGCAAATCACAACCCGAATGGGAGGATGGCTTGCTTTTCACCACACTCCCAACTTCGCTGATTGCATTGCTTCCTGGCATGTGTACTACAATTTCAAACTCAGTGTCAGGCCAGGGATGTAGCTCAGTGGTAGAGCACATGCTCAGTATGCACAAAGCCCTGGGCTCAATCCCAGTACACTCCTCTCCAAAACCCTACAATGTCAAGTCAAGAAAGAAACACAACCAAAATTAATTATCACCATTAAAACTATTACCAGGTAGGTGTGGTCACACACACCTATAATCCCAGCAACTTGAGAGGCTGAATCAGGAGGATCACAAGTTTGAAGCTAGCCTCAGCAACTTAGCGAGACCCTGTCTCATAATAAAGTATAAAAAGGGCTGGGGTGTAGCTTAGTAGTAAAGTGCCCCTGGGTTCTATCCCAGCAATTAATCAATCAATTAATGATCATTCAAGCAGTCTATTACTACATATTATGATCAGCCTGCTGGACTAGTCAGGCATACCAGGTGGGGAAAGCGAGGCCTCTGTCTGGGACTCCAGGAGGTTTGCCTTGGGTGAGTGTCACAGTGTCTTCTCCTGCTGCTACTTTTTGCTTCTCTCCCAACACAGCTCTAACCCCAGAGGAAGCTGAATCAGCCCTGGAGGCCACCCATTATTTCACAGAAGACAGCTCCTCAGAAGGTGAGCTGCTGCTAAGATGCCTGGTGCAGCTACCAGTCTTCCCATGGGCCCATCAGTGGACTCAGGGAGGAGTCCTGAGGAGTCACTCTGGGGTTCTTCCGGGAGGGTCCTGCCCACATTGGGTGGCATCAGTCCTTGCACATGTTCTCAACTCCTGTTTCTCTTGCATTTCTGTCTCCTTGGACCTTGGCTTCTCTCTCTTCCCTCTGTGCCTTCTCTGCTGTCCCCTCCAGCATCTCCTCTGGCCTCAGATTTGGATCTTTTCCTGCCCTGGGAGGCTCAAGGTCAGTCCCTGGAGGGCAAGGGCACCCCCTTCACCTGGGACTACGTCCTCCTGACACTCAGAAGTCTGGAAGCTGTGTCCCAGGGATCCTTCTGAGACTTCTTCCTGTGGTATAAGTCCTGAGAAGGACCCAGAAACCAGCCACTCTTTGTGAAAGACAGGGAGCAGCCTCCCTTGTTGCAGAGTGGTTAGAAAATAAAGACACAGTACATTGGGCATCAAGCAGGCCCAGGGGGTCACCTCTGCAGCCACATGCAAAAAGTGTCATCATATTCAGAGAAAAGAAAAGAAATACAGAATGCTATCACTGTACTTGTGTGAAACAGACACAGCATAGGAATTTGGAGGTGCAGGGAAGGGTAGATCTGTCCTGGAAAACATCTTCATGTTCACATTGTTTTTTCATATAGAAAAATATGTATGTTGAGTGCCTGTGCCACATTTAAAGCCTGTTGGTGGTGCACACCCGTAATCCCAGCAGTTCAGAGGCTGAGGCAGAAGGATCATGAGTTCAAAGCCAGCCTCAGCAATTTAGCAAGGCCCTGAGCAACTCAGTGAGACCCTGTCTCTAAATAAAATACAAAAAAGGGCTGGGGATGTGGCTCAGTGGTTAAGAGCCCCTGGGTTCTATCCCTGGTACCAAAACAAATAAAAAAACATAAAGCCTGTTAGAAGCATCTGATCCAGGGTAAAGGGGGCATTCTAGGCCCTGGGATTTGGCTCTCAAGCTTGTCATGTGTGTTATACTTGCAAAGTTGACCATAAGGCCTACAGGTGTGGCTCAGTGGTAGAGCACTTGCCTTAGATCCCCAGCACCACCCAAAAACCCAAAAAAATCCCTATAATTTCACATGAGAGATTATACACACAAGGAACTGACCCAAAATGGAAAATAGTATGTATCACCAGGGATTTGGGAGACTGAGGCAGGAGGATTGCAAGTTCAAGGTCAGCCTCAGAAATTCAGCAAGACTGTATCTCAAAATAAAAAATAAAAAGGACTGTGGATGTAGCTCAGAGGTAAAGTACCCCTGGGCCCAATTCCCAATACTAAATAATAATAATAATAATAATAATAATAATAATAATAATAATAATGCATATCAAGATGCCTGTGGCAGTCCTGCTGACAGCACTGAAGAATGACATGAATTTGAACATGACCTTGATTTCAAGAACATTACCTAAAGAGCCTGGTGCACCTTCTGTTGTAACACGGAGCCTCAGCAAATCAAGGCTGCTCTAAGCTTGTCCCAAGTGCTCCTAGAAGAGGCCTCATGGTACACAGACCTGTCCTCAGGCCCCACATGGACCCCAGGGAGCAAAGTCGCCATTCTATGATGAGATTCCTGAGCCCATAGTGGCCTGCCCTTCACCACCAACATGGTCATTCAGAACTGGGATGCTGCTATCTCTGCCCGAGGTTCCCCACTGGCTCGGGGAACAGTCAGCCTGATTCTTCCCAATTCATGTACACATGTAGGCATCAGGGTGTGTGCCAACTCCAGCAAATGTAACTTTTTGAAATACGGTGCTGAGCCCTAGATTCCCTTACATAGAATCCCTCATCTTGTGGCTGGGGTTGCGGCTCAGTGGTGGAGTGCTTGTCTAGCATGCGTGAAGCACTGGGTTCGATTCTCAGCACCACATAAAATAAATAAATAAAGGCCCATCAACAACTAAAAAAAAATTTTTTTTAAAAGAGTCCCTTATCTACTGGTGTGGTGATTACAAACAAAATTGGTCATTAGGACTCATCCCCTGAGTTTGACTTTTGAGCAGAAACTAGAATTCATTAGTTCTCAGACTTTTCCATAATGCATATCATCATAAAACAGTGTGGTGAGACATATATTCTTTTGAAAAAGATATGGTGGTGCACACCTGTAATCCCAACCACTTGGGAGACAGAAGCAAGAGGATCGCAGTTTTAGTCCAGCCTCTGCCACTTAGCAAAATCCTGTTTCAAAAGATAAAAAAGGCTGAGGATGTAGCTTAGAGGTAAATTACCTCTAGATTCAATCCCCAATCCCACGCCCACCAAGAAAGAAAGAGAAAGGAAGTAATGAAGGGAGGGAGGGAGGGAAGAAAGGAAGGGGAAAGAAAAAAGAAGTGAAGATTTTTTGGCTGTGTGTGCCTGTGTGTGCGTGTGTGTGCAATAGGACCAGGGCCAGGCCAAGCAGTAGGGCAGCACTGGGGCCTGGGCTGGTTCTGTAGAGCCACAGACTAGACCTTCAAGGACCCTAGTGGTTTATAATCAGAATAAAAATTTTCTCCTTGTTCTTTTTATTTTTTTCTGGTTGTCCAAAAGTATCACCACAGGAAGAGCGAGAAGGAAGTAGAAATGATGATGTTCGTGAAAAAAGAGGAGGTACAGGCTGTTCTCTACTGATGGTAGAGATCCCAGGGTGGGTGTGTTCTGGGTACCCTTGCTTGCTGTGTCCCTCCCCTGTCACTGCAGGAGAGGCCCCCAACCAGGGGTTGATGCATCAAGGTGAGTAGCTCAGCTCATTAGCTTCCCCTGGGGGCCCCCATCCCTCTCTAGAAGCCCAGCAGCCCTCCCTGGCTCACACCAACCTCTCTCCAGCTTCCGTGTGGTTCTGTCACCACCTTAGGGAAGATGGGTTTAGGACCATTTTATCAGCTTAGGTTCAACCTACACTGATAGGAGAGAACCATGAGTGTTCTGGGGTGTTTTTCCATCACCACTGCCCCAAATGCCAGACTGTTCCATACCAGGGCCCAAGTAAGTCCACACCAGAAAAAATGCAACCCCACTCCTCTCTGCTTCCAGCCTGCAACCCTCTTTCTCTCATTTGACAGACGGAGATTAATCTCTTTTTCTCCCAACTCACAGAGGACAAGGGCACCAGCCCTCCAGACTACCGACACTACCTTCGAATGTGGGCCAAGGAGAAAGAGGCTCAGAAAGAAACAATTAAGGATCTTCCCAAGATGAACCAGGTAGGCTCAACTAGAGCCCACAAAGAGATATTTCTAGAGAATTCTGGCCAACTGGGGCCTCACGCCACCCACACTCCAGCGGTCTCCTATGGGGTGGAAATTCTCTTCCCTCCCTGTACAGCCTGTTAGTCCTCAATGGCACTTATTTGTGATTCCAGAAAGGAGGCTGGTTGCTCCAGGGCCCCCTACAGGTGGTGTTCCCATGTTAACCACTCGTTTTTTTTTTTAATCAATATCTATGAACCAGAGATGCACCAGGTAGGTTAGTCTCTAATAGCCAGAAACTCACACACCAACTTTGACAAGAAAGTTCACTATGCTCCAGCTCCTTCCCAGCCCTGCTCAGGTGTCTGCACAAGCAGGCTTACTTGTTTCTTCCATGGCGGGTTCTTCATTTGCTGGTCTGTCAGTTCAGGAGTTTGACACCTTGTCACGGGTATCAGCCAGGGAGTGGCCAACCCTGGATTCAGACTGTAGACATCTAAGCAAAGTTATTCTTCAGCCTGACCACGACCCTCAGATCAGACTTTACCTGTGCTGTTCTCAGAGGGGACCTGCAGTTGGAGCAATCTCTAACTCACAGGCCTGAAGACAGGGCACCATGGAATGAGGCTTCTTCTCACCATCAGGACGGGACTCCTGAATGTATGGTTTAAGTCCTAAAATCTGGCCTGCCCCAGCCCTCCTCAACTGACCAAGAATACACCTTGTTGTCACCCTCTGTCCTTCACTAACGGATAATGGAAGTTGCTTCTGACTAAAAATATAAAAGCCAAAAGTGGGGCTGCGAATGTAGCTCAGTTGGTAGACTGCTTGTCTTGGTAGCACAAGGCCCTGGGTTCAATCCCCAGCACTGCCACAAAAAAAAAAAAAAAGCCAAAAGTGGTTCTAAAATACAAGGAATAAGTCCTTTTGTGATTAGGTTTAGAAAGTCCTGATAGAGGGGCTGGGAATCAGGCTTATTGGTAAAGGCTGGCCTGGCAGATGTAAGGCTCTGAATTCCATCCCCAGCACCACAAAAACAAAAAAGCCCTGATAGAAGTAGCTCCCTCTTGCTGGGCACAATGGTGTATGCCTGTAATCCCAGCAACTTGGGAAGCTAAAACAGGAGGATCACAAGTTTCTGACCAGCCTCAGCAATTTGGCAAGACCCTCAACAACAACAACAAAAAAGCAAAAAGACCCTGTCTCCAAATAAAAAGTAAAAAGGACTGAGGCTATAACTCAGGGTAAAGCACCCCAAGGTTAAATCCTCAAAAGAAAAAAAAACCTACAAAAAAACCAAAACATAGTAGGTATCTCTAAACTAGCAGAATGACAAACAGAAACAAGGACAATCCAAATCAGACATGCATCCTGCTGATGAGAAAGGCATCTGGGAAAAAAAAGACTTTTGAAGGGCTACAAGACATTGGTCAAGTCACTTTTCCTCTGAGTGTCCTAACCAGCACCAGTTAGAGTGGCCCCCATTCTCAGTCCAGGTATGGGTTATAACCCATCTTTTAACATCTCTCTGTCCTAATTTTCTCCTTAAGGAGCAGTTCATTGAGCTATGCAAGACACTATACAACATGTTCAGTGAAGACCCCATGGAGCAAGACTTGTACCATGCCATCGCCACCGTTGCCAGCCTCCTCCTCCGTATCGGTGAGGTAGGGAAGAAGTTCTCAACCCGGACAGGCAGAAAGCCCAAGGATGGTGCCCACAGTGGGGATCACAACAGTACCACAGAGGAGGACGAGCCACCACCCCCTGAGCCCCATCAGGACCCAATCCGCGAGCTTCAGCTGCCAGCTGCAGGAGACCCCCAGGCCAAGGCTGGTGGAGACACCCACCTTGGGAAAGCACCACAGGAAAGCCAGGTGGTGGTAGAGGGGGGCAGTGGTGAGGGGCAGGGCTCACCCGCCCAACTTCTGTCTGATGATGAAACCAAAGACGACATATCCATGTCTTCGTACTCAGTGGTCAGCACAGGCTCCCTGCAGTGTGAGGACCTTGCAGATGACACAGTGCTGGTGGGTGGAGAATCCCGCAGTCCCACGGCCACCTCACGCATTGGGGGCACTGTGGACACAGACTGGTGCATCTCCTTCGAGCAGATCCTAGCCTCCATTCTGACAGAGTCTGTATTAGTGAACTTCTTTGAAAAGCGGGTAGACATTGGACTCAAGATCAAGGACCAAAAGAAGGTGGAGAGACAGTTTAGCACCTCCAGTGACCATGAGCAGTCTGGGGTTTCAGGCTGACCTCTGCAGCTGTACTGCTCTGGCCGAGGCCTCAGAAGGAGGGGCCAGCCTTGGTCTCCTCCTTCCCTTTCTGTTTTCTCCTTTCACCCTCTCATTCTCCCATATCCAGAAGCAATGGATTGTAAACACAAAGGCCAATGCAGACCCAGTTGCCTTAGAAGCATTCCTGGGCCTGTACACCCCAGTGCCCAGAAAAAGACTGGCCACTTCACCTCCTCTCTGCCTGGTGGGAACCCTCCTACAGCCTGGCTGCCCCTTCCTAGTGTTAGAGGCTCTCAGATCTGCCCATGCCTGCCTCACATCCTTGCATCCCATGCTGTGCTCAGGCCACACTGGGTTCCTCCAACCACAGAACCATCTTCATACAACTGTGTGGCCCAGGTACCAACTCCTGCCACTTGGCACCAGGTAGGAAGGTCATATACTTATCAGGCTTCAAAGTGATGGAAACTTTCAAGTGCTCTCTGGGGCCCTTAAACCCAAACCTCCTGACTGGGGAACTCTATGGAAAGTGTCTCCTGCGTAGGAGTGGGCGCATTAACCCTACATGCGCTTTTGCTCTTTTGTCACCATTAACTCTAAAAGCACATCCTTAGGTCCTCATCTGTTTCTTTGTATTCATTTCAGCTGGCTAAACATCACACTGTGCTCAATGCCTTAATCCCTCAAATAAAAAGAATAAAATCCACTGTGTACAGTGCCTTAAAGTGGCCCTCAAAAACTGTTAGGCCTCCTGGCTTCTACCTAGGCCAGGAAGGGGACCCAGGCTTCACTCCAGAAATTCAGGACATTTGGTCTCCCACAGGGGTTAGGGAAGTTACTATGCCTGCCATTTTAGATGGGGACATGGAAGGTGTTGACTTGTGGCAGGAAAAGCCCTAACCTCCACAGGTCTCAGTGGGAAAAGGGGTATAGATGTATTTCAGGCCTGGGCTGTAGCAAGTCACTGGATTCAAGAAGCAGAGTGTGGGCCACAGACAACCAGTGGGGCCTTCTGAGCTGAGTCAAACAGGGCTAAGCCACAAGGACCCCTTTATTTGCAGCAGGAGTTGAAGTTGATCATGGGTGGCCAATGTTTGCCCCCACATAGGCCATTCTTGGTTTTACTAAAAAATATATCTCTGTGTCTAGGTTGTGTTTTTTCTAGCACTGGGCAAGGAACCCAGGGCCTTGCACATGCCAGGCAAGTGCTCTCCCACTGAACCATACCCACAAACCCTTTTTTTTTTTTAGTTGTCAATGGACCTTTATTTGTATGTGGTGCTGAAAATCGAACCCAGTGCCTCACACATGCTAGGCAAGTGCTCTACCACTGAGCTACAACCCCAACCCCACAAACCCTCTTGTTTTGTTTTGTTTTAAAATTTTGAGAGGATCGAGCTAAATTCGCCAAGCTGGTTACAATCCTCCTGTTTCAGCCTCCTGAATAGCTAGGATCACAGGCATGAACCACCATATCCAGATTTTTTTATTTTTAAACTTAACAGCTTTATTAAGGTGTAATTTACATGCCATAAAATCTATTTGTTAATGTATAAGCCAGTGAATTCTAGATTTATAGAACTCTACAATGCAGTTTTTGAACATTTGCATCACACCTGAAAGATCCCTCAGGCCATTTGCAGGGAGTCTGTGTTCCCACCTCAGCCCCAGCCAACTACTAATCTACTTTCCGTAGATTTCCTACTAGTTTTTTAAATTGTTGTGCAGGCCTAGGGGTGTGGCTCAATAGTAGAGTACTTGCCTAGCATGGGCAAGGTCCTGGGTTACATCCCCAGCACCACAAGAAAATAAAATAACCTGCACTTCATGACTTTACCTTGTTGTCAACTGCTATTTCCCATTCTCAAAAAATGCAGCAAAACAACATCAAGGAAACTGAACAAACAACTGTTCTTTATTCCTTCTTTAAAAAAAAAGTCATTAAAAAAATGTGCAGCCAGGCACAGTGGCTCAGGTCTGAAATTCCAGCAACTCAGGAGGCTGAGGCAGGAGGTTGTAAGTTTGAGGCCAACCTCAACAATTTAAGAGACTCTCAGTAATTTAGCAAGACCTTGTCTCAAAAAATAAAAGGGCTAGGGATATAACTCAGTGATAGAGCACCCCTGGGCTTAATTCCCCGTACAAAAAAAAATCCATAAATTGGAGAACATAATTTACTTTCTAGTATTTATTCCAAACTGCTTTAAGATAATTACAACAGATTCCTGTCAAAAATACTGTTCTTAGCCGGGCACGATGGCGCGCGCCTGTAAGCCAAGCGACTTGGGAGGCTGAGTCAGGAGGATCACGAGTTCAAAGCCAGCCTCAGCAACTTAGCGACGCCCTAAGCAACTCTGTGAGACCCTGTCTCTAAGTAAAATACAAAATAGGGCTAGGGATGTGGCGCAGTGGTGGAGTGTCCCTGAGTTCAATCCCTGGTTCCAAAAAAAAAAAATACTGTTCTTGGCTATAATGCAATTAAGATACACATAAGAATCTCATACATTTGGCAGTTTGGAATCTTAAAATTGATTGTAATCACGTAGACTTTAATAATTTGGGATTTGGATAAATGTTTTAAATAACATGTAGAAGAATAAACATATAAATATAACAAAAAAATAATAGAGTAGCTGGGCATGGTGGTTCACACCTCTCATCCTGCAACTCAGGAGGTTGAGGCAGGAGGACTGCAAGTTCAAGGATAGCTTGGGGCATTCTAGCAAGACCCTTTCTCAAAATAAAAAAGGACTGGGCATGTAGCTCTGTGGTAGAGTGCCCCTGGGTTTAATCCCCAGTGTAAGGGAGGGAGGGAGGGAGAAAGAGAAAGAAAGAGAGAAAGGAGGGGAAAAAGAAAGTAAGAACATAAAAGAATAAACTATTCACATGATAAAAGAATGTACAAAAACAAATATGCCAGGCATGGTATCCCTCTTTTTATTTTATATTTTGAGATAGGCACTTGCTAAATTATCCAGGCTGACCCCAAACTTGCTCCTCCAGCCTCAGCCTCCTGAGTCACTGGGATTACAAGCACTTACCACCTTGCCGGCTAACCCAACATGTTTTGTGTGATTAGTTTGGGGAGCATATTTGTTTTATTCTGGTTGGTTCTGAGGTGTGCAAGTAGGTATGTGAAAACAGAGAAGCAGGCAGTTATTGGCCAAGTCAAGGTCTCAGGTAACTGAGATTTTGGGGGTCTGGTTACTGCAAAGGTTTCAGGTCACAGTTCTAGTGTCATGTATTGTCTGGTCATTGTCCAAATGCAACTTGGTCTTTGAAACACAATTTAAATTTTTTTTCTGATATATACTTACTGTGAACAATTTGGAAAATATTTTTTAAATCATAATCCTACACACACATGCACATGTACCTGGGAATAAATAAATGACATATTTTATATAACTGAAATTATGTACATTTTGTAACCTCCTTGATTTTATTCAATAAAGTTATTCAATAACACCAGATAAAGCACAACAAGGAAGACTTTACTCAGGACCATCAGGATAGGTATAAGGACTGTGGCCAAGCACAGTGGCAGGTGTGACCCACACCTGTAATCCCGGCAGTTTGGGAGGGTGAGGCAGGAGGATTACAATTTCAAAGCCAGCCTCAGCAATATAACAAAGCCTAAAGCAATTTAGCAAGATCCTATCTCAACATAAAAAATTAAAAAAGGCTGGGGATATGGCTCAGTAATAAAGTACCCTTGGGTTCAATCCCTTGTACAAAAAAAAAAAGGTGTAGGGGCCATTGCAATGGGGTCTGGAAATGGGGGCTTGAGATTGAACTCAACTTCCAGTTCAGCATGGGCAGATGGGAATTTACAGCCAAGGATCAAGCGGAGGGGCTGGGGTTGTGGCTCAGTGGTAGAGCACTTGCCTGGCATGTGCGAGACCCTGGGTTTGATTCTCAGCACCACATATATGTAAACAAATAAAATAAAGGTCCATCAACAGCTATTAAAAAAAAAGCTATATTAAAAAAAAAGGATCAAGCAGAGGCCAGTAGATGGAAAATTACTAGAAGGAAACATTGGAATAAGGCGAATTCTGGCTACACAGACATAACAGGATTTTTGCTGAAGATAGGCTGGCTTCATTAGACCTCACCTGGGGGAGGGAGTATTGTGAGGATGCTGATCAGATATTGATGATGGGAAGTAAGAAGCTCTTGCTAAACTGACATAGCAGAGTTCTTTATTAAAACAAGGCACAGGAAAATGTTCAGAACCTGACCAAAATTTGGCCAAGCAAAGTTTGGCCTTTTTTTTTTTTTTTTTGGTATCAAGAATTGAACCCTAGGCACTTTAACCACTGAGCCACATCCCTACCCCTTTTTATATTTTATTAGAGACAGGGTCTTGCTGAATTGCTTAGGGCCTCCCTAAGTTGCTGAGGCTGGGTTTGAACTCCTGGATCCTCCTACCTCAGCCTCTGGAGTCGCTGGGATTATAGGTGGGTACCACCATGCCTGGCTGATGTCACTTCCTAATAATGCATATGCACTTTCACTTCAAACTCAAAACTGTAATGGACCTGCATTGTGTTCTAGTTATTGAAAGCAACTACTCTTCACAACATTTATTCCCATTTTTTTCCCCTGTTACACTTTAGTGATCACTAGTGCATAATAAATCTGTCTGGGTGACATGGGTTATTTTTCTTAGATTGCTGGTAATTGCAACTATTATCCATGATGGTTTTTGTTTTGTTTTGTTTTCTATTTTACCAGTATTCTGTATAGCAGAACCTTTCTCACCACATCTTTGTCAGGATAGGGTATTATAATTTTTTTTAATAAGATAGTTCATGTTGTCAGTCATGCCTTGGCCATCAGGGTCCCTAGTGGGGCTGAGACAGCGAAGTTGAACTTACAAACAGAGCTTTCTTTGGGGACTACAGGGGGGATTGGTTTTCATTTTCAGCCCCCTTCTCACTCTCCCTTTCCCAGAAACGTGGGGCTGGTGAGATGTTTTCCCAGGATTATTGGTCCTTCTGCCCTTCGCAGTCTGGCTCAAAGACTGACTGACTGCACACTTCTGCCCAGATGTCCTGCATATTCTAACCACAAGACCATCGGAGTGGACTAGAATAGGAAGGCCCCTTCCATCTCCCTTTCTGCAACTTTTAGCAGCGGAGAGATCCATGTACATAAAGCCAGACATCAGTTGGGTATCTTGTCCTTGAAACTTCAAACTTCCCAGCAAACACAGGAAGAAACACAATAGAACTGGCTCGGGTCTGTTGGTGTACGCTGGTAATTCCAGCAACTCGAGGCGGAGTCAGGAGGATCGCAAATTCAAGGACAGCCTCAGCAATTTAGCGAGACCCTGTCCCAAAATAAAAATTTTAAAAGGACTGGGCATGTTCTCCTGGCAAACCGCCTGTGGGCTCAATCAATACAAAGAAAAAGGAGAAGAAAGAGAAAAGACCAGGGCTGGCTGGGGAAATCATACCACTAGTCGGCAGCCTGGTCTTGACCTAGTTTGACCCAAACCCAGGATAGCAGGGCCCGAGTCCCCGGGAAGACCAGTGTATCGCCAAGTAATCACCAAGATAAGCCAGAGGCTACAGAGGCCGGAGCGCAGCAGACCCGGCGGGGCCCGGGCGAGCCTGGGCGAGCCTGAGCGCAGCACACAAGCAAGCTGGGCGGCACTGAGACCCAAAGGCGCCGAGTCCTCCCAGCGGGGCGGAGTCTGGGCGGACGGGAACGCGGGGCGCAGGCGCATGCAAGAAGGCACTGGGGTCTACGGGGGCCGAGCCTGGGCAGGAGGGACCCTGGGGCGCATGCGCGAAGGCCGGCATGGCGTCGTCCCCCAAGTCTCGAGTCCTGCGGTGCTGTAGCTGCCGCCTCTTCCAGACTCACCAGGTTGGGACAGACTCTGGCTTCCCCCATCTCCCGCACGGGGATGCCTGGCGGGATGTGGCGGGCGGCGGGATGTGCGGGCCGCGCGATGTATTTGGAGCCGGAAGACGTTACAGTGCGGAGGACTGGGTGTTTTTTGGTGTGGTTTGCCCATAAAGTCGTTCTGAGCTTTTGTTTTTGTTTTATGCTTGGGTGTTGTAGAAACCAGAAATAAAAGTTTATGCCGAGGTGGCTTCTCGTGAATTCCAGCAGGGAATTGGGATGCCTACTTTGAATACAGCATCCTTTATGAAGAGTAGTGACCCTCAATTTAATTACAAGGGAGTGTGTTGCTGCAGCCAAGCCCAAGGAACCAGCCTGGATCCTGGCTGGCAGGATTCCGCCGGCCGCCGGTATGAGAAATAGGCAAACGATGGAGTTTGATAAAACTGGGAGAAACAGCTAAATTGCTTCTCAGCTGGTCCCCCAGAAGGGGTTACCAAAGCCAGGTGATATTCACACATAGATTTAGATAAGCTGTACTTAATAGACTACGTCAGTCTTAATTTCCTTTGCATCTTTACTGTACTAAGGAAGTATGGGATGCAGAAAAGCAGTTATCAGGAAGTTTTGCTTTTAATTCCGAAGTGGTCTGTTTCAAAGTAACTGTTTTTAAAACTCAAGACTAAAGAAGCAGCAGTGTGGAACTGCACTGGTGTGAACCAGTACCGTTGAAACGTCCCTGGTCTAAGCCTGGACGTCCTCTGGTGTCATTAGAATGCCTCAGCCTCCAGTTTAAGCATACCCACGGACTCCTCGAGTGTTTTAAATGGTCAATATTTCTAAAACCTGTTTCCTTTCCTGACTTTCAGCACATAAGACAGAGGATGTAATTTAACATCATCTTTTCTGGTTTGTACCCTACTATGAAGTCCCCTAACACTGTGTATCTACTTTTGATGGTTTCCTCTTCCCCCTAGTTACGCATTAATCTGCCATTCCTTGAGAATAGCATCAGACTTCTTTAAAATATGTATTAAAGACGTTAAGATGCTGAATATTCATCTGTAAGTGTGCTTGTAATATTGGAACTTTGTAGGGGCACAGAAACTTAGAGTTTTTTTTTTTTTTACTGTATTTTAGAAGTTGAGAATAAATGGAGATCATTTGCATTTTTTAACTGTTACAGATACTGTCATACATGCCCATGCTCATTTTTAACTCTCTGAAAGATGATTTGAAAGAGAGAGGCTGAATGTGGTGGCACACACCTGTTATCCCAGCAACTTGGAAGACTGAGGCAGTAGGATCACAAGTTTGAGACCAGCCTGATCAATTTAGCAAAACTCTGTCTCAAAGTAAAAAGGGATGAGGATAGCTGGGTGCAGTGTTGCTCACATGTACTCCCAGCAACTCAGGAGACTGAGACAGATGGATCTCCAGTTCAAGGCCAGCCTGAGCAAATTAGTGGGACCCTATCTCAAAATAAAAAATAAAAAGGGTTGAGGATGTAGCTCAGGGGTAAAGCACTGGGGAGGTTTGGTGGAGGAATGTTGAGGAGAGGAAGTTAACCTAGTAATTGCAAGTCCTCTGTATGCTGGGCAGTTTCACATTTAATTTCAACAGTCTCTAAATTAGCTGTTGTTCCCATCTTACAGAAATGAGAATGCTGAAATCCAGAGAAATCAAGTGGATTTGCCATCCAATAAATGGCAAAGTCAGGCCCGTACAATTACAAAGATCCTATTTTATCTCACCAGCTTCCCAGAATCAGTTACCAGTAATGTGTGTCCTTCCAGACATTTTATTCCCCAAATACTGAGGATTAAACCCAGGCCCTCACACATTAGGCAAGTGTTCTATCACTGAACTAAATCCCCAACCTATTTTTCGTAATTCTGTTTTGAGACACAGGTCTTGGTAAGTTGCCATTCTCCTGCCTCAGCCTCCTGAGTAGCTGAGATGACAGATGTATCACCAACCCCAGCCCAGACTTTTTTTTTTTTCCCCTCAGTACCAGGGATTGAACCCAGGGACGTTTAATCACTGAGCCATATCCCCAACCCTTTTTATTTTTTATTTTGAGACAGGGTCTCACTGAGTTGCTTAGGGCCTTGCTAAGTTGCTGAAGCTAGCTTTGAACTCATGATCCTCCTGCCTCAGCCTCCAGAGCTGCTGGGATTACAGGTGTGTGCCACTGACCCAGCCCCAGACTCTTTTTTAATAATGCGTTTCTTACTTGATATGTACCCATAGAAAATACACAGGATTTGTTTTGTGGTATTTTAAGGTAGATCCTGAAAAGTAGAATTGCTAAAGTATGGGCTAAGGCCATAGCTCAGGGGTAAAGTACTTAGTTCCATCCTCACTGCCACCAAGAAAAAAAAGGAGAGAATAGCTAAGTCATGGGATATACCGCTCAAATTTTTAGTAAATGCTATTTGTCCTTCTTAGAATCTTTGTATTGAGGTCTTATTAATCATAGTAATTTGTTTTGATTTTGAGGTGCTAGGGATTGAACACAGGGTCTCATGCACGCTAGACAAGCAATCTACCACTGAGCTCCATCCCCAACCCTCTTATTGCTATTTGAATGGACTCTTTTTTCCCCCATTATCTCTACTATCTCTAGATGTTTGCTTTTATAAAGGCTATGTTACCTTTTGAAGATATAATAATTTTCTATCTGGTCACTGTATTAGGTTGTTTTAATGTTTTTAGTAGTTTTCTTTTTGATTCTCTTGGGTTGCCAAGTACACATGTGTGTGTGTATGTGTATGTGTGTGTATACATACATAGATAAATATGATATATATTGAGAGATACAGATATAACAAATATTTATAATATATATTTATCTTCTGTAATAAAATAAATGATAGAAATTTTTTTCCTCCTTTCTAATTCATACACCTTTTTTTTTTTTTTATGGTACCAGGGATTGAACCCAGAGGTGCTTAACCAGTGAGCCACATCCTCAGCCCTTTTTTATGTTTTATTTAGAGACAGGTTCTCACTGAGTTGCTTAGGGTCTCACTAAATTGCTGAGGCTGGCTTTGAACTCTTAATCCTCCTGCCTCAGCCTCCAAGCCACTGGGATTACGGGCATGTGCCACCATGACCAGCTTCATATACCCCTTATTACTTTCAGTCTTCTATTTCCATTGGCTAGTATATTGAGGAAAAAATGGTAAGAGTCGGGATCCTTCACTTGTTCCTGACTTTTATGACAATGCCAATCCTCAGCATTAGACCTGGGTTTTAAGCATTTTAACATGTTAAAATATAACCTGCCAGTGGCACACACCTTTAATCCCAGCAATTTAGGATGCTGAGGCAAGAGGATCGAAAGTTCAAAGCCAGCCTCAGCAACTTAGCAAGTCCCTGAGCAATTCAGCGAGATCATTTCTCAAAATAAAAAATAAAAAGGGCTAGGGTTGTGGCTCAGTGATTAAGTGCCCCTGGGTTCAATTCTCAGTACAAAGCACAGAGGTGCGCGCGCACACATGCATACACACGCAGACGGCAAAAATCTAACTTGATTTTGATTTTGTTTTACATGGATGTCCAGTCTTTCCAGCACCACATATTTAATACTACATTCTTCCCTCCTAAAAATGCCACCTTCAGATATAGAGATGAAGAGAATATATATGCTCTCACTTTTTTTCTGTATAACTGTATGCCATATATTCAATTATATTCAGTTATTTTGTTAGATTCAATTATATTGAGTTATTTTATATTTTCCTTGGAATGTGTGAGATAAACAGAACTATAACTTTTAAAGGAAGACTGTAATAATTACAGAAGTAGACACTAAAAAAAACTGCCAACTTCAGGGCTGGGGGAATAGCTAAATTATTTCTCATCCAGTTCCATACTGTTTTAATATAATTGTCTAATTTCTGAAATTTCATTGTAGGTGAAAAAAAGTCTCAAATGGACATGCAAAGCTTGTGGAGAGAAGCAGTCCTTTATGCGGGTATGTTCTGAGAAACAAAGCAGGTGGACCCAGCCCCAACATTCCACAGCCAGGTTCTTTTTCTCCCTCACTGAGTTCACGAGATATGGCTCCCTAGGTTCCTGTTCCTTCATGAAGTGAAATAGATGGAGCAGTGTCTGGAAAAGTGCCATTATTTGCTTCTTCATTGAGCAAGTATTTATTGAGTACCTTCTGTGTTCTAGGCACAGGTGCAGACATGGAAAGCAAGACACTAGTACTGTTTTCCTCACAGATGTGCTTCTGGGGGTGGGGAGAAATTAATACACACATGCACACATGTTAATTTAAAATTAGACTGATGGTTTGATCCCCAGTACCGCAAAAATAACTAGATTGAGCACCATAAATGAGAAGTACAGGGCTGGAGGTGTAGCTAAATTATTTCTCATCCAGGTTCATCCTGTAAGAAGGTAACAGGGAAATCAGACCTAACTGGGGTTATGCAGTGGAGGGGGTGAGAGAGTGGACTCAGGAAGTGGAGGCAGTTGGGAAGCAAGTAGATTGCAGCAAGCATGTTGTAAATGTTCTTTTTTAACCCACTCTTTTCATGTGGCTTTGTGCACATCTTTTCAAGCCCATACATAGTGAGCTGCCTAAGCTCTTTGATACCAAACATCACCCATGTCCAATTTTTTTTTGGGGGGGGGGGGGCTCACTTGCCTGCTCTAGCCCTGAAGGCTGCCTCTCCCGCCTTGTCTCTTGCCATTGAGGGGAAAAAGGCTTGCTTTCTGACCTTGAAACACTCTACTCCCTCTTAGAGTCCTTGTGCTCCTTGTTGGTGCTCCCCTCCCCCTTCTCATTATCCTAATTAAAAATTATGTATTATTGTATTTGCATGAATGTTGTCCATCCCAGACTTTGAGTGCCATGGAAGTAGAGGCTTTGCCTGTTTTATTTACTGATATAACCTTAGCACCCAACGTAGTGTTCTGTGCATAGTAAGTACTCCCTAAGTATCTGTTGAATGGGTAAATGACCAGTCCTACATTGATGGGTATCGCGAATCCCTGCCCGCAGTGAGACGCAACACGTAGCTGGTTAAATGCTTTATTCACACGATGATCATCTGCTTCCAGTTTCTTTTTTCTCTGTTCTCTTGTTCTCTCCTTCAGGGGAGATAACTACAGGTTATATAGGGGAAAGCAACCAATCAGAGTACTGTCCATGCGGCCAGCGCATGGACATACAGTGCTATAGATAGAGAGCATACGTTGACCACGCGCAGGACATGCATCTTCAACAGCCAGTGATGGCTGCTTTCTCAGAGATAAGCAACTAAAGGAATGTAACATGGCCATGCTAGCAGAGATAAGCAACTTAAGGAATGCAGCGTGGCCGTGCTGGCACATTGCCAATCGCCATCTTGCAGGCTAAATAGAGGATGGGGTCCCGGGCACCCCGACAGATGGGCACTTAGGATGATTTTCTTTTTCACCATGATGCACTGCAGTGAAGCTTTTTACAGGTACCTCTTTATTCACTTGATCCACTATTTGCCATCTCCTTATAGTCCCAGTGGTGAAATTGCTCTTTTAGGGGTATCTTTCCATCAAGGTTCTTTTAGTTGCAAATGATGCACAATTAAAATGACTTCAGCAAAGTAAAAGCCAACATGCTAGAAAGGTAATGGGGTATCTTAGAGAATCCAAGGGCACCCCTTGAAGAATCAACTTTAAGAACTGAAAAGCTGGGGCTGGGGTTATGGCTCAGTGGTAGAGTGCTTACCTCATGTGTAAGGCACTGGATTCAATTCTCAGCACCACATATAAATAAATGAATAAAATAAAGGTCCATCAGCAACTAAAAAAGGAACTGAAAAGCTGCCTGTAAGCCAAGCATCGATCATGCTTTTCTCCCCCAAACCAGTTTCTCCCCATATCTTCCCTCCCTTTTCTCCTTCCTTTCCTGTTTCTTTCCAGATAGTTCACAGTAACATGCTGTGCTCAGAGTCCATGGAAACTCACCCTAAGCCAGCTGGATTACTGAGTCTCAGTTACGAAGTCCTGGGAAAAGCCATCTAATTGGCCATTGTTGAGGTAGATGTCTACCTCTGGCCTACCTACTCAGTGGGGATCAGGTCTCAGGAGAAAAGGTTGCCCCAACTGGGTAGACATCTCACACACCAACTGAGGCTTATTTCAGACATCAATATGCATTTCTAAATTCTGCTTGAAGGAGGCTTAAAGTTGACTAGGTCCAAAATGATAGGGGCCTAAGACAAGGAAGTTATTTCTCTTGCCTTTGGAAGAATGTTTAGATCAGTGAGGCAGCTGTCCTTGGTGTAGTCACTCAGGAACCCAGGCATGTTTTCATTTGTTTTTTATGTTGGTGTTGGATATTGAACCCAGGGCTTTGCATATGCTAGGCAAGTGCTCTACCAACTGAGCTATATCCTTATAGGTTGCCCAGGCTGGCCTCAAACTTACTTATGATCCTCCTCCTTCAGCCTCCCAGGTAGCAGGGATTATAGCTATGTGCCATTGCATCCAGCTCTCTCCTGTTTACTTCAGTTTCTTTTATTCCCAAAGGCATGTGTGCAGCTACCTCCAGCCACTTAAAGGGGCAAAAGCACAGGGGAACTGCCCAAGAGGCATTTAAGGCTAGGCCTGGAAGTAGCTGACATTGTAATGGAAAGAGCCTAGTCTTATAACCACACCTGACCCAAGGCAGACTAGAGAATAAAATCTAGTTTTGTACCCATACTGGGGAGGATACATTTCAATTCAGTGGGATAGCATATTCCTAATTGGTTATACCAGATACCAGATACAAATTATGCTTTTTTTTTTTTTTTTTTT
>JAJEJO010004933.1:568530-599200 GCA_020662805.1 Glaucomys volans
TTTTTTTTTTTTTTTTTTTGGTACCAGGTATTGAACTCAGGGGCACTTAACCACTGAACCACATCCCTAGCCCGTTTTCGTATTTTAATTAGAGACAGGGTCTCACTGAGTTGCTTAGGGCCTCACTGAATTGCTGAGGCTGGGTTTGAACTCAGCCTCCCAAGCTGCTGAGATTACAGGCATGCACCACTGCACCCAACTTCAGATTATTATTCTTTTTCAACTCCGCCATTCCCTTCCCCAACTCCTCTGCTCTCACCCTATTTTAAATGTGCTCCACACAGGACCCCACTCCCCACTAGCCTACCAACATTGCTCTGGTCAGAGTCAGCAGTGATCATCATGTTGCTTACAATAATGGTTAGTCCTCAGTCGTCGTGTGACTTGACTTATGGGCAGCAGTTGTCACTGATGGTCACTTCCACCTCCTTGGAACATTTTCTTCACTTGAACTTACAGGTTTTCTGCTTCTGGTTTCCCTTCTGTCTTCTTGACTGTTGTTTGAATCCCCTTTGCTGTTTTTCCCTACCTCTCTAACTTCTAAACATTGTAGTCCTCTAGAATGCCATCCTTTTTCTGTATCAATAGAGATTGAACCCAGGAGCTCATGGATGCTAGGCAAGTCCTGTACCACTGAGCTACCCCTCCAACCCTTTTTAATTTTTTTTTTTCTTTTTTGAAGACAGTGCTAAGCTGCCCAGGCCAGCCTCACATTTGTGATCCTACTGCCTCAGCCCCCTGAGTAGCCTAGATTACATGCTACGCTTGCTCTCCACCACTGAACCCCCAGCCTCATGTTTAAGTTTACTATTTAAAGTCTTTCTAAGCAAAGAAAAGCCAACATTTTAAATTACTGTATGAATTTTACTGTACACCTTTATATTGTGCAATGCCAGATTTTGTTTTTGTTTTGTACTGAGGATTGAACCCAGGGATGCTTTGCCACTGAGCCACAACCCCAGCCCTTTTTATGTTTTGTTTCTTTTTTTTTTTTTTTTTTGGAACCAGAGATTGAACTCAGGGACACTCGGCCACTGAGCCACATCCCCAGCCCTATTTTGTATTTTATTTAGAGACAGGGTCTCACTGAGTTGCTTATGGCCTCGCTAAGTTGCTGAGGCTGACTTTGAACTCGCGATCCTCCTGACTCGGCCTCCCAAGTCGCTTGGATTACAGGCGTGCGCCACCATGCCCGGCCCTTTTTATGTTTTGACACAGGGTCTCACTAAGTGCTTGGGGCCTTTCTAAGTTGCAAAGGCTGGCCTCAAACTTGTGGTCCTCCTGCCCAAGTCTCCTAAGTCACTGGAATTACAGGCATGTACCACCATACCTGGTGCAGTGCCAGTTTTAAATGCAAATGTTAGAGCATTTAGTATATGTGCACAGTCATCAAAATTACACAATTCAAGGTTTGCAGCTCATGTATGCTGCCCTTGTTCATTCTTACCAAAACAGTGGAAAGACTGGACAAATCAAACTTAACTGTTTTTACTTTGCTTCTCTCTCTTCCCCCTCCTGCCTCTACCTCCAGCTCACTGACAAGTAAAAAAGATGAGAGGAATAAGCACCTGAAGCCAGATGTAGTAGCACATTGACTCTAATCTCAGCTACTCAGGAGGGTAAGGCCAGAGGATTATAAATTTGAGGTTAACCTGGACAAGTAGTGAGACCTTGTCTCAAATTTTTTAAAAAGAGCCAGGCGTGGTGGCGCACGCCTATAATCCCAGCGACTTGGGAGGCTGAGGCAGGAAGATCACGAGTTCAAAGCCAGCCTCAGCAACTAAGCAAGGCCCTAAGCAACTCAGTGAGACCCTGTCTCTAAATAAAATGCAAAAGAGGGCTGGGGATATGGCTCAGTGGCTGAGTGTCCCTGAGTTCAATCCCCGGTTCAAAAAAAAAAAATTTAAAAAAGGACTGGGGGTGTAGCTTAGTGGTAGAGAATCCCTAGTGCTACCAATTAAAGAAAGGGGGGGTGGGCACTTTGAGTTGCCTGTGTCTTCCTTTCTTTCCAGGGCATCATATTCAGCATAAATGGTTTACTAATACAGGGAAGTGATACAAGTAAGAAAATAATGGGAGCAGGTTTTCTTGGTTGTTCATAGTTTTTAGAATGCCATTGCTACATTTCTGTATTTGCAACAAACTCTGGTTCAGATGAAAGCCTGGCCTTTCAGGCTGTCAATGCCCCCCACCCTCCAGAGTGAATCTCACACACCTATGGGTAAGCTTGAGGTTGAACTGAACTTCAAGTGCTGAGATTCCACAGGAATTCTGTGTCTGTGACACATCAAAAGTGCTATCTGATGGGACTGGAGTTGTGGCTCAGTGGTAGAGCACTTGCCTGGCATGTGTGAGGCCCTGGGTACGATGCTTAGTGCCACATATAAATAAATAAAATAAAAGATCCATTGACAATTAAAAAATATTTTTAAAAAATGCTGAGTTGAGCATGGTGGCCCACCTGTAATCCCTGTGGCTCAGGAGGCTGAGGCAAGAGGATCACAGGTTCAAAGCCAGCCTCGGCAACTTAGTGAGGCCCTAAGCATCTTAGAGCCTGTCTCAAAATAAAAAAATAAAAAGGACTGGGGATATGGCTCAGTCGTAAAGCACCCCTAGGTTCAATCCCCAGTACCAAAGAAAGAAAAAGAATGATATTTGCAAATAGGATGTCAAAGGACAGGGGGCACATGTAGTATGTTTATCTTGTGATCACAGAAATGCTCCCCTGTCTCAGTTGATTTCACTTGCAAAACACAAGCTCAAAGATACCAGTGACCAAGTCCATTGGTATCTGTTAGTCGATTTCATGACCCCACTTGCAGATACCAAAATCTTCAGATGCTCAAATCCTTCTATAAAATGGCATAGGATTTTCATATAACCTACACTCATCTTCCGATATACTTTTTTGGGAGTGGGTAGGGAGTGGGGTAGAAATAGGGTTTCCCTAGGTTACCCAGGCTGGTTTTGAAATTGTGCACTTAAGCGATCTTCCTGCCTCAACCTCCTGAGTAGCTGGGATTATAAGTGCACACCAATGCCTCCCCTATACTTTTTTTATTTTTTGATTTTATGTCGCACTGGGAATTGAATTCAGGACTTTGTATACGATGGGTAAGCACACAACAACTGAACTACATGCCTATCCCCCTCCCACATACTTTAAATCATCCATAGATGTCTTATAACATATAACGCAATGTAAATGCTATATAAATAGTTTTGTATGATGTTGTTTAGGAAATAATGATTAAAAAATCTGGACATGTTCAGTACAGATACAGGTTTGTTTTTGTTTTTGAGTGTTGTCCATCTGCACTGGGTTGAATCTACAGATATAAAGGGCCAACTGTATTAAGAATTACAAAGCTCAGTTGGTAGAGTGCTTGCCTTGCAAGCACAAGGTCCTGGGTTCAATCCCAGCACCACAAAAAAAAAAAAAGAAAAGAAAAAGAAAAAGAAAGGAATTAAACTGAAATTACTATTAAAAAAAAAAAAAAAAGGAATTACAAAGCTGGGTATAGTAGAACATACCTGTAGTCCCAGGTACTAGAAAATCTGAACTAGGAGAATCACTGAGCCCAGAAACTTACGACCAGCTTGGGTGACATAGCAAGTCCCAGTCTGAAAAAGAAAAGAATTTCAAGATGGCAACAGCATAGCAGTTCTCAGGCCCAAAAAGCTGATTCTACCTGTGATGGAGCCCTGCAACCCATGCTCCAAAATTGCATCACCTACCCGCTTCCCCTTAGGCATGTCAGCTTCAGCCAAGCTGGCTCCCCACTTTAAGTTCACATACAAGTCTGTGGTTCTCTGCACTCATTTCCATTTTACTGCATTTGCCAGAATGTTCTGGATATTTGCATGGCTTGCTCCCTCATGTCTTCCAGTTTGTGTTCAGATGTCACCTACTCAGTGATCCGTTCCTTGACCATGGAATAACGAATATAAAATTTTGTATACATTGCCCCTATTTAGCCCCACCCTATTTTGTTGCCCTATTTTCCTGAGAACATTTGTTACCATCTGGTTGTCCAGGTGTTTTACTTATTTATTGTGTCTCCTCTTGCTAGAAAGTAAGCTCCATGGTGATAGTGAGTTTTGTCCATTGCTGCATTGTATTATCCACACTTAGACCAGGGCCTACCACATGATAGGTACTCAGCAAGTATTTATTGAATAAATGGGTGACTGCTATGTGGGAAAAGGTATATAATTTTATTTTGTACTCTGATTATCAATGAAGGTAAGTATAATTTTATATATTTTTGGCAATTTGCATTACTTTTGCGACCTTTTTTTAATGTTCATTAACCATTTTGTATAGGGTTTGGGTTTGGCTTTAGTAAGCAGAGTTCAGGGTGCTAGTGAGGCATCCAGCTAGACCTAAACTGGCTGCAGAGCCTATCAGTTTATAAATCACTCTAGAAACAGCCGGTCATTAGGATTCCTGCATGCTGCTTCAAGCATTTTTGGGCCTTGCAAAACAGTTTAGTCTTCCATGAGGCACATCCCAAGTAGATCTGTTTCTTTGCATTCTGCCAACACTTTTTAAACTAAATACATGTTTTTCTTTCTCAGGCTTATGGTGAGGGCTCTGGTGCTGACTGTAGACACCATGTCCAAAAATTAAATCTGCTACAGGGACAGGTTTCAGAGCTATCACTCAGGTAAGTAGTTTGAAAGGAGTACATTATTGTGTCCTGTTTTCATCCTTATTGGATGGTGGAAGTATTCAGTGGAGAAATCAATAGCTTTCCATGTTTTACAATATGGCAGATTAAACACCCTGAGCCATCCTCCACTGAAAATAACTAAAAATGCCAGCTACAACATTTCAGATGCATTAATGAACTGGCAAGAAAGTAAGTAACCCTAAACTGGGTGTGGTGGCATATGCCTGTAATCCCAGGGACTGGGGAGGCTGAGACAGGAGGATCACAAGTTCAAAGCTAGCCTCAGCAATTTAGCAAGACCCTCAGCAACTTGGTGAGATCCTATTTCAAAATAAATAAAAAAGGACTGGGGATGTAGCTCAGTGGTGAGTGCTCCTGGGTTCAATCCCCAGTACCACACAAAAAAAAGAACGAACAAAGTTGGAGGATTTCTACAATCTGATATCAAGATTTATTATAATGCTTATTGAACTCAAGACAGTGTGATTTTGGTGAGAGATTAGTTATCTAGATACATTAGTAGGTAAATGGCATAACCAATTCTGCTATATTCATACTATTGAATGCTTTTCAGCACCAAAAACAACATGGGCGAATCTCAAAACAGTGCTCAGTGAAAGAAGCCAGATACAAAATAAGGCATAGTATTGCAGATTGCTGCAAAGGAGCATAAGGGCACTTTTCAGAGTGATGAAAAATATTTATGTCTTGATTGGGTATGTAGTTACAAAGATATGGTTTTATCAGAACTCATCCAACTATGTAAGTGGGCATATTTTGGTATAAATTATACATCAATGAATTAATTTTAAAAGTTTAAAAAAATCTACCTTGCCAGGTGTGGTAGCACGCACCTGTAATCCCAGCAGCTAGGGGGGCTGAAGTAGAAGGATCGAGAGTTCAAAACTAGCTTCAGCAATTTAGTGAGGCCCTAAGCAACTTAGCAAGACCGTGTCTCTTTCTAAAATATTCAAAAAGAACTGGGGAAGTGACTCAACTTAGTTAAGTGCCCCTGGGTTCAATCCCTAGTACCAAATAAATAAATAAAAATTTGCCCTTAGAACAGCATAATGAAATTGCAGAACACAGAAAACAAAGCCTAGGGCTGGGAAAAAGCTAGAGAGTAGACAGCTAACTGACAGAACAATGGACCCCAGCTTGTCAGTGGTAGCATTTAATTTTTTTTTAAGATAAGCTATTGGGCTGGGGTTGTGGCTCAGTGGTTAAGCACTTGCCTAGCTTGTGTGAGGCACTGGGTTCAATTCTCAGCACCACATATAAATAAATAAATGGCCATTGACAACTAAAAAAGATATATTTTAATAAAAAGATAAGCTATCTTCAGAATACCAAGACTTTCTCAGTTGATGGCACCATGGCACATAACTATAATTCCAAACTGGAGGCTGAGGCAAGAGGATCTCAATGTGAGGCAAGCCTCAACAACTTAGTGAGACCCTGTCTCAAAATAAAAAATGAAAAGGACTGGGATGTAACTCAGTGGTAGAGTGTCCTGGATTTGTTCAAGCTCTAGTACCCAAAAAAAAAAAAAAAGGAAAATTCCCTCTCTTGTAATATTTGAGACAACACCACTATAAAGCCTCTCATACAACCCTAACTGCTAAAAATGTCCCCATTGCTGGAGTGAGGGACTCTGCTGCAAGAATTCAGCTGGCATTACTTTGTAGGCTATGCATACACATATTGTCTCGTTTATTTTTGTAGTCATTGGTTCAGTGTTATCCCCATTCGTGGATGAGGAAACTGGGATCTGGTGATGTGTCCAAAGTTACAGCTGGTCATTGACAAAGCCAGGATGTCAACTGTCTCTACTCTGAGGGTCTGCCCCCTTGGCCTTGCATCATGTTTCCTTTTGATAGTTTCACCAGCCTCAATCAAATACTGCCTCTGCCCAGGCCTTCCAAATTGCTGGAAGATGACAGAATCACATCAGAATAACAGAAATGTGTCCCCAAGATCACCCAAAATAATCTTTGATATCTGTTGCTGGATTCTTGCATCCTTCTGTCTTGGTCTTCCTAGTTCTTTCTTTTCCTGGTCATTTTATAAAGGACTTGTACATAATCTTTCCCTCAGGTCTCTGGGAGCAGCTGTAAATGCTGGCAAAGAAAATGCAGGCAGGCAGCAGGCTGAGAATGGGACCCTACAGGTAGGCCTGCAGGTCTGTTCTAGCCCTGCCTCCTGTGCTGGCTGTGTCTCCTAAGGGGTTTCATTTATGTATTGCCAAAGGAAAAAATTACAACATATTTAAAGATCCCAATTGACTTCATTTGTGATTCTAGAATCAGGCGATACTTTATTACATAAAATAGAATAAAGGATTGGTTTTATTCACAAAGTAGGGTTAATGACAATAAAAACAAAGAACAAAGAATAGATTGGTAATTTCAAATTTCAAAATTATTTCCCCTGTAAGGTGGGGACAGGAAGACAGAACAATACACAAGTAACTGGTTCACTTCAGGTTACTTTTTTTGGGTAAGAATTTTGGGTAAAGCAGAGGGAACTTCATTATCATGTCCATTGAAACTGGCCTGTTTGGAAAATTAAATTAGGCTCTTCCCTGATTTCAGATTAAATTTGTTTTAGTTTGATAATGTGGAACTTTAGCATAGATGAGATCATTTCAGTTTTTAGTCTGGTTTGTAGCGTCCTAATATAAGAACCTAGTCCAAAACTACAGCATCCAGTAATTTTTATTTAAGAATATTCATTAGTCACTGGGCCCAGAGGTATACTGTAGTCATAGCTATTCAGGAGGCTGAGACAGACGGCTTAGTTGAGCCCAGGAGTTCGAGGCCATCCTGGGCAACATAGCAAGACCCTTGCTCAAAAACAAACAAACTGGGTGCAGCGGCACACACCTGTAATACTAGCAGCTTGGGAGGCTGAGGCAGGAGGATCAAGAGGTCAAAGCCAGAAGATCTACAAGCAGTCAACAGATACATCCCTAGTAATAAGAGAAATGCAAATCAAAACTACCCTAAGATTTCATCTCACCCCAATTAGAATGTCTATCATCAAGAATACCAGCAACAACAGGTGTTGGCAAGGATTTGAGGAAAAAAGTACACTCGTACTTTGCTGGTGGGGTTGCAAATTAGTGCAGCCACTCTGGAAAGCGGTATGGAGTTTCCTTAGAAAACTTGGATTGGAACCACCATTTGACCTAACTATCCCACTCCTTGGCCTATACCCAAAGGACTTAAAATCAGCATATTACAGTGATGCAGCCACATCAATGTTCATAGCTGCTTAGTTCACAATAGCTAGATTGTGGAACCAACCTAGATGCCCTTCAGTAGATGAATGGATAAAGAAACTGGTATATATACACAGTGAAATATTAGCCAGCCATAAAGAAGAATAAAATTATGGCATTTGCAGGTAAATGGATGCATTTGAAGAATATCATGCTAAGTGAGATAAGCCAATCCTAGAAAACCAAAGGCCAAATGATCTCTCTGATAAGTGGATGATGATACATAATGCAGGGTGGGAGGGAAGCAAGAATGGAAGAAGGATGGATTGCGTGGAGGAAAAAGAGGGGTGGGGACAGGATGGGGGGGAATAACAGAATGAGACAAACATCAATACCCTGTGTACATGTATGATTATGCAAATGGTGTGACTCTACTTCATGTACAACCAGAGAAATAATTGTACTCCATTCATGTATGACGAATCAAAATAAATTTTAAAAGGGGGGAACTGGGGATGTGACTCAGGAGTTAAGCACCCCTGAGTTCAATCTCTGATACTAAAAAAGCAAACAAACATAAGCTGGGAATATAACCTAGTGCTGCAGCACTGGCCTAGCATGCCTGAGGCCAAGTTCAGTCCCTTAGCACCAGCAAAAAAGGAACAAATATGAATAAACCCTATACCATTTTTTTTTTAATTTTTATTTTTAGTTGTTAATACACCTTTATTTTACTTATTTATATGTGGTGCTGAGAATCGAACCCAGTGCCTTACACATGCTAGGCAAGCACTTTACCACTGAGCCACAAACCCAGCCCACCATTTTGGGTTTTTTATTTTGTTTTTGATACTGGGGATTGAACCCAAGAGTACTTTACCACTAAGCTATATCACTAGCCCTTTTTATTTTAAGACTGGTCTAAGTTGCCCAGCTGGCCTTAAATTTGAGATCCTCCTGCCTCAGCATCCCAAGTCCCTGGAACCTATACCACTTGTAGGGATGGAGTTAGCCATGTGCATAAATCTTTACAGACTCAACACTTATTCCATAAAAGCCTTCTTGGAGAACTCCTTCCAAACTTAGATTGACCTTGCCTCCTGTGCAGCTGCTGCTATCTTCCCACAACACTCTGAGCATCCCTCTGATAGGGAGAAGAAACTGGTGTCAAATACCAGCATTTTCATATTCCTTTTCTCCAGACCTGGAGCTTCCTGAGAACAGGAATAACATGTAGTTGTTAGCTCTCCCTAGCACCTGGCAGAGTAGGTGTTCAGACAGCATCAGGTGGGCAGTGTGTGTGTGACAGCTTTCATAACTGAGTAGGTGGCCCTATGGGTACATCTGAGATGCTGTGGACACACAGCACTGCCAGAGCCAGAGGGAGTGGGAAGAATTATCCACCAGCAATGCACTATCCCACCTCTGCTCTGCTCACAGGATCACACTGGCCACGTCCTTGCATTTCTTTGTCTTCATATTTTTATATAAATGAGGAAGGTGCTCATAAGCACTCTAGTACAGCTGTTCTGACAGCTTTGTCTATGCTTCCCATTTGATCCCTCTACAGGGTCTTGCTTATGTTGCCCAGGATGGTCTCAACCAGTGAGCCCAAGTGATCCCTCTGCCTTAGCCTTTTGAGTTGCTGGGATTACATGTATTTCATGTAATCCTTTTTTGCATCCTAAAGTTTTCACTTCATTCTTCTGCATACAGTTTTCATTGATTTTCATTTTTAAAAAGTATCAGGCTGGAGTTGTAGCTCAAGGGCAGAGGGCTTACTTAGCATGTGCAAGGCCCTGGGTTCAATTTCCCAGCACCACAAAAATTAATAATAATAATTATAATAAAGCTTAAGAGTACCTACAGAATATTGTGGGCATACCAGTGCTGATTCCCTTACTGTAGGGGCAGTTAGTTGCCTCTCTACTTAAGCCATTAGTGGTAGTAGTAATAGTAGTACTGGGAATTGAACCCAGGGATACACTATCACTGAGTTACATTCCCAGTCCTTTTCATTTTCAATTTTGAGGAAGGGTCTCATTAAGTCGTTCAGTCTGCCCTCGAACTTGTGATCCTCCTTTCTTAACCTCCCAAGCAACTGGTATTACAGGCTTGTGCCACCATGCTCAACTATTATAGATATTTGCTATTATTTGTAATCCTGTCATGAGTATCATTTTTCCCCTTGTGTTGCTGGGGATAGAACCCAAGGCCTTAGCCATGCTAGGCAAGTGCTGTACCACTGAGCTACACCCCACCCCTGTGATAAGCATCTTTGCGACTTGGTTGTTTGGAGATCCTGAGTCAGGGAGCATAGATCTTTGGAAGGTTCTTGACAAGTTGTGCCCTGTACAAGGCCTGGACCAGTGTACAGTGTCCCCACTGGTGTCTTAGGGCAGCTGTGTCCCCATCAGCTTTCAGCCAGATGCCTTTCTTGGTAATGAGGGAGACATGGGTCCTAAGACCCTCAGACCTAAGAGTTAAACTGAGGGTTTTTTATCAAAGTGGCCACTTTCTAACTCTAGAGTAAACCTCTTTCCCAA
This sequence comes from Glaucomys volans, assembly GCA_020662805.1. Lineage (NCBI taxonomy): Eukaryota > Metazoa > Chordata > Mammalia > Rodentia > Sciuridae > Glaucomys > Glaucomys volans. The sequence goes on from JAJEJO010004933.1 coordinate 578,976, forward strand.
TACTGCAGGGAAAATCTCAGCACTTGGAGAACCGCTGGCTGAAGTATCTGGACAAGGGCAGCCCAGAGAAGGAGCTGGAAGAAGGAGTATGTTTCTACACACAGCCCTCATCCAACCCAGGGCAGCCAGGCCCTCCCTCCAGTCAAGCCCTTCCCAGAAAAAGGTGCCTAGTGGGTCTCTAATCCTGCCCTTGCTCTGTGCCCACACTGATGTCTGGAAGGAGGGAATGATGAGCTACTTCTAGTTGGCCAAATAGGAGCAGCCCAAGTATCACGTGCCAGTGGGCAAGAAAGCTGGGGGCAACCATCACTGCCAGCCCCCTTTGGTTACCAGGGGAAGATGAGGACTGGGTAGGACACTGGCATGGGCCCCCTGTATGCTCAGTTAATTCTGAGTGTCTCAAACTATACAGAAATTGGGAAACAATTATGAAGGACAAGGTTGACAAAATGAAGTATGGCCAGAGTGGCCCATGGGCCTTGGAGCTTTTAGCCTAGAGAAGCAAAGCCCTCAGACTTGCAGGGTTTCTCTTCCCTTTAATTTCCTCTGTTTCAGTGAGTGTTCTGGAAGAGGTTGCCTTAGGTTGAGCACCTAGGATGGCTTCTCAGGGCAGGTGCTTTCAGGAGGTAGATTCCAGTTTCAAATAAGAACATCCTAACAATTAGAAGCAACAGGGCAAGAAAATGGACTGCCTGGGCTGTTGCTGGACTGTTCCTGGGGAGCCACCTGGGAAGCTGTAGATGAGGTTTCTCCCTGGCCTTATGCAGGCCAGGTGACCATGGAGTTAGGCTTTGGGGTAACTGGGTGGTGATAGCACTTGACAGCACTTCCCCTCTGCCAGGAAATGGAGCCAGAGCACAGACCAGCCTCCTCAGACCCTTGTCCAGGATTCAGATGACCCTGAAGTCACCTTGGAACCCCAGGAGGTCAGTGATGGAAGAATGTTTCTCCTCTGATCCCATTATCACTGAGCTTTCATAGAAGAGAGAGAGTATATGTGTGTGCTGGCACACACACTAGAGATGGAACACACGACCTTGGGCATGCTGAGCTACTAAGCTAAACTACCCATGGAATTTTTCTTGTTTTGTAACCTGTTTTGTAAGGGTAGGGATTGTTTTTTGTTTTGTTAGTAATGGGGATGAACCTAGGGAGATTCTACCACTGAGCTACACCTATAGTCCTTTTATTTTTCATTTTAAGACAGTCTGATTTGCCAAGGCTATCCTTGACCTTGAAATTTTCCTGCAGCCTCCCACATCACTGGAATTAGAGTCATGTAGCAATATACCCAGCAAGTTTGTTTTTGTTTTGAGATAGGATCTCGCTTTGTTGCCCAGGTTGCCCTTAAATTCCTAGGCTCATGTGATCCTCATGCCTCAGCTTCCCAAGTAGCTGCTATATAGGTATGAGCCACTGTGCCCAGCCCAACCTGGGGTTTTTTCTTTTCCATTTAAAGCCAATGTCTTTCTCTGGTTCATATCCTGTATCCCTCTCATGTTCATCTATCTTCTTCATCCTGAAAAGGGGAGATTTTGTTCATGTGTTCTTCATAAGGCCTGCCCTGGATCTCCCTACGCATTTGCCCTGTCCCAGCTGATACATCCCTTCCTCCCAGGCACTCTTCTCACTTAAGATGTTTTCCTAGTGCTTAGGACCTAGCAGGCCCCTCTGCACATTCAGTGCTGCAGAGTGCAAATTTTACTTTACATTGTTATGGGAACCCAAGGAATTAGGCAGAGGAACCCTGCTCAGGCACTGCTACTGCCCTGACGACAACTTTGTCGTTGCCATGGACTAGTTACCCCATGGTGGTTTGTGGCCCTGAATCTTCTAGATTACAGAATAACAGCAGTAAATTATCAAGTCCAGTGCCAATCCCTGGGCTGAAAATTTTAATCTCACCACAGCCAGTTGTCATTTTAGAGGCAAGGAACTAAAGCTTGCAAAAGTTCAGTGAGGTCACAGCAAGTTCAGAGGCAAAGCCACCATCAAGCATGAAGACCACAGAGCTTCTTCCCTTGTCTGGGAGGTGGCATTGCAGAGACCCACTGCCTCTACTTTCAAATCCGTTTGTAGGTAATGAAACTAACTTTCATTGCATCTTTGGTTCCTGAAGTGGGAGAAGCCAGGCCCAGCACCATTTTCATACCCCTCAAGTTGTTGCTTATGTAGCTGTTTCCGGGACTCTGGCCAGGAATAAGCAGGGTGAAGTCTCTAGAGTCCTTCCTACTCAACACCTCCTTTGAGGACCCCTGATTGATCTGAAAGTTCCCAAGGGATGGGTCACCTGATAACATGTGGATGTCTTTCTGGGAAACCTGGTCCTGGGATTTGGCAGAAGACTGGGGCGAGGTGGAGGGTGTTTATTCACTTTGCTCAACCTCAAAATCAAGGCATGTCTTAGCCTGAGAGTTTAAAGAGAGTAAGAGAGCTTAAAGAGGGTTAGCACCCAGGCAGAAGTTTGGCAGTGGCAGTGTGGAGTCTGACAGAAGCCATCTTCTCTGATTTCTCACTCAGGGATATACTAACCTGATCAGGACCATGCAGCAAGACAGCAACCATTATCTCCAGAACTCCATGCACTACCACACCAGGGAGCTTAGTTTTCCTCGGTGGAAACTACCAAGTCCTGCCCCACAGCTTAAGGCCCAGTCTTCTAAATGGGCAAGGTTTCTTCTTTCATCTGGGAATAGCTCATATGTGGATACAGAGGTGCCAAGACCATTGCAAAGGGGCTCTGGGCCAACCAACCCAGCACAGGCTGAGCAAGGGACCCCTAGGACTGAGACGCCAAGGGAAGGCCATCCTAGCAGGCCCACCACCACTACCCAGTGTCCTCAGGCCACACACACTCCCATGTCCATACCTGAGAGGCCCTGCAGGAAGACCGCTGAGCAGTCATGGAGCAGGGGGCCTCCTCTGGTTCAGGGGGTAAAGAAGGCCCCACCTGTGCAACTATGTGGTCTTTTTACAACAGGGGAAGACTTTGATGATGATCTGTAAACTGAGATCATAACTGTAGCATTTAGATTCATGTGTTACATGTGCCCATTTTCTCTAGACCACTATGCCATAGAAACAAGATTCCTGAGGTGCTTTTAAAGGAGTATAATCTGAGAACAACCAAGAGTAGACAATAAACATTCCTATAAAACAGATCATTTCTCTCACTGGCAACTAATAAAGTCATCATCATCAATTAAAGTGCTTGTACCATTTAATTATAGGTTGTTTACAAATCAGATAACAGGATGGCTACAAAGGAATTTTCTTACTTTAAAAGCAGATGACACATTTGGAAATGAAAAAACTAAAGCGATCACAACACAATGAAAACCACAGCTCAGACCTCATCTTCTGAGCCCCCAAGCAGGAAACCCACAGGCCTGGCTGTCCTTCCTCCCTGGTATTCCTGCAGCAGCCTCCTCTATTTGCTCCCTGACATCGTTCTCATTTGTTGAAAAATCAAATAAATGTCAGTGTACTATTAATCATTTTTAAAAAGAAAAAGCAAAAGGCCATTAGGCAAGACATATTCTGAACTGCTGGTGTGATGCTGGCAGGGAGAGCAGGAGTATGCAGGCATACCCTTGCCCTCCCCAGACAGGGCCAGGCCTTGCAGAGGGGAAGCTGGTTCTGCTTCTCACACACTTGGAACTCTCCATGTCACTTGTCCCACTGCCCTGAATGACTTCATGCATCCCCACCCATGAATTCTGGAAGAAGAATGCTGAGAAACTGGCCCTTAGAGAGGCCCTGCTGTTCTATGCTAATTCAATGCAACTATGAGACAAAAAAGAGTATGGGATAGACACAAATGTTGTCACAATGGCGGTGGGTGTTTCGAATACTGGATAGTATCCAGAGCAGCCCCAATGTCGTAATTCTTGGTCTGTAGAAGCCTGGTGAGCCAGCCGCCTTCATCAGAAAATCCCATGGACAGCATCTGGGAGAGCGACTCAATCAGCCGGGGGTCAGCCTCTGCCAAACACAATCCAGAAACCATAAGAGAACATCACTGAGCTCCACCTGACTCAAGACACAGCAGCATTCTGACCAGCAAGCTTCACCAGCAAGCACACAGGATCTTCTGAGTGTCAATTTTTCCATGGGATCCTTCACTCCCAGGGACTCTGAGAGGCAGGCTTGACAAGCTTTTTCTCTAAAGCACCAGACAGTAAACATCTTAGGCTTGCTTTTTTTCTTTATTTTTTTAATTTTTAAGGCACTGATGATTGAACTCTGGGGCACTTCTTTTACCACTGAGCTATATCCCCAACCCTTTTTGAGACAGGGTCTAAGTTGCTTAGGGCCTTGCTAAATTGCTGAGGCTAGCCTCAAACTTGCGATCCTCCTGCCTCAGCCTTCTGAGTCGCTAGGATTACAGATGCACACCACCACACCCGCCTTAGGCTTGCTTGGCAGGCTAGATAAGTCTGTCACCTCTCAACTCTACCACTATAGCTAGATATATAAACAAATGAGTATGGTTGTCTTCCAATAAAACTACTGCCAGGCATGGTGGCACACACCTGTAGTCAGAGCCACAAGGATCAATTGAGTCCAGGAGCCCAGGGCCAACACAGGCAACACAGTGAGACCCTATATCAAAACACACACAAATACCCTTTATTTACAGACACTGAAATTTTAATGTCAAACATCTTTTAACTTTCTCCCAACCATTTAAAAATGCAAAAATCATTCATATATAGGCCATTTACTACCCCTGTACTCTAAGGAGAAAAGATACGTATTAGAACTCAAGAGTCAAATATGGCCTAGAGATAGTTTACTCAACATCAGTATGACAGTAAAAGTCATAGCTGGGTATCAGCTGCCTCTCTTACTCGGGGTGTTCCCTCAGCAATGCTACATTCCCCACCCTGCCCTGCTGCTTTCCATGCTATGCACTTCACATGTTGACCTCCACTGAGATCCCCCTATAGGAATCTTGGCAGTGCCCCCATGAGATTACAGTACAGATGGTCTGAGTCTACTTGAATAATGCACCATAGTAATGCCAAACCCAGTGCAGTCTTCTGTTATCACATCTGCCCCCAATCCTTTTTGTTTCTATTTTAAGACTGGGTGTCATTAGGTTGTTGAGGCTAGCCTTGAACTTGTCCTGCCTCAGCCTCCCCAAATACCTGGGATATGATGTGTTACCATACATGTGTATGGTAACACATCATATCTGTCTTAATTCTTGGTCTGGGTGTTAAGTTTTAGAAATAAATTAACCAATTAAAAAAAAGAAATTACTAAAAGTAGCTTAGTTTATTGTCTCACTCAGGATGGACATAAAAGGCCAAAACCAACTCCTACTTTTCTTTCATGTCAATAAACAGGCCCCAGAGTAGAAGCCATTCCATTCTTTTGATTGTGTTGCTGAAATCAGGTGACAGGATGCTCTCAAAGAGAAAAGTAGGAAAACAAAATCTGAAATGACTTACCTGGTGGAAGATGCGGGTACAAGGCAGCTTCCTTCAGCCCTGTGGGTCCTTCCTGGGAAGGGTCCAGAGAGCTTGGCCCTTCAGATTCCGGCATCTGTAGAGACTGCAGTTCACCTGTAGATGGGTCCACTTCTTTAGAAGACAAATGAGTCCAGTCCTCATCTCCTCCCGAACAGTTATCAGACTCCATCTGTTCCTGGAACATACCTCACCATGAGCACACAAAAGACATGACAGGCAAACCTGACCACACCACCAATTCCTGGAAGAGACCATGATGTGGGGCCGGTTATCTGCCTGTCAGGCTGGCAAGGAATTACAGGCAATAGTGACCTACTCACAAAGTAATAGTATTTTTTCTTTACAAAGTTCTAGCAGAAGGTTCAGAGAATAAATTAATGCCATAACCATAACCCTGCAAGAGTGATGGTGCCCCTCATTCTACATGAGTGCTAGGGATGAGGCTGAGGGACAGGGGCAGAAAACACTAGGTCAATCACAGTTTCAGTTGGAAGGAAGGAAGCAGGCCTACCTCAGGCTGACCCATGGACTCCAGGGCTATCTTTTTCATTTGCTCTGCCAGTGACTGTGCCATACCCTCGCCACTCCCATCTGGTTTGTTGGGTTCAGAAGAGCAGCTGCTTGGCTGAGAGCTACACTTGTCTTCTGTGCTGGAACTTTCTGGGGAGACAGGTGTCAAGCGGCTTCTTTTCCCTCCATGTTCCACATCGATGTCAACTTCAATGCCTAAAGACCAAGGAGGAAACAAAAGCTATGAAATCCCAATGACCTACCTACAGATAAGATCTCAGTGTGTTAGGCAGAACTTGGGGGTGTACTCCTGTAATCCCAGCTGCCCAGTAAGCTGAACCAGGATTCCAAGTTCAAGGCCAGCCTAGACAACTTAGTGAGACCCTATCTCAAAATAAAAAACAAAAGATCTTAGTGTGCTGGGACACTGGGCTTAGGAAACTCTTTCACTCCAGCAGTGTATAAGGGCTGGGACTATGGCCTATCTCAGGGACTGACTTGCTTCTCCCAATACTCTGGCTCCAAATCCTCCTGACTTCTAGAAACAGTCTTCTGACATTCACTATACTGGACCTTTCCCTTCTTCCAACTTAGTAAAACATTTACCTCAGTTAACATTCAAGGTCAGCTACTAAGCCTGAAAGCCCACAGCAAGACCTTGTTTTTCCTAGGAAAGCAGGACAGTGGGCTGCACAGCAGGCAGGGCCAGGCTCTGAGGACAGAGTAAGGGCCCAATATTACACGTGGTCAGAATGCCCCAGCTATGGTGCTGAAGACATGACACCTTACGTCTGCATATATGGGCCTCGTGACAGGACAAATACAAATTCAAACTCTAGGAAGCAGGTCTGGAAGGCAAGGCAGACCATGCAAGGTTAATGTGCAGCCTATGAGGCTAGACAGCCCACGGTCAACCTGGCTGCCTCTAGGTCTGGGCACTGATGGATGGAGGGCAGAATCGCTATGCTATTTTTCAAATTAAATGTATGTCAAAGGACTAAAAGCCCACAGCTTAGAGTCAAACAGTTCCTTCCCAAAGGCTTACAGTAAAAGTCCCCCCCCTCCCCTAGACCACATGCCCCATTCCATTCCCCAGAGACTCTGTAGCCCTTTCAATCCACGCCACTCTGGATGGATTGTTCAAGTTCACGTGTGTTTCTTACTCTCCCATCAATATTTATCTCTCCCGTTCCCCTATGCTTTAAAAACCCAACTTTTGGTTAAAGTACCATCCAATACTTGTGCCACTATATAAATATCATTTTTTTGCTAGGCCAGGGAGGCTTATTGCCTTGTTTTTGTTTGTATTTTGTTGTTGTTTTCCCCTCATTAACAATGCCACAATGCCCTTTTTTCATTTGCTAACTTTCCCCATGTTCTTCAACAGTCTACAGTTTTCTACATAGTTTAAAGCTATCAGAGGGGCTGGAGTTGTAGCCCAGTGGTAGAGCACTTGCCTAGCATGTGTGGGCCACTGGGTTCGATTCTCAGAACCACATACAAATAAATAAATAAAATAAAGGTCCATCAACAACTAAAAAAAATTTTAAAAAAAAGTTATCAAGATACCCCATCAGTTCTGGATTTTTCCTTGGAGAGCACCCCTGGAGTAAGCATACCAGTCTCCTACTCTAGCCTGGACAGGCTGCTCTCTGGGCTGGGGCACAAATCCTACACAGACAACCTTTCCCTTCATCCTGAAAGTGCTCTTTCTCTACTTCCTATGTGCCCCTGCTTTTTCTTTCTTTTTTTTTTTTTTTTTTTTTTTTTTTGCAGGATTGGGGATTGAACACAGGGGCACTTTACCATTGAACTATATCCTCAACTCTTTATTTTTTTTATTTTAAGACAGGATCCTGCTAAATTACTGAGTCTGGCCTTAAACTTGCCTACCTCAGCCTCCCAAATTGCTGGGATTACAGGAGTGTGCCATAACACTGGCTGATCATTTTATATGAGTATGGAATTTGAGGTTGAAAATCATTTTAACTCAACATTTGAAACTTACTGATTGTTCCATTGTCTGGCCTCTCACACTGTGCTCTTTCTATTCCCGTTTTTATAGTAACCTGGAGTTTTAGGAGGCTTCTATATTCCCAGGGCTCTGGAAATAGTAAGTTTGATATAGGACTTTCTTCCAAAGTCAGTGGAATTACAAGCATGTGCCACCAACCCCAGCTTGCTTTATACCTTTTTGGCATGACCTTACTGTTGCTTTAGAAGAATTTGCAGAAAGATTGGGCTAGGGATGTAGCTTACTGAACTTGGCTAGCACATGCAAGGCCCTGGGTTCAATCCCCAGTACTACTAAGAAAAAAGGTATTTTTTTCTTTTTTTCCTTCTAGCTTTTCATTGTGAAAAGATTCAGGCAAACAGAAAAGTTGAAAGAATAATATAAAGAACACTCATATTCTCCATCTTTTTAAATGGATAAAAGATGCATATCTTCTATGAAAGGATCAGAGCAATTTTAGAATTAGGGGTTCCCCAACTAGATGATGAAACCCAGAGATTGCATTTATTATAAGAATGTTCCATATTCTGTGGCCTGCTACCCCTAAAGCCTCAAAATGTGTTTATGATGAGGAAGAGCCCTGCTGCTTTGTATTCTAGACTTCAATGACTTCTGAGCCAGGAGCACTGCTGGCCTCAGTGCTATTCTCATTCAGCTGGCTCTCATGGCTCTTTACCTAAAGTCACGGACTTACTGCACACACTGCCTTCTGGGAGAACGCTGCTAACACCTTTCCCTTTGGGGGCCTCTGTTCCAGGAACAGTCCCTTCAAGGTAGTTAACACATGAGTGGTCCTACATTTAGCTCCTTATAGATAAAGGAAAGGGAAACACTCATGACTTCAATATCCGAATCCAAGCCATTCCTTAAATGGCTCGCCTCAATTCAAACTACCCAGTCAGGTTTTCTGGGAACTTTCCTTGATTTGTAGAGTTCCAAGCTCCTCCCTAGGTAGGAAAAAGGAATTTCATCCACTTCAAAGACCTGCAAAGGCCTTTCTCCTTCTTCCAAAAATCTGAGCACTTCCAAAAATTACTCCCAGATGTCCTGAGTGGGGAATCCAAGTGAGTCCATTAGCACAAATGGGTCTCAGATAGTGGGACTCAGAGTGTCCCAGGAAGCCTCCAAAACAGAGAGATTCCAGCCCCACCAAGACCTACTTACCATGAACAAGGAGGGGTAAGGGCCAGGGGATCGGAAGTATTTCAAAGTTCCCACCTGAACCTAGACTTGGTTTTGTAACTTCCCTAAGTGTCTTTTTTTTCTACTTAAGGATTTTTGTTTTAATAGGGTTTCAGGTGATGCTCATTGATAAGAGTGTTTACCCAGCACGTGCAAGGCTCTGGGTTTAAAAAATTTCTTGCAGTGCTTGGGATCAAACTCTCACACATGCTAAGCAAGTGCTCTACATCAAGACTGCATCCCCAATCCTTTTTATTTTAAAAATAGGGCCTAACAAAGTTGCACAGGTTGGCCTCAAGCTTGTGATCTTCCTGCCTCTTTCTCTCAAATAGCTGAAATTAGACTAAATAATAATACTTTTAACAGTTTCCACCCACCAAAATATATATCCCAAAAAACTTTTGTTGGTGATGCTGATGCTCCCCAGGGCTTGAGAACCACTGCTCATTTACTCATCTTCCTGAGAAACTGTCCACAGTTCCCAAAAACCCATTTTATGGATGAAAATCCTTTAAACCTTAACTGCTATCTTTCAAACCATGACAGTGTCCTAAGTGAGTGGCAGACAGGGTCTACACAAAGCTTATCTCCCAATTACAACCTATTTACTGTTCTGCCATGTCCTTCTCCTGAGAAAGCATTACAAATTCCAATTCTAGAGCTGGGTGTGCAAAGCCTTGGGTTCCATCCCTAGCACTACCAAAAAAAAAAAAAAAAAAAAAAAAAATTCTAGCTGAGCATGGTGGTGTACACCTCTAACCCCAGCAACTCAGGAGGCTAAGGCAGGAGGATCCCAAGTTTGAGGCAAGCCTAGGAAATTTAGCAAGACACTGTCTCAAAAAATAAAAAAAGAGCTAGGGATATAGTTCAGTGGTATAGCACTCCTGGGTTCAGTCCCCAGTACTGGAGAAAAAAAAGAATGAATGGCCTTGGGTTAGAGGAGATCTCAGCAGCAGCCACAGGATGAAGTGGCTGGTAGGGTCTGGGCACCCCTCCAATCAGCATTCTTTCAGACTTTGGACAGGCTGCAGGGGCAACAACGAATTCTCTCTTCATCTGCAGTCCTGGATCCATCAGAATCTCAAATTAGAAGTTACCTGCTTTAGTCAATTCTCTTTGTCACAAAGCTTAGCCCCATAGTACCTACCTCCTGGCTCTAAAGGGACGTGGCAGGTGCTTCCAAAAGACTCAGGGGTGTTCCATACACGGGTCAGGTCAGGCACTCTGGGAAGGGCACACTGCATTCACTCACCCCCACAGATCTACTAGTCTATGCCCAGAAGTACCAGAATCTGGTGTCAACAAGAGCACCTGCCTCCCTATCTCCCTTTCCCCTACACCAGCACTCAGGAAGCACCCAGGAAACATTTGGAGTTTGCAACAAAAAGGAAGAATAGATAAAAAGCATCTCAACTAAGTACTACCCAAATCTTCATATCCAAATGCCAAAGCTCAGCTTATGGAAAATTCACACATTTGCTCCCCCTAAAGGACAGACAAGTTGAAAGTCAGCCCTTCAGCCAAAGTTTGTTCACCCTCTGTATCAGGATTATCCCAATGAAACAGTCACTAATTCCACTTCACATGGAAAGCTCAAGAATTTGTCAGGGTATTTGACCTTGAGATACCCAGGGTACAAAGGCTGATGTGAGGTTGTGACAAAACCATGCCAGTAGATTGCCCATTCCTCTGCAGCATCTCTGGTGAAAGTTGCACAAAGGCCACATGCACACTGAATCACCAAACCACTCAGCTGATCTCCAAGAGGGATAGGGAAGCTCACTTACCCAGAGGGCTGAGGGCAGCTGCCACACTCTCCCCCACATTCTTGAGGAAATTCACACTGGGATCCTCCGATGGACCAGAAGCTTTTGATTTACAAACAAAAATATCTTTAAGTTAATGCTTTTGATATCTTTATACTCCCAGCACCTTTCTGACAGGGTTCCTATCATCCCAGGTAGTCTCCATCCTAGGACAACTTGTCCCAGCAGCCCACACTTGGCACTTTCTTCTCTTCCTCCCACTCTGTGCTCCTCATGCCCACATGGGCCACATCCTGGGCCTCTCTGTCCTCTTTGACCCTGGTGTCCCATAACCCTGCAGGGGCTCAGTAAAATATAAATATTGACCATGTCCTAGATAAGCAATTTGTTCAAAATCAAATGAGTATTCCCAAAGGATGAGATGAACCCAAGGACATAGTAAAAAAATCAGAATGAAACCAGAATCCCAAATTTTAGAATACAAAACTATTATTTCTACGTTTTTAACTTTATGATTATGTTTTATAGTATTGACTTTCCTGACAGCTACCTCAAAAGAAGGAAGTACACAGAGATCTAGGGGCTGGGAGAGCACTTCAGAAGGCAGTCTGTGAGGAAGGAAGGGACATGTAGGTGAAATTATTGGCCTTGGGCACTTAGGCACATTGGTTTTTCCCATTTGTGAATGGAAATGATACTCCATTTCTACAGGACTCTTAGGATTAAATGATATTTGTGCCCCCACCGTGGGCACAGCAGGAATTCAGGACATGGGGGAAGACTTGGCTAAGGGTCCTGCAGCTCTGCTGGCACTTCTATAGCACACATGGGCTGCCTGGCTACCCTCCTACCATTCAGAAGCCAGGTCAGATGCTAGCCTCACCTGATTCTGCCGTGGGGTGGGGGCGGGTATCTCCTGCTCGAGGAGGACGTGGGCTCCAATTTCCTGGTGGGCCCATCTCCCAGCCCGGCCACCCGAAATGCCCATGTTTCAACTTCCGGAGCCAGCGGCTATGAGAGAAACCCTGGGGAGCAAAGGGATATGGCAGTGAAGGGCTAAGATCACAGGTTCCTATCACCCTGACCTCACCCCAGGACTACAGAGGGCCTGTTTACCTCAGAATGGTGCCCAAAGGGGCTGGGGAACACAAGTTTGCTATGTTCCCTATGCATGCCCTTCCCCTCACAGACACCACACAGGTCATAGTCTGGGCACACACTGCACTTGTAGCGAGTTCCCACCACAGGCCCGTTGCAACCGTCACAAATCACATTGGGGTGCACCATGCTGCGGGGTGCCTCCTGAGCACATGGGGGACGATGGTCCCGCCGGCACTCCTTCTTTTCTGTAGGGAGGGGAGAGAGAAAAAGCAGTTAGGGTGAGGGCCCCTGAAGGTCTCTCCTTCCATTGTTACAATAGGGCTATCAAAGTTAGCAAGGTTCCACTCCAGCTCTGAGTCTATTCAGAATTCAGGTCTTCAGGTGACAGCAAAGAGTAACCTGAGAGCCTACTAGGAGGTCCCCAGACCCTGAGCTAATTAATGAGGCACATATGGCCCAGGCAGAAAAGGAACAATAGAAAGCCTTGCCTTTAAAGATCTTTGGCCTTGGACCTGACCAAAACCCCCAAGCTCATGGCACCAGACCCTGTTCCCTAGGGAGAACATGGACTCAAAGAGGATCAGGTTAGATATAGGACAGATTTATGATGTCCCTGTCCTAAGATATCCTCAGATGGGCTGAGTTGTGGCTCAGTAATAGAGCGCTTTCCTCATATGTGTGGGGCACTGGGTTCAAGTCTCAGCACCGCATATAAATAAATGAATTTAAAAAAAAAAAAAAAGGATATCCTCAGGTTCCTTATCCCTTCTTTGGAGGAAAGCCAAGCCCCCTACTTTTTTTCAACAGGGAGTACCTGGTATAGGGAAGCACCCCAGAGCAGCCCTTACCTTTATTTTTTTTTTTTTAGAACCAGGGATTGAACTCAGGGACACTCGGCCACTGAGCCACATCCCCAGCCCTATTTTGTATTTTATTTAGAGACAGGGTCTCACCGAGTTGCTTAGGGCCTCACTAAGTTGCTGAGGCTGGCTTTGAACTCGCGATCCTCCTGACTCAGCCTCCCAAGTCGCTTGGATTACAGGCTTGCGCCACCGCGCCCGGCTCAGCCCTTACCTTTAATGTAGATGCGGAAGATGTCATCCTTCACGTAGGACATGGCCATTGTCAGCTCCTCATCACTGGAAAAGGCAACCAAGTCCCCATCCTCATCTAGATTGTTAAAAAGACAGCACCTCAGGGGTGGAGATGTGGCTCAGTGGTAAACACTTGCCTAGCATGCATAAGGCCCTGGGTTCTATCCCCAACACACACACAAAAAAAACCAAGACAAAACCAGCACATGAGCTCCCAGGCTTCTCAACTGGACATAAGTTGCTAAAATGTGCTGATGCCAGTGCTAAAGGGACACTTGTGGAGCTCTAAACTTCAAGCTGGGAGAAGTAAGGGCAAGAAGGCAAGATTGCCCATTCTCTCTGACACTACCTAGACAGTTAAGTGCTCCAGCCTGGACCCTGGACACAGCTACATACAGAAGGTACAGCACATGTACATAGAGGCAGCAGCAATAGCTGTCTGCCTGCTATTCAGCCTCTAGGCCAGTTGACCCTTCAGAAAAATGCCACCTCTGTCTAATCAGGTCCAGGTTCATCTTCAATTGTGGGAGATCCCTGTGCCCTGTTCTTGAATGACCTTTCTCCAAAGGCTTTGGGCTTTAGGAATAGAAGAGATTACCCCATCTGCCTGTATCCTCCCTGAACAAAGCTTTAAATAACAAAAAAGGAATATACATCATGTAAGTACTTTTATGTTAACTCAGATTATTTTAAAGCATCATCATATAGACCAAACCTCACAATATGTCTGCAGGCTGGGGTAGGCATGGGGATGCACACCTGTAGTCCCAGCTACTAACAAGACTGGAGCAGGATTACTCAAGCCCAGGAGTTGAAGACCAGACTATGCAACATAGTGAGATCCTGTCTAAAAAACCACCACCTACAAAGACTTGGTTTACATCTGCAGGCTGAGCCAGGCCTAAAAGCCCCAGACAATACCCTTATATTTGAGTAGCCCCAAAAGATGAAAACAACCCAAATGCCAACCAACTAAAGACAAGATACACAAAATGTGGCATTATCAACACAATGGGATATTATTCAGCCACAAAAAGAACTAAAGTATTGATGTATTCTTTAACTGTGAACTTTTGGGAGGGGTGCTAGGGATTGAACTCAGGAACACTTTATCCCTGAGCTAATTCCCCAGCCCTTTTTTTCATTTTTTATTTTGAGACAGGGCCCAGTTTCTGAGGCTGTCTTTGAACTTGGTATTCTCCTGCCTCATCCTCCCAAATTGCTGGGATTACATGAATGGGCCAGGACGCTGGCTCAGTGAACACATTTTGCTAAATGAAGGAAACCTTTACAAGACTCCATTTTAAGACTTCATTTATATAAAATGTCCAGAGCAGAGAAGTGAATAAAGTAAATTAGTTGTTGCCTGGGCTGGGAAAGGTGGGATGATGGGGGATGACAGATAAAAGATATGGAGTTTATAAGGTGATGATGTTTCTAAAATTGATTTTGATGATGGCTCCATAAACCTGCAAACACTCTAAAAAAAAACCCTCATAGAATCATACACGTTAAATGGGTTAGTTGTATGGTATGTAAGTTATAACTCAATAAATCATCAACACAGAAAAAAAAAAAAGAAAAACAGAAAAGGGCCGGGCAAGTACAGCCCTTCTGAGGGAGGTTCCAGCACCGACCCCGCCCAGGGGCGGGCCTTGGTCTGCCTCTCTCACAGCCACAACTACACTCCCTAACTCCACCCCCCACCCCCGCAGCCATCGACCACAAACAGCAAGAAACTGAGTTTCTTGGAGGAGATCAAACGTTTTGATCTGTTTGATCTCCTCCCACTCTCCAGTCTGTATCAAACCCGGCCGCAGGCGTTATGCGATCTGTCCCGGATCTCTGTCCCGGCGGATCTCTCTCCCAGCGCCATCCAGGAGCCCGCAGGCCAGGCCGCACTACCCAGAGTCCCTCGCACCCCGACGATTGTTTACCCTCAACACTCCGCCCTTCCTTCACGTCTGTTCTGCCCGGGCTCTTCCGGGGTATTATCCGAACCCACCACCTGGCGTTAGCAGGACCAGACTCAGCAGGGAGATGTCAGTGTAACCTGTGTGTCTGCCTGACCACCCTGTCCCCACGGGGAGCCAGAGAGGTCGCCACAGCGCGTCCTTGCCAAGATCTGCAACATCATGGTGGGGGGAGGGGTGGCATCTGAGCCCCCAGGCCTTAGAGCCCCACCGGGAGAACTTGACCGCACCTAACCCCAGAAAGGGCTGGCACCGAACCTTAGTTACCAGGCTGGTACCCGAAGCCCAACTGGCGACCTACGCAGGCCACCGCCCACCCAATGACTGGCCAAGGCAGTCCTCCGCCACAGCCCAGTACGTATCCACGAGAAGAAAGGGGGCAGCCACCCCGGCCTCCGCCAACGTCACTGCCCCCCGGCCCGCTCACCTCGGTAGTGCGCCTGGAAGCCGCCGGGACGCAGCGCCGGGAACAGGGCGGCCACCCTGCTCAGTAGCCGCTCGCAGGGCCCTGGGCCAGCAGCGGCCTCGGCATCCGCCTCGGGCTCTGGGCTGAAGCAGAAGCTGAAGCGGCGGATCTCGCGCGCTGCTTCCTCCTTGCCTAAAAGGTAGGCCTTCACGGTAAGCGACGCCATAACCGCAAATCTAAAAGCAGGAACACAGCTGGGTTGCTCGTCCCCCGGCGCGCGTCTCTTATACAGAAGGCGGGAAGCCACGCCCCTCTCGACCTCCGGGGGGTGGAGCTTCTGTGCGTCTGACTCCGCCCCTCACAGTCTGGGCCGCTGCGCGTGAGCCGCCCTACCAGGGCCCCGAGCTCCGTCTCCTACTTCTCCACTGCTACCCCCTCCGGATCTACCGGGCCCCCTCATTGCCAACCCTTCTCCTCACTACCCCAAATGCATGGGGGACCCCAAGAGTCCGTCCCGAGTCTCTATGCCTGGGCGAAGAGATTGGCTGGGGTCCTGTCCCATGCCTCTCCCATGTTTGGGCCTGCAAATGACTCAGCAGTGTACTCTCCAGGCCAAAGGGGATGCCCTGGGCAGCGGGTAGGAGGACATAAAGAGGCTGGAAACCAGGAAGTTCTTAGGCTGCACCCATTGCGCAGCTCACACCATCTTCCATGACTATCCCCTAAATAGGTTAAGAGACAGACCCCTGATTCAAGCCTGAGCATCAGAGAAGTTCCCTGGATAATAATGGTGGGTTTGAGAGGTACTGAGGGGTAAATGTTGGTGACTTCCCCACCCACTGCTGGAGGGTCAAATAGAGTTTCCTGGAGCATCAGTGATTACCAGGTGTTCAGGTTAGCCCAAGATTCCTCATGGACATTCAAACTCCCACTTGGGAGCACTGGGTTCAACCAGCAAGTATGGGGTCTCAGGCAGCCAGTAGCCCTCCAGCTAGGAACTAGGAAACGCTGCTTTATGTGACCAGTTTGCAAGGCCTGGAGAAAGGAGGTGTGTGTGGTGGTGGTGGTGGTGGTGGGAGGGTGGTTGGAAGGATGTGGGCAGAAAAGGAATGGCACCCTAGGAAGTCTCCTAGGAAGTCCTGTGAGTAGGAGGTCAGACCTGCTGGGTCAAACTCATGCCCTTTCAGGGTTGGGTTTGTGGGACCGAAGAAATTCCAGGGTTGGGAAAACCCAAGGACCAAGGTAAGGATAGTCTGGTGTGACGGTGATTTACCTGTAGGAATACAGCTGGAGCTTAGCCACAGATTTGACTGTTCCTTCCCAGAGGGCTCCAGAGTGGGCAAGAATTTGCACCCATTCTCAAAGAAGCCTTGTAGGGAGGATGGTCCCTTCTCAGACCTCTCCTGCATCCAGCTGTGAATCTGGAAAAATATCTCTCAGCCTGCTATACCCACTACCTTGCAGACAAGGGACAGGGAGGGGGCATACTGAGCTGAGGTTGAGGCCTAAAGATAAGGTGCCATGACTCAGCAGCCCAGAAGCCTAACAGCCTCAAAGCCTCAAGCAGACTAAGCTTCCTGCTCCATCCCCTAACTTGAGCCCCTCAATCTGAGTGGGTGGGATGCACCAGGAAAGTCCTCTGGCTCCATGGAGCCTGGCTTTCAAAAAGGGCTCAAAGGGTCTTTTGTCAGAACAAGCTGAGTGACCCAATTCCTTTGCTTTTTTACCATTTGGGACCATGGTGGAGTTTCAAGGAGAGGCTCAGGGAGAAGGGGTATCTGGAAATGGGGTACTGGGAAACTGACCTAGAGACCCCTGCCCCTTGGGATCCCCTCAGCTCAGGCCCTTCCCAGCATGCCCCGCTGCTTAGAACATCCCCCACCTGGCCCTCTTCTCCAGTCTCCAGCGGCCTGAAGATAAACAAGGCAGCTGTAGGGGAACCCCCTGGCAGGGGCCCTCTCTGCCTGCCCTGCGGTCAGGTGGCCTTGCTGAGTGAGTCAGTGTCCCATGACCACCGTCATAACTGGGGGATCCCCGGCCTCTGCCACCCATCTCAATGTCAGTAGGCAGGGGCGGGGAAGGGACCCTGGACCTGGGGGGGGGGGCGTTATTTTGAAGACCCCAGAGGAAGGTGAGTTCTCAGCAACCAAGACTGCCCCTGACAATCAAACGCGATCCGACTGAGGTCTGACGTCTTTCCCATTCCTGGGATGGGATGTAGGGAACCCTCCACCCAACCTCCTCTGTGCCCTCTGGCCCCTAGAGCATGGCATGGACACCTAAGAAAGGAGGAAAGGGAGAAACCTGTCACATGGGTCAGGTGACATGCTATTGACCAGCGCTGCCATCTTTGGGGCAGGTGAACAGCCTTATCTTTCTTCATCTTTTATGCCAGGAAATGTTCTGAATTTGTTCTGAGTTTACATGTTAATTCACCTGCTCCCAAGAGGTGAAACCACCGTGATTAGTTCTGGCCTGAGCACCTATAGACCAGAACATTTATTTGTCAATGCCAAGCCTTCTAGACCTTCCTTCCCCTTGCCAGGAAAGCCTGCAATGTTCAGGTGGTTATTCCTGTAACCTGGGCAGCAAAGGCCCCAGGGGCCCCCTGATGGATGTACAACTTTGAGAAGTATAACTTAATAACTTTATTAAAACACAGAAATTTGGGGTTATTACAGCAGTATAAGCAGGCCTATCCTACCTAGTTGTTACTCT
This sequence comes from Glaucomys volans, assembly GCA_020662805.1. Taxonomy (NCBI): domain Eukaryota; kingdom Metazoa; phylum Chordata; class Mammalia; order Rodentia; family Sciuridae; genus Glaucomys; species Glaucomys volans. Next base: position 597,220 of record JAJEJO010004933.1, read on the forward strand.
CATTTTACTCCCAGGCAAATGGTATAGAAAAGATCAAGTAACTTGTTCAAGGCCATACATCCAGTAAGTGGTGGAGTCAGGATTATGAACCTTGACAGAGTATCTCCCTAGTTCATGCTCCTGACCTCAATGATACACAGTTTTCAAGAATATCCAGAGCCCATCTGAGATACAGATTTAGAGAATGTTGTTTTGTTTTGTTTTGTTTTGTTTTGTTTTGTTTTGTTTTGTTTTTTGGTACTGGGAATTGAATTCAGGGGCACTTGACCCCTGATCCACATCCCCAGCCCTATTTTGTATTTTATTTAGAGACAGGGTCTCACTTAGTTGCTTAGTGCATTGCTTTTCCTGAGGCTGGCTTTGAACTCATGATCCTCCTGCCTCAGCCTCCTGAGCCGCTGGGATGACAGGCCTGGGCCACTGTGCCCAGGCTCTGAGATAGGGATTTAGGGTAAAGAGAGAGAATTATGGAATCTTAAGGGAAATTCCCTCAAGCCATTGAGATGCGGAAAACAGTTATAAACCTTGGCCCATGCTCTTATAAAACAAGGTAAATATGCAAGTCCAAGAAAACTGACTTGAAATTGTATAGCTCTACCCCTGGGTCCACCTCCAGTCTGGTCCATGATACAGCTCTTCTATAAATGTTGAACCCCCAAATCAGGGCTGCTTCTCACTCTTGAGATAGCCCACATTCTCTCTTGACTGTGTATCTACCTTCCTAAATGAATCTCTGTTTATGTCTTTGTCTGGCTCGTGCTGAAATTCTTTTCCATCAAATATGCCCAGAACCCTGCTAGTCCTGAGTTGAGCTCCCCCTCTGTTCCAGGAACTCCTCAGACCCTTCACCTGAGACACCTCTTCTCCCATGACATCTACTTCTCTTCAAGTCCAACCCTTCAACCTTCATCCCACTCCAGAACATCCTTTTTCTAGGTGCCTGTGTCAGAGAGGAAAACTTTTCTGCATGCTCTTACATTTAGTACTGGCGCTCTGTGAATTAAACTGACAAAAGACAGACCCAAAAAAGAAAAGACAGATTTTTTAATTTATGGGATTGGCAGTTAAAATTTGGGGGCTCGGGGCTAGGGCTGTGTAGCTCAGGGCAGAGCATTTGCCTAGCACATGTGAGGCACTGGATTCAATCCTTAGTACTGCATAAAAATGAGCAAATAAAATAAAGGCATTCTGTCCATATACAACTATAAAAAAATTTTTTAAAACTTGGGGGCTCATATATCTGTCAACATAATAGGGGAAGGAAAAGATGGACACCTGCCAGGAAACAAATGACTTTTAGGAAAAATAATACAATTTGTGACCTGTTTTGTGAGAATGTCTGTTTGAGTGTGGTGCTGGACTTCTCCAGTGATAAGAGTCTTTCCCTAAATGTCCTCAGCTCAAATAAATGTTATGCCACAGTGGTGTAATCTGGACCCTTTCACCCTCAACAGCCCCTTACTGGTCCCTCTGCTTCCTTTCTTATTCTCTCCCCACCCCCCCTCCTTTCCTACCCAAATGACCATTTCAAAACGTAAATATAACCCCAGCGTCCACTCCTCTTCCTGCTTTAGATATCAGGCACAATTTTGAGGGTTAAAGCCCAGATTCCTGGCAGGGTTTATGAGACCCTACCCCTGCATGCCCTTGTCACCCCAGACTCCTCTCACTGTGTTCTATGGGGGTGGGGGGCTCTTTTAACAGATTCATTTGCATATGCTGATGGCTAAGGTCACACCTTTTCTTCTTGGTTCTCTTACTGGGATCCTCACTTCCCAAGGGAGATCCTCTGTTCTTCTAGCATGGTAAACTTGCCCCATCTAAGCTTTCTGAGCCTCATGGACCTTACCTTTCCAGCACTTAGCAATGTGGCTGGAGTTTGGGATCTGGCCAAGGCAGTAACCAGGTCAATGTCAGAGAGCACATGTGTATTTCTCACCCTTTTTCATGTGTGTTTGTGTGTGTGTGTGTGTGTGTGTGT
>JAJEJO010004934.1:0-15388 GCA_020662805.1 Glaucomys volans
TGTGGATGGGGTAATTTTCCTAATTTTTCTCTCAGAGGATGCATCACTTACGAATAAAAATGCATTAGATTTATGAGCATTAATTTTATATCCTGCTACTTTACTGAATTCATTGATGAGTTCCAGAAGTTTTCTGGTGGAATTCTTAGGGTCTTCTAAATAGAGAATCATGTCATCAGCAAATAGGGATAGTTTGAGCTCTTTTTTTCCTTATTTGTATTCCTCTAATTTCTTTGGTCTATCTAACAGCTCTGGCTAGAGTTTCAAGGACGATGTTGAATAGTAGTGGTGAAAGAGGGCATCCATGCCTTGTTCCAGTTCTCAGGGGGAATGCTTTCAATTTTTCTCCATTTAGAATGATGCTAGCTGTGGGCTTAGCATAAGAGACCCAGAATAGCTAAAGCAATTCTTAGTAAGAAGAGTGAAGTAGGTGGTATCACAATACCAGACCTTCAACTAGATTACAGAGCAATAGTAACAAAAACTTGGCACCAAAATGGACAGGTAGATCAATGATACAGAATAGAAGACACAGAGACAAACCCACATAAATACAGGTATCTCATACTTGACAAAGTAGCCAAAAATATACAATGGAGAAAAGATAGCCTCTACAACAAATGGTGCTGGGAAAACTGGAAATCCATATGCAGCAAAATGAAACTAAACCCATATCTCTCACCCTGTACAAAACTCAACTCAAAATGGATCAAAAACCTAGAAATTAGACCAGAGACCATGCAGCTAATAGAAGAGAAAATAGGTCCAAATCTCCGTCATGTTGACCTTGGACCAGATTTCCTTAACATGACTCCCAATGCACAAGAAATAAAAGCAGGAATCAATGATTGGGATAGAGTCAAACTAAAAAGCTTTTTCTCAGCAAAGGAAACAATCAGCAATGTGAAGAGAGAGCCTTCAAAGTGGGAGAAAATCGTTGCTACACACATTTCAGATAGAGCACTAATCTCCAGAATCTGTAAAGTACTCAAAAATCTTTACACCAAGAATACTAATAACCCAATCAATAAATGGGCCAAGGAAATGAACAGACACTTTACAGAGGAAGATCTACAAGAAATCAACAGATTTATGAAAAAATGTTCAACATCACTAGTTATAAGAGAAATGCAAATCAAAACCACCTTAAGATTTCATCTGACCCCAATTGGAATGCCTTTTATTAAGAATATAGGCAACAACAGGTGTTGGCGAGGATGTGGGAAAAGGGTACACTCATACATTGCTGGTGGGAGTGCAAGCCACTCTGGAAAGCAGTGTGGAGATTCCTTAGAAAACTTGGAATGAATTCACCCAGCTATCCCACTCCTTGGCCTATATCCAAAGGACTTAAAATCAGATTACTACAGTGATACAGCCACATCAATGTTCATAGCTGCTCAATTCACAATAGCTAGATTGTGGACCCAACCTAGATGCCCTTCAATAGATGAATGGATAAAGAAACTGTGGTATATATACACAATGGAATATTACTCAGCCATAAAGAAGAATAAAATTATGGCATTTTCAGGTAAATGGATGTTGTTGGAGACTGTTATGCTTAGTGAGATTAGCCAATCCCCAAAATCCTAAGGCCAAATGTTCTCTCTGATAAATGAATGATGATGCATAATGCAGGGTGGAAGGGTGGCAAGAATGGAGGAAGGATAGATAGCACAGAGGGAAGGGAGGGGTGGGGTCGGGGTTGGGGGGTAAGAATAATAACAGAATGTGTGACAGACATCATTGCTCTGTGTACATGTATGAATGCACAGATGGTGTGACTCTACTTTATGTACAACCAGAGAAACAACAGCTGTACTCCATTTGTGTTCAATGAATCAAAATTAAATAAATTTAAAAAAATAAAATAAAATACAGCATCCATTCATCTTCAAAACACTAGAGAAACCAAGGATAGCAGGAACATACCTCAACCATGTAAAAGCTACATATGTTAAACCCAAGGCCAACATCATTCTAAATGAGGAAAAAACTGAAAGCACTCCCTTTAGAAACTGGAACACAATAGAGATGCCCACTTTTGCCACTTCTAGTCAACATAGTCCTTGAAACTCTAGCTAGAGCAATCAGGCAAAAGAAAGAATTAAAGGGATACAAATAGGTAAAGAAGAGCTCAAACTATCCCTATGTGTTGATGACATGATCCTATATTTAAGACCCACGAAACTCTACCAGAAAGGTTCTAGAACTCATAAACAAATTCAGTAAAGTAGCAGGATATAAAACTAACACCTATAAATCAACTGTGTTCCTACACAGCAATAATGAATCAGCTGAAAGAGAAATTAGAAAAACTATCCCATTCACAATAGCCTCAAAAACACAAAAACAGAAAAACCTGGGAATCAATCTAAATAAAAGAGATGAAAGACCTTTACAATGAAATCTACAGAACACTAAAGAAAGAAATTGAAGAAGACTTTAAAAGATGGAAAGATCTTCCATGCTCTTGGATAGACAGAATTAATACTGTTGAAATGGCCTGTACAGATTTAATACAATTACTATTAAAATTCCAATGACACAACTCATAGAAACAGAAAAAGCAATTATGAAATACATTTGGAAAAATAAGAGGCCCAAAATAGCCAAAGCAATCCTTAGGGAGAAAAGTAAAACCTGAGGCATCACAATACCAGACCTTGGATTATACTACAGAGTTATAGTAACAAAAACAGCATGGTACTGGTACCCAAACAGACATGTAGACCAATGGTACAGATTAGAAGACACAGAGACAAACCCACATAAATACAGTTATCTCATATTAGAAAAAGGCACCATAAACATACATTGGAGAAAAGAGAGCCTCTTCAACAAATGGTGCTGGGAAAACTGAAAATTCATATATAGTACCAGTATGAAGAGTCAAAAAAAATATGAAAAATGTTCAACATCCCTAGGAATTAGAGAAATGCAAATAAAACTACACTGAGATTCCCCTCTCACCCCAGTCAGAATGGCAATTATCAAGAATACAAGTAACAAATGTTGGCAAGGATGTGGGGAAAAAGGTTCACTCATATATTGCTGGTGGGACTGGAAATTGGTACCACTCTGGAAAGCAGTATGGAGATTCCTCAGAAAACCTGGAATAAAACCACGATTTGATTCAATTATCCTACCCCTGGTATATACTCCAAGAACTTAAAACCAGCATACTATAGTGACACAGCCACATCCATGTTTATAGCAGCTCAATACACAATAGTTAAGGTATGGAACCAACCTAGGTGCCCTTCAACAAATGAATGGATAAAGAAAACATAGTATATATACACAATGGAATATTATTCAGCCATAAAAATGAATGACTTTATGACTTTCTGCCAGTAAATGGAATGATCTGGAGACTATCACGCTAAGCAAAATAAGCTACCTGCCCAAAACCAGAGGTCAAATTTTCTTTGATATGTGGATACTAACACGCAACAAGAAGGCGGGGGGAGTAAAGACCAGAAGTTCACTGGATTAAACAAAGAAGAATGAAGGGAAGGGATAGGAGACAGGAATAGGAAAGAGAGTGCAATGATTCTGACATAACTTTCCTATGTATATATTATGAATACACCACACTGAATTCCTGCATCATGTATAACCACTAGAGTAGAATTCTAATCAGAATAAGTTGTACTCCATGTTTGTATAAATACGTCAAAATGCACTCTACTGGCATGTATAACTAAAAATTCCAAATAAATGCTTAATAAATTGTCTTATCCATTGTTTGATAAAACTATTACATTATTGTGTATAGGTAGTACTATTTACAGTATTTTCACTATAACAGATGAAATCCACATATATGTGTTTCATAATTATACTTCATGTATCCCAGAAAATTCTCCCCACACATGTATCCCAGAAAATTCTCCCCACAGTGCCAAGAAAGTATCACCCCTCTGAGAATGCAAAGCATGATTTTCCTTGTGATTATAAAAAGTAAGTTATGAAACAAAAGCAGCTTTTTGTAAATCAGTGATAGGAATCAGATGATAACAACATAAGAATATGTTCACAGTTGTCTATTTCAGTTTTCCAAAGGAATATTTTAAAACTACCTTATACAATAAAGACTTGAATAATTAACCAACAAGTCTGGGTTGTTTTTGTTTCAACCTCTGGGACTGAGCAACTTTTCTGTCTACAAATCCAAACTCAATTGTGTGTGTGCGTGCGTGTGTGCGCACACGTGCGCACGTGTAATGGTTAATTGAATTTTCAACTTGATTGGATTAAGAGCTGCTGGTGATTAAGAGTGTTCTGGGTGTGTCAATGAGGGTGTGTCTAGGAATAACTGGAATGTGGGATAGTGAACTGGAGACCCTCCCTAAGTATGGGCAGAAGGGCCCAATAGTTTGGTCGCTTGGATGGAATAAAAGTTGGAAGGACAAGGAAGCAGATGCAGATGCAAACTGGACTCTTTTTGAATGGGTTCTTGATTGCTGCTTCAATTGTCTGAGGATATCACACTCTCACTTCTTCACCCTTCCAAAGCGGACTCTGCCAGTGATTCTCTAGGTAGTTTCCAGAAGCCTTGGTCTCAGACTAAGGAAGCACTGCTGATCCTTCTTGTTCTGGGGCTTCCACCTCTTGGACCACACAGCTGCTGGTTTTTCCAGCTCTCTAGTCCACAGATGGCCACTGTGGACTATCCAGCTTCTGGTTGTGTAAGCCAGTCTAATAAAGCCCCTTTTTATAATCATACTTTCTATTGATTCTGTTCTTCTAGAGAGCCCTAATACAGTATGAATCTAAATCCTGGATAACTGTGTATTAAGAGGCTATAAGAAGCACCATGATTTTAGATAAAGGAATGGACTCACTCTACACCAGAACATGAAATGCTTTTAAAATAAGTTCATCTCTGATGTTAGCCAGCAACAAAATATTTTCTGGTCTCTTCTTGGCAGAAGTAATGCAAAATTCAATTGGTACCTTAGGTTTCTGGATAATTTGGTTGTTTCACTATACTAAAACTCACTTGTTCTAGGTAGATTAAAAACAATAACATATTAAAGGGCTGCCTCAAGTATTTCACACAATCCTCTGCTGGAAAATCTAATCTTGACATTCACACTTCGAAGTATTCAAATTTAAAATTTATTTTCAAATGAAAGTCAACCCAAACCCTAAAACAAAAGCACACCATATATTTAGAAGATAAAAAAAAACTTTACCAGAAACCTAGAGTTGATAAACAAATTTAATAAAGTAGTAGGATACAAGATCAACATATATAAATCAAATGCTTTTGTATACTCCAGTGATGAATCTGCTATCAATCTATTCAAAAAGAAATTAGGAAAACCATCCTGTTAACAATAACCTCAAAAAATACTTGGTAATTAATCTAAAAAAGGAGGAAAGGACCTGAATACTTAAGAAAGAGATTGAAGAAGACCTTAGAAAATGAAAAGACTGACAGTGTTCTTGGATAGACAGAATTAATACGGTCAAAGTGACCATACTACCAAAAGCATCACACTGATTCAATGCAATCCCCATCAACATACCAATGACATTCTTACAGAACTAGGAAGAACAGTCTTAAAATTCATTTGGAAAAATAAGAGACCCAGAATAGTCAAAGCAATCCCAAGTGATGAAGACATTATCATAATATCATACCTTGAATTATACTACAGAGTCATAGTAACAAAACCAGCAAGGTATTGGCACCAAAAGAGAAATGGAGACCAATGGAATAGAAGACACAGAGACAAACTCAGATTCTTACAGCTTGGCGGGGGGGGGGGGGGGGGGGAGATTAACACCATTTTATAAAGTTGTCAAAAATATATGTAGGAGAAAAGATAGCCTTTTTAACAAATGGTACTGGGAAAACTGGATATCCTTATGTAGAAGAATGAAACTTGACCCCTTATCACTCACCCTGCACAAAAGTCAACTCAAAATGGATCAAAGATATAGGAAGCAGACCAGATATGCTGCAACTGCGAGAAGAAAATGTAGGCCCAACACTCCAACATGTTGGCACAGGAACCAAATTCCTTAACAAAACTCCTAAAGCATAAGAAATAAAAACAAAAATCAATAAATGCAATGGCATCAAATTAAAAAGTTTGCACAGCAAATGAAACAAGAGTGTGAAGAGAGGGCATACAGAATGGAAGAAGATCTTCACCTCAGAGCATTAGTATCCAGAACATATAAAGAACTCAAAAAATTAATACCCCAAAAAACAACTAACCCAATTAATAAATGGGCAAAAGAAGCAGACACTTCTCAAAAGAAGAAATACAAATGGCCAACAAATACATATATATATATATGTTATATATAATATAATTTATATATAATATTATAAAGTTCAACATCTCTAGCAATCAGGGAAATGAAAATCAAAGCTACACTGAGGAAATTTCATCTCACTCTAGTCAGGATGGCAATTATCAAGAATACAAATAAATATTAGGGAGAATATGGAAAAAGGTACACTCATACATTTTTGGTGGGACTGCAAATTAGTGCAACCAATCTGGAAAGCAGTATGGATATTACTAAAAATCTAGGAATGAAACCACCATAGGACCTAGCTATCCCAATCCTTGGTACATATCCAAAAGATCTAAACACAGTTTCTGTGTTATCATTTAATTTATTCCTTTATTTCTCTCCTATTTCTTATGAACTTGAAATTATGTCTACATGTTTGATTTTATTCAAGTAACATTGTGAACAAGAATGCTGTATAGATGGTATTGTACATTTCATGTTGTATTACTTCTGGAGGCACATAATTTCGGGTTGTTCCAGTTGGCTAATATCCACTTGACCTGATATCACATAAAATGGTGTTAATCCCCCTTTACAATTAGAAATGTCTGTGCCTTGCTATTACAACATTATTAGACAGCCTTTTTTAGGGGGCAAAAATTTGTATTTTTGTATCTTATGTGATGTTAACATCAGGAACTTAGATTTTTTTGTACATTAACTATGTGCTAAAAGTTCTAATACATTTCTTCATTTTAACCCCAACAGTCAATGAGATAGGTGCTCTTCATGATCCCTATCTGTTGGTAAGAAAAATTTATACTCCTGGAGTTTAAAGGTTAGGATTCATAACTTAGTGACAAAGCCAGAATTTAAATTCAGGTCCACCTGACTTCCAGTATCATTACAATATTCTTTAAATGAAGAGTGAAGAACTTACACATGGAACTTTCCATGTAGTGTAAAAATAAGGTTCCTTGAAATGCAAATCAAAACTACCTTGAGATTTCATCTCACTCCAGTCAGGATAGCAATTTTCAAGAATACAAATAAATATTGGTGAGGATATGGGGGAAAATGTACATTCACACATTTGTGGTAGGACAGAAAATTAGTGCAACCACTCTGGAAAGCAGTATGGAGATTTCTAAAAAAAAAAAACTAGGAACATAACTAACATATGACCTAGCTATCCCACTCCTGTGTACATATCCAAAAGATCTAAACTCAGCACACTATAGGGATGCAGCAGCACAATTCACAATAGCCAAGGTGTGAAACCAACTAGGTGCCCATCAACAGATAAATGGATGAAGAAAATGTGGTCTATGTACACAATGGAGTATTCCTCAGTTATAAAGAAAAAATGGAATTTTGGCATTTGCCAGGAAACGGATGGAAATGGAGACTATTATGCTAAGTGAAAAAAGTCATATCCAGAAAGTCCAAGGTTGAACATTTTCTCTGATTATGTGGAAGATAGTTCAAAATAAGGGGAAATAAAGGAAAAAAAAGGGAGGGATTCCATCAAAAAGAAGATAGATCAGTGGAATAGAGGAAGGAGATTGAGGGGAGAGAAGAGGGACAGGATACGACAGGATAAGGGAAGAATGGTAGAATGAATCTGATTTAACTTTCCTATAAACATGTGATTCATGCCACAGTGAATCTCATTTTCTTGTATATACACAAGGCACTAATTAAAAAAACTTTAAGTAAGTCGCATAAAGATATGGAGAGTAGAGGAGAGAGAACAGGGGGAGAGGAGGGAACAGAAAGGGGAAGTACTGGGGACTAAATTAGACCAAATTATATTCCATGCTTTTATGATTAGTTGAAATGATTCATAATGTTCTATATAACTAAAAAGAATAAAAATGAAAAAGCTTTAAATAGAACATATATAATCTATACTGTCAATACATGTTGTGCCAGGATTTACAAGTAGTAAAAATAAACAGTTTTTATATTTAGTATTGTATAGAAATTATTTTCCAATTATTAATCCTTTTCGTCTGGTGCTACAACCAGGTGCAAATATCTAAATGACATATAATAGTATATTTGAAAGACACGAAATTTTAAATAACTTTAAATTCTGCACAAGCTTAAAATGTCATTTCACTTTTACCAAAACAAGAAACAAAACAAATTTCCTCTAAATTTATCAGGTACATGTTGATAATCTTTACTGAAAGTACTGTAACTAGATATAAAAATGACCAAAGGTTAAGAGTGAAAAGACACATAACTCAAGTATTAAGTGAGTTTAGGAATCAAAAATTATCTTTCTAGATAACTATGTGGTAAAATGGGAAGATAAGGTGTGGGTAGGATGGAAGAAATCAGAAAAAGTTTCACACAGATGTCAGCAAAGATCTGAGTCTAAAAGTTATGCTTTAGAAAAAAGAGAAAAGCTATAACATAAAAAGATTAGGTGACTTGCTAAAGGTTATAAAGCTGCTTATTGTGAAATCAGACCTGGAACAATGGTTTCCTGATGTCTAAACCAAGTAGGCCTTGGATCATGAACAAACATTTGGACAGAAAGAGCAGTTTTGCAAGTATTTTTCATCTAGTTTTATTCACTGTAAATGATCTTTGCTTGTTTTTCCATTTCTCTGGTTGGAATAGATCACAGTTATAAAATATTTTCTAAAAGAACATTAAAGACAGGAAAAATTCCATGGTTTATGTTTAAATTATCTATATTACTTGACCTTTCATTTCTCCTCTCTAAACACAAATCTTTTCAAAAAATTTTCCATTGCTGGCATATTAGTAATATCTGACTTACAAGAAGTGTTAGAGTTACTTGTCAACTTCACATACTTAGACCCTGAAAATGTGCTACTTAGCACTTATATATTCTTATATATAAGAATTATATATTCTTATAAGTAGAACATAAGAGATACTCTTATGAACATAAGAGATACTCTTATGTTCTCTACTTATTTTCTATCTACATGCCATGTTTGATAGCACGCTCTCAGTATGTGCTTTAATTATACTGTGTAGCAAGGTGGAATTTACACCTTATTTCTTATCCTCTGTTTGCAAAATTGTGCCTAGTAGAGAGGACTTGAATGTCTGTAGAATGAAGACCTAAAACAGTTCCTTATTTTCTTTCCTACCGACAAAATTGGGGAAGTCAATTTATTTGGCTCACTCAGAAACCCACTTTTCTCTGAATCTGTGGTGGTCCTAATACTTTTTAGAATTGGGGGATGGGGAGGAATAAGAGATTTTCCCTTCTTTTGGCTAATTATTACCAGTTTCAGTAACCCAGTCAAACATAAAGGTAAAGAACGTAACTCATTCTCTTGGTGGAGGCAGACCTGATTATCTGTTCCTGTTCTCTACCTTTATTATTGTACTCACACCTTTATATTCATATCATTCTATTTCTGGGATCTTTTCCATTAGTGCTTCTAATTAAAAAGAAGCAGGGGAGTAGAATTATGGATAGAATTTAGTTGATGGTGGCAGGCCCTTTTTCAAATGATTGAAGCATTTCAAAAATTGAGAAAAGCCTAAAAGCTATCACAAATAACCTAAGCCAACTGTCTCTCTTGCCCAGACCAGTAGACTCTAACTCAGACTTACTCCTCTGAAAGACTTAGGCTGTGTACACACATACAAAAGCATGTGCTAAGAGGCCCTACTTGGCTTTACAATTCTCAGATTCCCATGTGAGGACACTTCTTTCAATTTTGCTTTTTACAATACACAAATTCTGGCATTTAGATACTCAACAAACATTTGCTAAACTGAAATCCAAAATGAACTAAAGAAAATCAAGAAACATTAAAGTACTTACCCACTGGACATTAATCATGGGGAACTATCCATTACAACCATTGTATTAAAAGTCCTTTCATCTTTCTCAAAAAATATTTTTCCTCATGTTTATCAAGATATTATAACTGAATGATCACACACTGTGATGATTAAATAACAAGTCTTCGTTTCTATTTTACTCAGTCTTTAGAAAATGTTAGTAATGATGGAATATTTATAAATAACTGCTGATGCATGTTAAAGGGTGAAACCTACAAATTAAAAACTACACAAAATAAAAATTGACAGCTCAACTAAAACCAAACCCCATTTTAAGTCATTTTTCACAGAGCTAAAGTGACATCATTCCCTTAACAAAGCAGAAAGCACGCACTGCATCTGTGATGGTGGAGCTGAGTAAACACACATGTGGCCTGATTTATTTCCAGACTCTGAAAATTTTAGTGCAATGCTATAAGATACTTTCTCTGATCATTCAGCACAAGTGCTAAAGTAATGTTCTCTGTCATAGGAGTCTTTCTGGAAACAGAGGTCAGTGGGAAAGTGCCCTACCAATTCTATTATTCCAAACAAAACCATATTGAATATAAATTCCTGAAGTTTCTGAATTTAGGCATAGGTAGAAGATCTGAAGATAAATCTTAAACCAGAAGTTCAAGTATTTTCAGTCTTCAGGAAAAGCTTCTCCACTGATCTCAACTCTGGATATGTACAGGGAGAAGATTATATAGCTTTAACTCATTAGGATGTGAATGATGGTCTCATAGGGATTTGTTTTATTAAGGAAAGAACAGTCATCAGTCATTTAATATTTTTTCAATTCTTTGTCCTTTAAGATATGAATTACTTTTTTCCTTAACTCCATTCTAGTTCTAAATTTTTAAGATTTTAAGAAGATCACATAAGGATAATACAAATTTAGGCTTGAGCTATCAGGAAAAGAGATTAAGAAACTAAGTCTGACTGAGGTGGTCAATGGTCACTGACAGAGACAAAAATAATTATTAACATGTGTGGTGAGGAACATATGATAATTTAAATGAAAAACCATGATGGGAATTTAGTATGATGAGTGGGCCAGCTTGGAGAGGGAAGATAAGAAGATATCACAAGGTGTTAGTTGAACTGAACCTAGAAGTAATTATCTAAGTAAAGATGCAGAGAGAACAGAGACAAATTCAAGATAAAGAGAGCACAAGCAGATTGCAGATATGTTTAAGACTTAAATGTGGTGACAGAATGCCAGTAGTGAGGATGAAGGGCATAATTTTAGAAGTCACCTGAGTTTGAAACTTGGTCTGCCACTTCGAGACACTTTTGGATAATTGTGTAAGTCCTTTATAATGCATTTAATCAGTCTGTCAAATGTAAGTGCTAACTTTTGCCTCTCAGGATTTTCTTCCTTAAAATATTATAGTCCCTATCTCATTAACACAAAAACTAGCATACATTATTTAAAAGTAGTTCTGGAGAGACTCCTCCTACTGGGAAACAGCAAGTAACAATTTATGCCTGGCAAGTAAGAACAACTACTAATTTCATATGATTCACTGCCTCCATGTGGGAGGGAAAGTGCATTAAAAAGGTAAATGGTGAAAACTGTTCTTATTTACAGGGTAGAGTTATACCCAGGCTCACATAATGCAAATACACTGACTTATAGATATATCGTTCAGCCAGATTTCCTTTCTCTACTGAGAACTATTAGTCCATGCCTAGAACATCCGAGAATCAGGTTGTTGTTTATTGTTTTTGGGTTGGACTACCAGAGCCTAAAGTAGCTCTCCAGAAAATTTAGCAATTCTGAAAAGTCCTGGAAACTGCTGTCCTAGTTTGCTAAGGAATTAACTATATAGTTCATTCCTTGGGCTGTCCCACATGGCTAGATCTTAATAACATCCAGGAAGGAAGATTTCACCTAGAGAAGGACCTAGGGCAGTGGTTGTTGGTGTTAACCTATATCACAACCATGCATACAGGGCTTGTTAAAACACCTATGAATTATAAGAATGTGCTTATTGACCCCAAAACTTTTTATTCAATAAGAGGCAGGACCCTATAATGGGCATTTCACATTTCCAGGTGATGCTGATGCTTCTGGTGCCAGGACCACCACCTTAAAAGGTTTTGGTTTTCATGAGCAGTGTAGTTTCTAGTTACCTAAGGGGTTGGTCACTGGATTATAAAGACGACTGTGAGAACAGAAAAAAGTAAATAAATAATCACAATACAGTAAAGCAAGTTTTGAAAAGGATGAATTGTTCTTCAATCAGATTTTGAAAGTGGTTTATTCTCCCCAGGTTTAACCTGGGAGTAGATGAAAAATGCTGGCAGGTCAGCCTTTTCTCATATTATTTCTGTTAAGTCCTGGGGCATGAAGTCAATTTATCTAGCCTATCCATAGTAGCTCTGCCCTACCTCCTAACACAAAGATGAAGTGGTTATTCTCAGGAGCACAATCCCTACAGGCAAATATCCCAATCTCTTACATGTAGATATAATTTCCAGTTCACAAGAAATATGAGAGAAATAAAGGAATAAATAATAACAGACGAACATGAGGCATACATAGAATATGGGCTGTGGTAGTCAGCCTCTAAGTCATTATACCATGGTAATCTGCCTATGGTTTTCATACTTGTGTATTCTGTTCCATCACTGTACCAGAGTAGGTCCGTGTGACCAAGAGTCTATGCCAGAAGTCACATTTCCAAGATCAGATTATAATTAAGACATTTTAGCTTTCTTTTTGAGGGAGTACATGTGTGTCTACATGTACACACGTGCATGTTGTCTTTCTCATGGATTACTGACAGTGGGGAAAGTTGGCTGCTGTGCTGCTAGAAACCCTATGAAGAAACTCCCATGGCCAAAAACTGAATCTTCTTGTCAGTGGTCATGAGTGAGCACACATGGTAGTGGTTCCTCCACCCTCAATCAAATCTTAAGATTTCTGCAATACCAGCTAACATCTTGTCTGCAGCCTCATGAGAAGTCCTGAGCCAGAATCATCCAGCAAAATTGCTTCCAGTTTTCATCCTCAGAATGCATATGAAATAATAAATGCTTGTTGTTTTTAAGTTGCTAACCTTGGGATAATTTGTCACACAAAAGTAGATAATATGTTGCTCTTCCATAGAGAAATCCAGGTTTTAAGACTAGTCTCTATAAAAAGTGAGTGAAATAGGGCTTTAAAAAAGTTGCAGCTGGGGCTGGGGATATAGCTCAGTTCATACGAGTGCTTGCCTGTCAAGCACAAGGCCCTGGGTTCAATCCCCAGCACTACAAAAGAAAAAGAAAACAAAAGTCGCAGCAACAGTTATATACTACAAAAGAATAAAGGGAGATAACAACCAAATGTGATTGTGAACCTTGATTTAAATGCTGGTTTAAAGAGAGGGAATGAGACTGTCATGCTAAGTGAGATTAGCCAATCCCCAAAATCCAAAGGTTGAAAGATCTCTCTGATAAGTGAATGATGATGCATAATGCGGGGTGGAAGGGAGGCAAGAATGGAGGAAGGATAGATAGCATAAAGGGAAGGGAGGGATGGAGTCAGGGTAGGGGGCAAGAATAATAACAGAATGAGACAGACATCATTGCCCTGTGTACATGTATGAATGCATAAAAGGTGTGACTCTACTTTGAGTACAAGCAGAGAAATAACAGCTGTACTCCACTGTGTACAATGAATCAAAATAAATAAATTAAAAAAATAAATAAAGAGAGGGAATGAGCACTTGCTTACCATGTGCCAAGCCATGGGCTTAATCCTTGATTAAAATAAAAACAAAACAAAAAAAAAACCCAAGTAAACAAAAAAAGAAACCAGCAAAACTCATATCCTAGTTTAGTTTAAAATTGGTAGCTACTAAAAAGTAAGAACTTTTAAGCAGTTTGAATAAATGGTATTAGATGGTATTAAGGAAACAGTTTTCTTAGGTATGATAATGATCCTGAAAAAATACAGATAACACAGATAGATGAAATAAACATGGCAAATGTCAATTATACATGACAACTATACATGTATAATTATACATGAAATACAGGTCATGGGTATATAAGTATTTATTGTACTGATCTATCAACTTCTAGAAAACAGTTGAATGCTACCCCCAAAATAGTTATCTCTAATGTTGTTACAATAAAAAACTTCCATTCCAGTGAAAACTTCATCCAGTTTCTATACTACAAATTTTTGATACTCAGTTCAGAAGTTTGTACAATTTCAAAACAAATAGAGAACCATGGATGGACCAGTAGATCCACTGAAAAGTTATCCCATCTGTCCAATGTTTATTGAAAGTTAAAAAATAAAAAGTCAATACTTATTCCTTATTTCCCTGTCTTCATTTTATTTTTCTTTTAATAAAGGCAGATAATTACTAAGTTCAAGAGGAATTAGTTTGTTTCAGTATCCAGGTGCATAAATATAACCACAAACTCATTTTTATATAATAAATGAAAAACGTGTTTATCTAGAACACAGGGGGGAAATAAAATGGGGGAGGGAACATGAGGGAAAAATCAGTAGGAGGACAAGCAATTCAAGATCAGACCTTAACTGAAAAAGACCCTTTAGAGCCAATTAGTTGAGTTTCTTAGTAATACTTTACTTCTAACTATTATTTTAATATGGAAATATCATCTTGGTATGGTGCCTCCCTTAAGAAATATTTAAAGACACTCTGATCATTACCATATTCAAATTATACTAAAAAATGATATAGTTGAAACAATGACCTTTTGTTTTTGTAAATATTACTACAAATTCTATAGATATTAAAGGGATAAGAGAATATTATGAAGAAACATGGTTATAAATTTGACAAATTAGATGAAAATAGAAAAAATCTTTAGAAATAATGCAAATAGTTCTATTAAAGAAACTGAGTATGAAGTTATAGACTTATAAAGCACACAAATCAAAACCCCAGGTCCCAAAAGCTACTCAGACAAATTATACCAAGCACTTACCAAAATAACAATATTTTAGCACAAACTCTTCCAGAAAACTGAAAGAAAAAGAATACTTTACAGCTTATATAAGTTAGAATTCCCTTGATACCAATCACAAAGACATTACAGGTAAAGAAAACCACAGAATTACATTGATTGATTTCCGGATGTTGAACCAACCTTGCATCCCTGGGATGAAACCCACTTGATCATGGTGCACTATCTTTTTAATATGCTTTTGTATGCGATTCGCTAAAATTTTGTTAAGAATTTTTGCATCTATGTTCATTAGAGATATGGGTCTGAAATTTTCTTTCCTTGATGTGTCCTTCTCTGGTTTTGGTATCAGGGTGAT